>SIJG01000044.1:729010-993048 GCA_023374025.1 Heterodera schachtii
CACGAAAATTTCAAATTAGCGGATCCTACTGCGGGATTGAAACTCAATTTTTTGCGGCAAGAATTAATAAATACCCTCACAATCATTTTTTCATGATTTATATTTTCTTTAATTAATATTAGAAAAATAAATGCTGGTGCAGAAATAATTATTATTTTGAGAGAGAATATGAGTTATGACTCGGGACTATTTTTTTAGGGTTTTCTCTATTTTTTCCTTAGCTCCCTATGGTAAAAAAAATGAAAAACATTTATTGTTGTTGGTTGTTAAGCTACTTTTCAAGTTATTTGCAACTCTTTTCGAGTTTTTAACCTAAAAAAATTTGGACCAAAACATCGTTTAAATAAAAAATAATAATATTTGATCAGGGGATTAACTAATTAAGCTAATTGTAAGTTGTAACAAAACACTTTGGTTTGGAAAGTGCGAGAGTGCCGTTTTCTCGGCTCTCGATTCGACATTACGCCATCAAATTATCTGAAGAATTTTTAAGAAATAAAAACAAAATAAGAACACTACCCCGAAATCAGAACATTTCTTATAAATAAGAACAGATCGGCACCATGTACTAAAGACCAAAAAATTTGGCGCCCTGATTTTTTTTGTTTGACTTATTTGAAAGTTACTGCAAAATATAAGTATTCCTCCTTAAAAATTTTCACTTTTTTGAATTTTCAATTCTTTTATCAATTTATTTTAAACAAATTAATGTGAACGATAAATAATATGTTAAAGTGATTGAAAGTGTTGGAATTTGAATAAAAAGAATTATTGAAGGTAAAATTAATTGGAAATTCGGACAATGAATGAATTGGGCAACACCGACGAGTGAATCACACAGACAACAAAGAAAAAAACCGCCGTGCCAAACTTCGTTTTCTCCAAATGATCATAGACATTAATTAATGCATCTTCATCTCATTCACTAATTGTCAGTAAAATAGTGTTTTGTATTGTAACTGATTGGTTAATTACTCAAAATGTTTTTCTTTCAACTTCTTATACCCATTCTGATTATTATCTGTAATGGCTGATCGAAAATAGCTGTGGGAGCTCAAAGTGCTGTGGGAGCAAAAGCAACAGGGGCCAAAATGAAGGAAAGATGGCCCCAAAACAACAGTCATCCCTCCAGTGGTGGATGTGGTCTAGTGGCTAAGACAACGGATCCACGTAAGGGGCCCCAGCGGCTGTTCAAATCCGGCCTTCCACCCCAATTTTTCGCCTAAATAATATTATCATTAACTTAACTCACTTGATTCTGAAATTCAGATCACTTCAATAATAGATTAATTTATTATTCCACCTTTTTTCCAAATTTTTCATCTCGGAAATGTTTCCTTTTTACGGCACAAACCATCGAAATTTGGGAAGGCACTTTTTGGAAAAGCGGGCACCCATTAAAAACCTAAAAATGAGGACTAATTTCCATCATAAACCATCAAATCAATTTCAAATGCAAATTTGTACTTAACAACAACTGGACATAAATTCTTAAGGATTCCATCGTTTAATCAATAAATATTCCGATAAAATCAATGTTCTTTAAAAATTTGCTTATTTGCTTTCGTCAATAAATCGATTAAAAAAAAGTGCCAAAATGCAAAAAATTAAACCTTCAGTGATAATCTTGTACATAAAAGTTAAGGTAAAAAGTTTTGGAAAAGTCAGCTTTTATGAGTTCTTCTGGCCATTATGAAATTTTTCAAATATAAATAATAAACCCCTAGAGCTATGGAATAATCAAAGGAAAAGCCGCCGCCATAATGATCAAAAATTCAATTCATTTTTGGCACATTTTTCTGCTTTTCATATGCTTGCCTAATTTTATGTGCCTGGTTTCTCCTATTTTTATTTAGCACTATTCAAAATTTTTATTGCCAAGGTCAATTCGATTACACAATTTTGACAAGGAAAAGTGCGAACATTCGAAAATTTTCTCTCATAGTTTCTCTAAATGATCACAAACATTAATTAATGCAACTCATTAACTAATTGTCAGCAAAATGGGGCTTTTTGTATTGTAATTGATTGATCAATTATGCAAAATGTTTTTCTTCCAATTAACTAATTAATGATCGTCAAATTTTCCTCGGCATAATTTGTACGCTTTTTGTGTGTTCTCTTCTGCTGTTCACTTCCTTACACTCATTCTCATATTATCATTAGCTGAACTCAAATCATTCGTAAATTCCGATCACTTCAATAATAGATTAATTTATTCTTCCATCTTTTTCTTCCAATTTTTCATCTCGGAAGTCTTTAATTAGGACTAAATCCCATCATAATCCATCAAATCAATTTCAAATGCAAAGTTATATTTAACGGCCGATGGTTCATTTATGCAAAATAAATATCAAAAAGTTTTATTTCGAAATTGCAGAATAAAAACAACTGCTGGAAGAACAAAATGGCACCGAAGAAACTTTGTGCCGAATTTGATTTTGGAAGAAATTCTGAAGAATGAAATCGCCTAGTGATCAATGACAGACGAATCGACGATCGAAAAAACGACACTTTCACACTTCCCAATCAAAGGGTTATTTTACAACTTACAATTAGCTTAATTAATTAATTATTCATTTCAACAAAATATTATCCATTTTTATTCAAATCACTTTACATATATTATTTTGTTCTCACTCTGATTAATGAATGTTAACAAATTTTTGCCCATTTCCGATCAAAAATTTGCTGTGAAAGTTATCTGACAATTTGTGCTGTGCGATCAGCAGATGGATGATGGACAAATCATCGCATTTTGCAATGGAAAAACAAAAAATATCGGAATTTGTGAAAGCTGACCAAAAAAACTCATTAACAATTCAGCAAAAAAAAAAAAACAAATTTATGTGAACGATAAAATAATTTGTAAAGTGATTGAATGTATTGGAATTTGAATAAAAAGAATTATTGACGATAAAATTAATTGGAAAGTCAAACAAAAAACAAATCAAAAGCTAATTTTGTGAAGTATTTGAAAATTAGGAAGGTGATACCATCATTTTTTAATAAGGATTTACTAATCGCAAAACAAAATGATAAAAGGGTCGAAAAAGATTAAAGTAAAAAAAAAGTATGAAAAATGTTTATCCTAAAAAAAAATTTAATCCAGGTCAAAATATGAGACAAAGTCAAGAAAATTTAATTATTTGTTCAGGTTCTTAAGGATTAAAAGATTTTCAAAAAGAAAAATTTTGGATTATTTTTTGAAACGATTACTTTCAACAATTTGATGCTTTTTGAGTAATGTCATAACTATGAATGGCATTTTTCGGGGCTAAAAATTGCCAAAATTAATTTTTAGGTTGTAAAAAAACACAAAAATATGTGGTGAGTGAAAATGTGAAAATAGGTGCCAAAAAGTTTCCAATTTTTAGTGTGTAAAATCGTAAAAATTTTTTCCCAAAAAGCAACAAAATTAAATAGATATTAATTTTTAAAAGCATCAAGAAATTAAATAAATAAATTTTGGGATGAAAATAAAGTCAAAATATGATACAACATCAGGAACATTTGATTATTTTTTGTTCAAATTTTTAAGGATTAAAAGTTCAAAAAAAAACACTTAAAAAATTTGGATTATTTTTCGAAACGATTTCTTGCAAGAATTGATGGTATTATCGTATCTCTCAATCTATTTATGCAAAAATGGAAGTAAACGAATATTTGCAAAGGGAATAATAAAAAATAAATCAAGCACAGATTATACTCTTTATTAGAATCGGATTCTTAGGTTTTATTTATTTTTTCAGTGGGTTTATTTGATAAGAAATGAATGAAAAATTTTTTTAGAACGGAATCTCTTTAATTTAACGACCCTTATTTGTCTTTAGAAATTCTCTTTTTTTGGCATTTTCCCCTATCTTTTCGCCGGCTTTTTTTTGAAAATTTTCATCAAATTTGGTACAAATAACCCAAAAGCCGCCAAATTTATCAAAACTTTTAAAGAAAATTTCGAAAATATCCAAATTATGTGCGACTAAAATTATGAAAAATCGCTGAAATAGTAATAAAAAAATTTTTAAATTGAGTTTTTTTAGGACCAAGCCTTATCTTCTTGCAAGATTTAAAAAAAAAGATTTTGTTTCTGTTTTAAGTTTTTTTTTGTTGGACAAACTTTTCATCATTTCTATTTTTATTTAAAGGACTACCTCCTATTTCAATTTCCTTAGCAATAAGAATCAAACTTATATACTTTTTAGGGATTTCGGATTACGTATAATATTTTTTAGGGATTACGGATTACGCAGACAACGGCAATAAGAATCAAACTTATAATATTTTTTAGGGATTACGGATTACGCAGACAACGGCGTTTTTGGACCAAAGTAATTAGTGGTTACGGATTTCTATTATTTTAAAAGCAACTTGTTTGCAACTCTGATCAGACCAAAATTGCCAAAGAGACCAAAATTAGGGTTGGCATTTAAGTCCTTACCCATTCATAATAACAATTAATTGCCCAATTCATTTAATGTTCGACTTTCTAATTAGTTTTACCTTCAATAAATCATTTTATTCAAATTCCAACACATTCAATCACTTTACACATTATTTTATCATTCACATAAATTTGTTTTTTTTTTCTGAATTGTTAATGAGTTTTTTTGGTCAGCTTTCACAAATTCCGATATTTTCTGTTTTTCCATTGCAAAATGCGATGATTTGTCCACCATCCATCTGCTGATCGCACAGCACAAATTGTCAGATAACTTTCCCAGCAAATTTTTTGATCGGAAATGGGCAAAAATTTGTTAACATTCATTAATCAGAGTGAGAACAAAATAATATGTGAAAAGTGATTTGAATAAAAATGGATAATATTTGATGAAATGGATAATTAATTAAGCTAATTGTAAGTTGTAAAATAACTCTTTGATTGGAGAAGTGTTAAAGTGTCGTTTTTTCGATCTTCGATTCGTCTGTCAGTATTCACTCGGCGATGCCGGAGAAAATGTGGCGAATATTAATTAATTAATTGAAAGAATTTTTGAAGCGATTCATTCAATAATTGGTTGTATTATACCTCATTCACTCTGCTTCTGGATTAGTCAGCTGATGTTTACAACTCAGCCGTACAATAAAAAATTACAAAATAAAGCCTAAGCTGAAGCCTAAGCCTAGGCCTCGCCTAAAGCCTAGGCCTAAGCCTAATCCTAGACATAACCTAAGCAATTGTACGAGTTGCGTTTGTAAATTCTCTAAAAGCTGAGTTGTCCATGAGCCGAAAAGGCAAAAAGCAAAAGTGGAAATAAACGAATATTTGCGGGAACAAAAAATAAAGCAAAGACCGACTCCAATCCAAATGCATGTACGACTAAAATTATGAAAATCGCTAAAAATAGTAATAAAATCCTTTCAAATTGGGTTGTGCCAGGACCAGTCCTGGATTTCTTGCTAGATTTAAAAATCAAATTTTTTTCTATTTTTATTTAAGGGATACCTCCTATTTCTATTTCTATAGCAATAAGAATCAAATTTATTTTAAAAATTAAGATTATTAAAAATTGATACAAAAAAATTTGGAAAATTTTCGAGCATAGCTCTAAATGTGCCATTTTTTCTTCAAATTTTTTAATTTTTTGACGACATTTATTCGGTATCAAAGAAATTTTGAAAAATATAAAAAACAAATATTTTTTATGGATTACGGATTACAGTAATTATTGGTTACGGGTTTCTGTTATTAAAAGCAATTGTTTGCAACTCTGACGAGACCAAAATTGCCAAAGGGACCAAAATTAGGGTTGGCATTTTAGTGTTTACCCCTTTATAATTAACAATTAATTGCCCAATTCATTCATTGTTCGACTTTTCCTTCTTTTTACCTTCAATAAACATTTTTATCATTTTCGTTTTGCGATTTACGTAAATCCTTATTAAAAATTGAATAAAAAAATGAAAAAGGCACCCTTAAGTATCACCTTCCAAATTTCAAAATATTTCACAAAAATAGCTTTTTGATTTGGGAAAATCTTAGAAACAAAGAACTCAATTGTTCAATGACGCATACGTCACCCTTTATAATTAACAATTAATTACTCAATTATAGACTTTCCAAATTAAATTCCCCATTTTACCTTCAATAAATCATTTTATTCAAATTCCAACACATTCAATCACTTTACACATTATTTATCGTTCACAAAATTTGTTTTTTTTTTTTGCTGAATTGTTAATGAGTTTTTTTGGTCAGCTTTCACAAATTCCGATATTTTCTGTTTTTCCATTTCAAAATGCGATGATTTGTCCACCATCCATCTGCTGATCGCACAGCACAAATTGTCAGCTTATTTTCCGAGCAAATTTTTGATCGGAAATGGGCAAAAAATTCGTTGACAAAATAATATGTGTAAAGTGATTTGAATAAATAAAAATGGATAATATTTTGTTGAAATGGATAATTAATTAAGCAAATTGTAAGTTGTAATATAACACTTTGAGTGGGGAAGTGTGAAAGTATCGTTTTTTCGGTCTTCGATTCGTCTGTCATTGATCACCCGGCGATTTCGTTTTTTTGATTTTCTTCTAAAACCAAATTGGCCACAAGGTTTCTTCGGTGCCGTTTTGTTCTTCCAATTGTTTGTTTTCTGCATTTTTCGAAATGAAACTTTTTGATATTTATTTTGCATTAAATGAACCATCGGCCGTTAAATATAACCTTGCATTTGAAAGTTGATTTGATGATTTATGATGGGATTTAGTCCTAATTAAAGACTTCCGAGATGAAAAATTGGAAGAAAAAGATGGAAGAATAAATTAATCTATTATTGAAGTGATCGGAATTTACGAATGATTTGAGTTCAGCTAATGATAATATGAGAATGAGTGTAAGGAAGGTGAACAGCAGAAGAGAACACACAAAAAGCGTACAAATTATGCCGAGGAAAGTTTAACGATCATTAATTAGTTAATTGGAAGAAAAACATTTTGCATAATTGATCAATCAATTACAATACAAAAAGCCCCATTTTGCTGACAATTAGTTAATGAGTTGCATTAATTAATGTTTGTGATCATTTGAAGAAACTATGAGCGAAAATTTTCGAATGTTGGCACTTTTCCTTGTCAAAATTGTGATAATTGAATTTGTCTTGGCAATAAAAATTTGAAAAGTGCTAAATAAAAATAGGAGAAACCAGGCACATAAAATTAGGCAAGCATATGAAAAGCAGAAAAATATGCCAAAAAATGAATTGAATTTTGGTCATTATGGCGGCGGCTTTTCCTTTGATTATTCCATAGCTCTAGGGGTTTATTATTATATTTGAAAAATTTCATAATGGCCAGAAGAACTCATAAAAGCTGGCTTTTCCAAAACTTTTTACCTTAACTTTATGTACAAGATTATCACTGAAAGGCTAATTTTGCATTTTGGCATATTTTTGATCGATTTATTGGCGAAAGCAAATGAAGCAAATTTTTAACGAACATTGATTTTTCGGAATATTTATTGATTAAACGATGGAATCCTTCAGAATTTCTGTCCATTTGCTGTTAAGTACAAATTTGCATTTGAAATTAATTTGATAATTATAATAAGATTTAGTCCTCATTTTTACGGATTTCCAAAATGTGCCTTCCCAAATTTCTTGATGGTTTGTGCCGTAAAGGAAAGATTTTCTAGATGAAAAATTTGGAATAAAAGGATGGGAGAATAAATTAAATTATTGTATGAGTGATTGGAATATACAAGTGAGTGAAGATAATTATAATAATGACAATGGATGTAAGGAAGATCAGAAGAGAATTCACAAAAGGTGTACAAATTATGCGGTAAATCTGCCGATAATTAATTAACTAATTGGGAGAAATATTTTCCATCATTGATTAAACAATGTCAAAATTTTATAATCGAATTGATTTTGGCAATAAAAATTTTAACAGTGCTAAATAAAAATAGGAGAAACCAGGCACATAAAATTAGGCAAGCATATGAAAAGCAGAAAAATGTGCCAAAAATGAATTGAATTTTTGATCATTATGGCGGCGGCTTTTCCTTTGATTATTCCATAGCTCTAGGGGTTTATTATTATATTTGAAAAATTTCATAATGGCCAGAAGAACTCATAAAAGCTGGCTTTTCCAAAACTTTTTACCTTAACTTTTATGTAGAAGTAAATTTTTTAATTTTTCAAATTTATATTAAATTAAAGATGTTGATGATGAAATGTTCAGCCCATCAGACAGCAAAGTTTACATAATATTTGAAAACATTTGAACAATTCAAACAACGAAGATAATCAGCAAACTAAATTATCACTGAAAGGCTAATTTTTTACATTTTGGCACTTTTTTTTATCGATTTATTGGCGAAAGCAAATGAAGCAAATTTTTAACGAACACTGATTTTGTCGGAATATTTATTGATTAAACGATGGAATTCTTCAGGATTTCTTCTAAAACCAAATTCGCCACAAAAGTTTCTGCGGTGCCGTTTTGTTCTTACATTGTTGTTAAGTGCAAATTTCCATTTGAAATTGATTTGATAATTATGATAAGATTTAGTCCTCATTTTTGGGTTTTTGAATGGGTGCCCGCTTTTCCAAAAAGTGCCTTCCCAAATTTTGATGGTTTGTGCCGTAAAAAGGAAACATTTGCGAGATGAAAAATTTGTAACAAAAGTGTGGAATAATAAATTTAATACATTGTGTGAAGTGATCAGAATATACAAATTATGTGAGTGAAGCTAATGTTAATAATGAGAATGAGTGTAAGGAAGTGAACAGAAGAGAACACACAAAAAGTGTACAAATTATGCCGGGGCAAGTTTGACGATCATTAATTAATTAATTAAAGAAAAAATTTTGCGTTATTGCTCAAACAATATCAAAATTGTGATAATTGAATTTGTCTTGGCACTAAAAATTTGAACAATGCTAAATAAAAATAGGAGAAACCAGGCACATAAAACTCTGCAAGCGTACGAAAAGCAGAAAAAATGTGCCAAAAAATATGTAGTCGGCTTTTTTCTTTGATTAGTTCGAACTATACATAACTTGACACTGTCAGATAACACCCGTGCAATAATAGCCCCTAATAAGGCATCATTCTTTTACTCATTAGAAGCGGTGGCTTTTTTCTTTTTTGTCTGTAATTCAGTGGTCGGTGGCCGACGCCTTGGCCAACTCCAATTTTTTTTAGAATTTTTAAATTAAAATATAATTCTCATTTGTAAAAATATATATTCTTCTACCTCTTTTACAACCACAATGTATATTTTCATAGACTTATGAGCTTTCGTCTTTTCAAATAATAAAAGGATTTAAATATTCATCTCGAGGAAAGTGTGTCTAAATAAAATCACTGCAAAACTTATGACATTTTTAAATTTTTCCAAATCTTGGCACTTTATGGCATTAATTAAAACAAAAAAATAATTAAGAATTAATCATTATAAAATATATTTCTTCTACTTTTATTTAAATTAAAGTCATTTTCCCAATTCGGTGAGACGAATTTCGAATGTTTTCTGTTGCACTTTTAAATGAGATTCGATAACTTTTTGGTTTTACAAAAATTACAGAAATTCTGTAAGCTATTTTTTTGGACTTATGAAATTTCATCTCTCCGACATTACTTAAATTAATTAACCACTCAAACAAATTTGTCGTGGATTACCTCACTGATCCCCGACTTTTCTCTCCCCGAGCATCGGGGAGGAAAATTATTTTAAAGATTCAGTTAATCCATGCAGTTTAACATCGCCACAGTGAGACACTTAATTACAGTAGGCAAATAAAAATTAACAAAATTAAGTTTAAAAGAAATGACAATTAATGCTTGAGAGTAATTCCAAATGTTCGAACAAATAGTTTATGTAGACTGAATGAATGCTTCACAACTATTAAGCGGTGGAGTAAACGTTGAAGCGATCATCGGCGTCGGCTTTTCCTCGGCGTTTTGAAGAGATTTACCTCAATGAACCGAGCTTAGTAAATCCGTTTTCCAACGATTTTTTAAACGGTTTTTCGCCAGTGTTTTCCCAACTTCACTCTTGACAACCCAATTTTATGTCCTATTCAAGTTTTAATTATAATTATCTTTAATCATTTATATTAAAATTCAAACAACGACCATTATTTTACGATTTAATCTATCCATTCGATTTGCATTCGTACAATTTAGCTGAATTGTTAATGAGCTTTTTGCCCATTTCCGATCAACTCTGGGAAATTGTGTTAGCGTTTAGCAATCAGTGGAGATGAGCAAAACGGTGAATCACACCGTACATTTAGCATTGGGAAAGAGAAAAGCGAACAAAATGGGGCATTTGTGGATAGAAATGTGAAATGAATCATCAGAAAACAGAAATTTAAGCCAATTTGGATGGATTCCATTCTGTGGGGTTGGCTTTTCCTTCAGTTACGCCCATTAACTCCGCCCCTTCCCAAATCGTTTCTGAAGCCGATTGGGTGCATAAATAGCCGGGTCAGGCCACTGAAAAATCAGTTCTTGGGTTGGGACGGGATGGCTCCCAATAATATCACTCTATTGGGTTCAGTAGCTTTTTTCGGCTAGGAAAGAACTGCTTTAAGATTTAGGATAGAACAAGAAAACATTTTTGTTTTAGTAATTAATTTAATAAAAAATAAAATGCAAAAATTTTTTACGGGATAACTGTCAAAACATTTTAATATTTTCTTTTTTAATTTTTACTGCCAATAAGAATAGCAGCAATTTTTTGTTAGTGTATTAAGTTTTAATAATCCCACAAAACCAGTTTTACAAAAGTTCAAAACCCCAATTTGTAGATGTACGCCACAATGTTGGCGTGGTTGCTGTTTGCCATCACGGCAATCGCTGTGATCTGCGCTCCAAACCAAACCGCTGACTTCAACCCAACCGACGGCTCCAACCAAACCGGTGAGTTCAAATGAAAAACAAAATTTGGAACAAGCTAATATTTTTTTGAAAATTGGTTTTTTTATTTTTTATGGCAATATCGGGCGTTAAAATTCTCCAATTTTGGCAAAAAAATCTTTTCAAATATTCAAAATTTGGTCCATGTCCCGAAACAAGAGGGGTCTGACTATGACCTTAATGATGGCAACCTACCCCTTTGATAATCAAGGCTTCAACACCACGGCCCTGAACGATACCAACGGACCGATCACGGCTCGCATTCCGCCCGGCAACCAAGTCGAAAGCGAACCGCACCTGATCAACGGTAATTAGCATTTAAGCAAATGTGCCACAAAGCGAGCAAATTAAGGCTCAAATGCCACTGCCCCGAACAATGGTGACGGAACAAACGTTTCCAATGGAACCTGGCCAATGATTTTGTTTGGGAACAATCCCATCCTGGACAATGAGCCCATTGCAACCAACAACACAACTGCTGTCGTCATCCGCCACAAAAGATCCGATGATTGGTGGAACGAGTTAATTAAGCTTCTCAAAGGCTAAAATAAATCAGATCAAATGCCATGACGATTTTTTATATTTAATTTTGAAACAAAAATTTAAGAACTGGCTTTACGAACTCTTAAAATAAATCCATAAGATTTTTTTCGAATTATTCTAAAATCAGTTTAAAAAAATCCTTTTTATAGAAAATTGTCTTGAAATCGAAAATTACCATGTTAAATTCTTTTGCTCCGCAATTCAAAACCAAAATTTTACTGATTTTTATTTTTTTCACAATTTTGTATATGATTTATAAAGATATTCAACTTGTATGCTTTATTTTCTGTGAAGATAAAAATACTTTCAATGATAAATACATTTTTCTTCTAAAAAGGTCTTTTTCATCAAATAAAAAATTAATTACTAGAAAATGAAAAAAAAATAACCCGTAAAGTTAAAAAGTAAAAGTTGGTGAAAATAGGTAAAATCAGTATTTTAAAAAAATCATCTCTATTAGAGCGGCTTCTAAGGACCGAAAAATTTTTAAAAAACCATTCTTTGGGTATTTTTCGATTATTAATAAAAAAAAAATGTAACCTTCTGAAAGAATTCAAAATGTATGCCAAAATGAGTCTTTTGGGGCAAAAATTGATTATTGATGAAATTTGTACCCGAGGTTGTCGATATGATTTTACTCGCTATCTTAAAGGAATGCACTGAATTTCAAAGAAAGTAATTTAAAAACTATTCCAACTTAAATTTGATAAAATGTTGAAAAACATAACCAAATCATAAAAATAGTCAAAAGAAATACAATCATTAAATTCAATTCAATATGATCGATTGGATTGGAATTTGGATTTTAGAGAGAGAGTGTTGAAACAGTCAATTTTTTGAATACTTTTTGTTTTGATCAATTAAAATTAGAAATGTTATTTTACCATTGAAAAACTTAGATAAAAGTTATTGATGGAACGATTTTTGATTTTTTTTAACGAAAAAGCATATTGTTTTTATTTGCCAGCCTTTTCATATAAATTCTGTCAGCTGTTTTCTTTGTTTTTGTAATTAGAAATGTCGCATAAACACATAAATTTTCGCGTAGGTTTAAAGTCTATGAACAAAATTTAAAAAATTTAATGTTATTTTCAATTCTATTCAATTTTAATGGAATAAATAAGTAAATGGTTGTGAGAAGTAGAGGCCGGCGTGATAATGCTTGAAGACTTTTGGAATTGGGTCTAACTAAATTCTGGATGAATAAATTTGAGTACTTTTGGTTAAAGTTTTGTAAAAAATGACCTGTTTTATGATTTAGAGCCTCAAAAAAATTTCATTTAAATTTGAATATTCAAAAAAGCCAATCGCGTCAAAAAATTTCTTTATAAATTTTGCCAAAAAAATCCGCGGCGCGCCGCGCAAAAAAAAAATTCCGCGGTCGCAGAGCGCGGATTCAAATTGCCGCGGTCGCAAATCGCGGAAAAAAATTCCGGGAATCGCGGATTTCTTAAATCTAGTAAATTTCTTAGAGACTCACCTTTGAGTTTTTAAAAATTAATTTTTTTGGTATTGGCAGAAAAATTAATTAATTTGACAAATCACTAACGTTGGGATAAATTTGCGTTTCATAATTGTTTTGAGAGAGAGGAGAACAACTTGTTAATTATATGAAGTGGCATATTATTTATCTATTTTTGCCAGAAATGGGAAAGTTAACAAATCGGAAATAAAATTCGATGATCCAACGGTTAGCAGCACATAATGGAAATAAGAAAAAACATAAAAAATAAAAGGAATAAAAAATTGCATAAAATTACATTTAGAATTTATTGAATAAAAAAGGGGATTGTAGATGAGTTTTTTCATACCCAATTGTAGAATTACCAATTCCATATGCATCCGCAGCAGGGGTGAGACGGGTGTGGTTCATGATCGGAATCGGGCAGTTTTTCTGCCGAATTTAGGAACCCAATCCAATCTGGTCTTTTTTCCAGAGAAATTCTAATAATTCCACAAAAGTTCTCCTATTAAAAAATATTATTCTTAAGTTTAAAAAAAGGAATTTGATTTGGTCTATGAACCTAAAGCAATTTTCTTAACAAATTTACTTTAAAATACACAAAAATTTTCCCGACGGCGCCTATCAGCACCGCCGGATCCCCATTTTACCATATTTTTGAAAAATTGAGGCCAAAATGGCAAAAATTAGTAATTTTTTGGCAAAAAACGGTGAAAAATTTTGTAAAATACACCCCCTATTCGGGATTTCAAGAAAGTAAAAATACACCCCTAAAAATCGAATTTTTGACTTCAGCCCCCCCCCCCCCCCCGAAGCCAAGGGTCTGGCTACGCCCTTGGTGCTGCCAATTAAATGATCAGAAAATTAGACCGAAGATCTCGGTAAAGCAACTGCTGATCCCCCTGTCCATCAAAAATTATTTTTTTTTACGCGTTCATTCCTATGGCCAATCGTTGCCCCCTTAATATCCCCATCACGCAACAGTTAATTTTCTTCTCAGCTCACTGCTGTGAAAACGAACATCGATTGTCACCACCTTTTTGTGATCCCATCCTTCGCTCCCTTTAGCGGCTCTGTACTGATCCGGCCGCACTCACATTTCGCTTACAATAATAAGTGGCCCAAGGCATTATGCACGGGGCCAGGACGTTTTCGCGTGGCCGTTTTCGCGTGGGGTACGTTTTCGCGTGAGTGCCTATTAGGATTGAAATTGGTCGGATGGGTGCCGAACATACATTTCGACATATTTCGAATCCCAAACCCGATTTCAAACAATTTTTTGCTTTTGTTTACTCAAAAGCGTCAACTTTTTTATGCTTGTAAAGATTAACAACTTCAAGTATTGACAACGTGAATGAGACACAGAATCCGACCATCGGCATCACGACATTTCTTTTCTTTTTTTCTTTTTCGGGGGCGGGGATAGAAAAAATTCTGTAATAGAGGTTGAAAATTTTTAAAATTATGATAAATAAGCCTGCCAGAAAGAGAGAAAACAATTTTATATCAAATTGCATTTGGGATGGTGAGTCTACACTAATATCAGCAAAGCAAAGACCGTGAAAAATTATTAGACTGTATAATAATTTTTCAGTATTAATTTAGTTTATAAAATTCACTTAAATATAGATTGAATTAAGCACCCGAAGTAAAACGGGAGTGAAAATTTTTTTCAAAATATAAAAAAATAAAAAATTCGCTTATATGCAACCACGCGAAAACGGCCACGCGAAAATGGCTCTCACGCGAAAATGGCCACGCGAAAACGGCCACGCGAAAACGGCCACGCGAAAACGACCCCGACCGATTATGCACGCACCTTTTATCTCTTCTTCCATATTACAACATTGGCGGAATGTTTCCATTTCATTTTATCCTACTCTTCCATCATCGTTACTGGATGGATTTATATCGGATAAAAATAAATAAAATTCCACAAATAAAATTACTATAATTAGAGAGGTCAGTTCCCGTAATTGTTTGACCTTTCTACCTTTTACCCTCCATCAGCCAACGTTCTGCTAATAGCACCATTTCGAGGCTTATCAAACGGTTCTGATTTCAGAAATCCGGGTGTGCTGGTCATACGTTTGTTTACCTTATTTGGCCCATCTCAAGAAAAATGTCCAAAATTTTTAAATTTTTACAATTAATCGGCACGCCGAACTGAAAATTTTCGTGGAATAAATCCTTCGAAAATTCAAAGTAAAAGATTTTGTTAATTTTTAATAAAAAAATGAATTTTAAATTGCTTGTAAAATAACTTTTTGAATGAGTAAAAAAATATTCGGTAAATTGATATAATAAAACATTTTTTACAGCAAATTATACATTTTTATATCTTTCTCAAACGCTCCTGGCATAACTTCGCTCTAAGCAACGAGCAATAATCGAACATTTTCATTTTTTGTCGCGTAATATATTCATTAGAGAATGGACAGGCACGGGCACCTGACGGGATTTTACTGGGCCACCCGATCCAGGAACGTTAAATTTTCGTAAATCAGAATCTAAGCCCGAGCCAAGGGCCAGGCACTTAAATTCCTGTCTATGTTTTAAAACATATTCATGATTTTTGCTACTTTCCCATTAATTAATTTAAGGAGTTTTCGTCACTTTTTGCTTTTTCCTACAATTTTATTAGCATCAATGGAGCAGCAGGAGCCAATTTCCGCTGAAGTAAGTTTTATGTTGCCATTTACTTGTGCATTGTAAAATAATTTTTTTATCAAATAAATTAAAAAAAACTAAAATCAATTTAGATGGCCAGATTTCATGCCGCCATTGAACTTGTCAAACAACGAGTGACCGATGCAAATTTTTCTGGCGACCGTCGTGTGCGGCTGTTTCATCGTAAGTTACAGACCTAATCATAATCAGAATTTTACAAAATATATAATTATTAGGGATGTGAATTTTAGTGACTAAAAAAACTTGGATTTTGCTCAAGTTGATTTGGTAATTTGGTTCAGAATTATCAGAATATCTTGAAATTTTGCATGAAAATACTTTAACATGATTCCTATCACCCTGCAAAATTTCAATTTTAAAATTTGGCAAGGTGCTAGGTCTTATGCCAAAGTATTTTTATGCAAAATTTCAAGAGCTTCTGAAAACAATGAGCTGTGTTAAAAATTCCGCTTGGTGATTTGTGCAAGTTTTTAGTCACTAAAAATCACATCCCTAATAATTATTAATTATTTTATAAAAATTAAAAAAAAATCCAAAAGGCCCCCCCCCTTTAGTTTTTGCCGTAAATTAATAATATATTGTCTTTTTGCTTTGGAGTTCCAAGGCCTGCGATGTCGCTATTAAGAATTTAAACCAAATTTATGAATTTTTTTTTAATTTTGCCGAATAGAGAAAATTTAGGTCCCGCAAAATAAAAATAAAAATAAGTTTTAAAAATTTTTGAAAAAATTTTCAAATTTAGTAGAGTAACTGATATAACGATTGGTATAAAAGAATATTTAATTTGCTTGATTTAGAAAGAAAAAGCCAAGTACCCGGACTCGCCTTATGTAGGAATTTTACTCCATTTCCAAATGGACCCATCTGCTCATCCCTTCAATGCCTGGAACCGTGATTCCTACAGTGCTTGCCATTTTAATGCTGCTCTGAACCAACTCCGGGACGGAATCATCGAAGAAAATCCAGATTTGACAGCGTATTCAGAGTGTGCGTTTTTAACTTTTTTATATTTTATCAATGATTTCTCGAGATTTATTAGGCGCTAATCCAGATTTAGACACCGGATTTCAGCGTCCCGCAAAAAATTGATTTCTCATCCCGTAGAGAGATCCGAGAATTTGTTTTTTCATAAATTTTCTCTAGACACATCGGGCACCACCGGACAATTTTAATCCTTAAAAATGCCAAAAAATTTTGCGGTTTTGAGCATTTGGTCAGGCGGCGCCAAAAAGGGCAGATTATCAAACCCTGAAATTTTAAAATTAAAATTTTATTTAAATAATTTGCAAAAATTAAAAACTCAAAAATTTCTCAAATACTCAAAAATAAGCACTGCCTAAGAAATAAACTCAGTTGGGAGCACTGTTTTACATATGGGAAAAAAGAATTTGACTATTTAATATTTACAGCTTAATTAGTAGATCTGGTTTTTATAAGTCTTTACTTATTTTTTCTGCAGCTTTAACTCGACGAGAAATGCACGAAAAACACATTTTTTGTTCGAAAACTTTCGGGTTAACGCCTTTATTCGACCTTAGAAATCCTTATTTTTGGTGTTCGCCCTTAGAAATCCATATTAGATCTTCGCTTTGGCTTTTCGTCCTTATTTTCGCCCTTATTTCGCGATTTTTGAATTTTTTCATGTAAAATTTACAAATTCTTTAAAAAAATGCAATGAAAACAAATAAATTTTGACGGGATCACATTTTTTGGCAAATTTTCAAACAATTTCCACATAATTTTGTTTTTTTTTGTTGACCAAAATTTTTGTAATTTATTTTCTTTCTTGACCAAATTTTGGTTTTTGAAATTTTATTTATTTTGTAAAAATGTATTCAAAAATTTCGAATATAATAATTATTTGCAACTGTAATCAATAGGTCTCCAATTTTTACATATTTTTTTCCTGAGCTCCCCGTGGCCTGAAACGCACGAAAAACATGTTTTTTTGGGCTGTTGTTAAGCTACTTTTCGAGTTATTAGCACCTATTTTCTAGGTTTTTATTTTTAGCACCTAAAAAAACTAAAAGATTTTTTTAAAACTTATTTTCACCTATTTTGGCGTTTTTCCCAAAATTTGTTAACAAAAATGCAATAAAAACGAAAAATACACCCTTAAGAATCGACCAAGAACATTTTTTCGAAAAATACACCCCTAAGAATCGACCCGAAAATTTTCAAAAATGCACCCCTTAACAAATGAAAAATTTTCCCAAAAATTTATTTATTTATTTTCTTGACAAGAATTTGTGATTTTAAAAATTATTTAGCGCAATACTGATTTGGCCTAATTTTTGAATAAATTTTGACATTTTACACCCCCTAAATTCACAACATTTTGGCACCTATTTTCCCATTTTTAGCACCTATTTTGGGGGTTTTTAGAACCTAAAACCTACCTATTTTGGCAGTTTTTAGCACCTAAAAATTGGAGTCCTAGTAATCAATGAATAAAATTGCTTGCCTTAATTTGAAATTATTTTAATATAAAAAACAGCAATTTGAAAAATTATACCCCTAATGGAACTTTTTTGACCTTATTTTCGCCCTTATTTATGGCTTTTTTTTGACTTTTTCGTCCTTAAAAATCCTAGCCCTATTAATTAGAAAATAAACTTTTAGATTTGGAGAGAATTGCCGAACAAATGCAGTGATCAAGTGACGTTAGTGAAGGGATTGTGCCATCGGTGACCAAATTATTGAAAAATCCAATTCTTCTCTCTTTAACTTGTACTTTATTCATTGCAAATAATTTTCTATTTGTTAAAACGAGCTTAAATTTCATTAGTGAAACTGTTCTCCAAACTTGAAAAATTTAAATAATTATTTTGGCAAAAATGTTTCTTTAATTAAAAGTTTTATGATAGAACACAAGGGATTTTAGAAATTTGTACAATTTCAACAGTTTAAAATTAAAATTTAAAAATTTTCCCAAGCGGCGCCTATTGTCACCGCCTAACCCCCCCCCCCCGGTGCAGAAAAGTGTTTTCAAAAAGCGCACCGCAAAACAGTGGTTCAAAAAGCAAAAATTGTCTTGAAATTCCGACTTTTTTTAAAAAAGAGATCCAAAATTTGGGACAGGCCAGGGACGCTCGCTTAAACGTACTTTTTCAAAATTCCATAATGCCTAAATTTAGTAAATTTGGAAAATTAGAGAAATTCTAACTCGTATCGTTAGGTTTGAGGCCGCACTTTCAAGTTTAAAAAATTAACAAAGGATTTACTAAGCCATACTTAGTCGTTGGTCTAACTTTTTCTCTGTCAATTTTTCTGTTCAGTCACATTCGAAGAAGTCCGAATCGACGTCCAAGGCTAAAGTTAATCGTAATAAAGCAACATGGAATTATTCAAAGTTTTTTGCTGGCTTATTGATGAAAAAATTTCACTTTCTCATTCTGTAATGCACAAATATGAGTGGTTTTTGAGCAAAAAAAAATTTGTTGAGTTATGAATAGGGATGCAATTTATAGTTTTTTACTATTTTTTTCATGAGCTCCCCGTGGGATTGGCCAACATTTGCGAAGCTGAAATTATCAAAGGATTCGAAGTTTATCCTAAAATAGTTTGTCTCGCCAATACCCTAAGCTATTATAAAATGAAACCCGTGACTTTGCTCGAGTCGAGAATTCTCGGTCCTACACTTTCGATCAGCTCGGACTTATCCCCAATTAATAGCTCACACACTTTCAGGACAACTCTGAAAAAAGTAGATGTCACTAGAAGCAAGAAGCTCTTCGCGAGCAATGGCCATGTCAATGCGGAAAAATTCGATATTATAAGCAGTGGGCGCATTGTGAAGAACGGCAAAGTCAGAGCGGATATAATCGGTTTTAAATGTGCCGGGATCAGTTCCATTAGTCGAGGCCACAAAGTACGCTCGACAGAGTTTGAATCCAAGCAAAAGCGCTGTAATAGAAATTAATTGGAAATTTACTAAATTTTGTGAAATAATTCATTAAAATATTTATTTTAATGAAATTATAGTTTTTATTGTAAAAATTACATTTCATCAGATGGAAAAGACTCGCGCCGGATAAATTGCCAGTACATTTCTGCAAACGTTTAACGGCTTCATCAAATAAGACAGCCTAAATACGAGCTGCTGAAGGATACCGGAATTTTAGGCAAAATTCGGGACGGGGAATTACGGGACCAAAAAAGCGAGACCGAGAAACACCACAATGCCGGTAGGACCAAAAATACTTGATCAGCTCCGGTCGAGATCCCTGTCTAGCAGGGCAGGACATAACTTGTTTTCAATTACGGAAACCCTTAACCCTAAACTCCAAAAAATGCTGTAATTTCCGTAATCCGCAATTACGTCCAGCCCTGCTGTCCCGTGAAGATTCAGTCAGAAATCATGTTTTAAATAAAATATTTTAATTTATTAATCACTCGTACAATGAATAAAAACGTTATATGCCAGTTGGCTTGCTTCTGTAAGACGAATGTGTCGAATTTTGTCGAGACTCTGGTGGTTATCCAACGCATTTTTGGTGGCAGAAAATTAATTAATTCGACAATTAATTCCGTTGGGACAAATTTTCTTTTCGGAATTGCTTCTTTCATTTCAGAGGGAGGGGAACAACTTGTTGAGCATATAAAGTGGCATTGTTGGATTTTCCTTTATCCAAAAGTTATCATAATTTTTTATTTATCAATTTTCGTAATAATTTCTGTAGGCATTTTCTTATCTCTTCTCTTTGCCAGTATGATAAAGAAATTTTTGCCGCGTATGTTTTATGAAGCTATCGGTGCCTAAGTCATTTTATAAAACAGTTATATTTGGCATTTTCGGACAATCATTGCTGATAAAAGCAAATAAAGTTTTAAAAACAAAAAAAAATGCAATATGAAAAAATTAAAAATATGTGAAATGGAATTTTTTTTATTATAGTTTTTTATAAGAATATTTCGTATTCAAATGACATTTTGTGGCTCAGATAATGGTATTATGCCATATAGAAACTACAATTTATTGACCCAAATTTTAAAAAAATTGACCAATCATTGCTTAAGTTTCCTTTCCCTAGTCTATTATAAAAAAAAAATAATAATTCCTCAAATTGAAAAAATAATCACTGACTAAACATTTGCATAAATTTTCTTTTCCAGTCTTAAAAACAATAATTTCGTCAAAAAAGTAAAAAATCACATGAATTTCTGAAAAAGTTTCTTTCCAATCTTGACATTTTTATCCTCTTTCTTTTCCATCATTTCCATAAATGGCAACAAATTGTGCCAACTTTCAGAATGGGTGTTTGATAATGCCGAAATGTTAGACTGATCATTAGCCTCTTCTTCTTGCTGCTCCTGCTTAACTGGAGGAGGCAGAATGACAAAATGTTGAAAAAAGGTAATCAATCGCCAGAAGAAATTAATCATTAAATTTCAAATTCATTATGATCGATAAGATTGGAATTCGAATTTTAGAGAGAATAATCAAAAGTTATTTTTTGAATAAGAGAGTTTTGATAAAAAAAAATATTTGAAAACTTCGGTCAATATTTGTTGATGGAACGATTTTGGAATTTTTTTTAACGAAAAACCATATTGTTTTTATTTGCTAGCATTTTCATATAAATTCTGTCAGCTGTTGATTTTGTTAAAAATTGCCTTAAAATGCAAATTTTCTATCTATTTCAGACAACCTACTTTAGCTATTGGCTTCATTTTGTATTTAAAAACTTTACATAAAAAATTGTTGAAAAATTTTCTCAAAGCAAAAGAGTTTGGGTCATTTAAAAAATTAGAAACGCTTGAAAAATTTTACACATAATTTGAATAATTTAAGACAATCAATATTTGTTAATGGAATGATTTTTGTAATTTTTATTTTTAATTGAAAAAAACATCTTAAAATGCCATGAAATTAATGTGTCGAATCAAAAAAGAATGAAATTAATCCGGCGATTCATATTCTTCGAATTCTTAAAGGAGCCTTTCTGGGTATTTGAAGACAGGCCCAAAATTGGCCTCAATTTTGTCACCTGGCCAAAACAACGACACACACGGGAACAGAACGGGTGAAGAAGCATTGGCAGAAATATTGACAGAACCTGGGAAAAAAACAAAATTAAAATTTCGAAATACGTAAATTAGGAGCAATAAAGGAATTAAATCTCAGCAGGCCATTAATCCCAAGCAATTAAATGTGAAAAAAAACAAATAAAAGTTTCTCTTAAAATTAAACAAATAAAAGTTTCTCTTAAAATTTTGATTTAAAAAATTGTCATCCCCAAAAATTGTTATTCAAATTTAATCATATTGAGAATGATACGTACAAATAAACAGTTAGGTTACATGGGTACGGTATTTGGGCAAAAAACCAGGTCCGGGTATTGCCAGGCCCAGAAAAGTCGGGTTCGGGTCCACATTTTTCAACCGTGTCCGGGTATCCGGTTGAAATTGTATATTCGAATTTAATCATATTAAGTATGATAATGTGTACAAATAAAAATAGTGTAATGATTGGACGGTGTTAAAATGCTTTAATAAAACGGGGGGATAAAGAAAGAGACCTATAAAAGGGAAGGCGAATTGAATTTTAATTAAAAAAACTATTTATTTGTTGTAATTAGAGCTGAGCGGGACCGGGATTTTTGACAAAAACCGGGACCGGGATTTGCCGGGACCAGAAAAGTCGGGACCGGGACCGGGACCAAGTTTTTCGACCGGGACCGGGACCGGGACCGCGAAAAAACCCGGGACCGGGACCAACCGGGACTTTTTCCAAGAGAAAATTTTTTTTGAAAAATTTTAAAAATTTTTGGTGAATTTTGTTACAAAAATTTCTTAAATTCAAAAAGGTACCCATAAAATTTTTTAATTTCGAAGAATTTTTCCATTATTCATTGGAAAACTTTTAAAATTTTCATATCAGGGGGCGGGGAGAATTTTTAGAATTTTCTGAGTCCCAAAATTCTGGATTTTTCTAACAAATTAACAATCTCTTAAAATTTTTAAGTCGCTGTTTTTGTGGCAATGTTTTTTCGAAAAACTTTTGGAACATTGGGAGGGTCGGGGTCCGTCGGTGCCGATAGGCGCCGCCGGAAAAAATTTGAAATTTAGAGTGCGATTTGTTAACAGAATTTGTCAAAAAATGACCAAATATTAGGTTAATTTGTGGTTTTAGGCTGTTTAAAAAAGGCAAAAATATAATTTTTATGTAGAAATATTTTTTATTAATTAAATTTCAATTGATATTGTTGGTAAAGAAAAAAGAAAAAATTATCTGTTCCATCGGGGAATTGAACCCAAGGGACAAATAATGAAAGTCAGAAGGTTTAGCCACTAGACCACATAACGACGTGAAAAACAAGGCAATAAATAAAATAAATAATTAATTTTTTTCTCAAAGATTTCTCCTTCTCACCAATTCCCTTCTCTTTTCTCACCCAGACCCCCATTCTTACCAGTGCTTATTTAGTCCCGCCGGGACCGGGACTGGCAAAACCGGGACCGGGATTTCTTTTTTTTCAAAAACCGGGACCGGGACCGGGACCTGAAAAAACCGGGATTTCCCGCCCCGGTCCCGGTCCCGGTCCCGGTCCCGCTCAGCTCTAGTTGTAATTAAGGTCCTTATAAATTAATTACACTAATTAGAATTAGTCTAATTAGGCCTTAAAAATTTATTTTCTGTGTCGCTGTTTTATTTACTTATTATACATATTTTCATTTTAAATTTATTAAATTGTACTTCCCCAATTCAATTCACATACCCAAATGTTTTCCATTCAGTGTGTAAGTGATTCGTCCGCCAACTCGGTTAACACCACAGCCAACAATGTCACCGACATCCAACGAAGGTGTGCCATCAATGACATTGGCACCACCGCTGGTGCTGCCAGCTGCCGATGTGCTTTGTCCACTCGTGCCAGCCGAAGACAGGTCGTCATAATTAAGTGCTTAAATTTTGCCAAAAATTTGGGTCAAAAATGAAGAATCTTTTAATTTTGAGTGGAAAATGCAGCATTTGCCCAATTTTGGGAATTCGTGCCAGGTTTTTGCTGGATTTTTAAGCCAGTGTGACTAGTGTGCGGATTTTTAATTTTGGATTCGAGGAATTTTGAGTCAATTTATGAAAAAAGAGTCAGAAATTATGGAAGAAAATCTTTGGTGAAAAAAACACCTTAAAACGAGGCTGTGTGAGTTTCAGTTAACTCGATATAACATTCGTTAATTAGACCCACAATACACAATTAATTAATTATGTCCATAATCCGCCATAATTACATCCAATCCGTCCGATCGTGCCATCCAACAATGCACCGCTGCCCAAGAATTTGCCGTTGTCATCGTATGCGTAACTGCCCTCATGGCATCCCACACAGCTGTTCAACGGCATTTTCTTGGTCGCAATTCCGATGTGCATGCCAAAACTTTGAACAAACAAATTCAGCAGACGGATAAATGGAAAGATTAAAAGAAAAAAGCATGACAAAATTTAGCATAAAAATATTACTAATGAGCTAATTAGCGCCAATAATTATTTAAAGGCCTAATGTGCTTCTTAATGAAAGTGTATTTTAAAAATGTTTAAAGCTTCACCCCTTTTTTGAATATATATTCTTTAGAGTATTGAATATTGTAGGCCAAATAAAAATTACAAAAAAGGAATTTTTAAAATAATGAAATTTTAATACGAAAAATATTAATTTAAAGAAGAGTTGAGCTTTTTGTATGAGGGGAAGCTTTTGTTAACAATTGGCATTTTGCCAGTTTTATGGAGCGGCCGATACTTTTTACTTTCTTTTTATATTTATTAATAATAAACAAATGCTAATTTAATTATTCAATATTAACATACTCATAATGTTTGTGTAGGATCGTAACTTCGTAATAGAAAAATGATCCATTTGGAATTGACATTTTGGCAAACACAGAACAAAAGCCTAAAACAAAACAAAACAATGAAATTAAAACCAAAAATTATGCAAGAAAATACAATTAATTTTCAACTAAAATAAAAATAAATTAAAAAATATACAAAAAAAAAAAATAACTGCAAAATTAAACATAAAAATCTTTAACTTGATTATCATTAGCATTGGTTGTCGAAAAACTTTTTTCCATTTCCTTTTTTTGGCAATTTAAACGATAAAATAATTTAGGTAATTACGACAAATATATAAGGAGTACTTCTAATCAACAAAAACAGATCTCGAGCCGTCAAGACTATGAAAGATAAAAAAAAAGGCCGAGAAATTCTCGAGTTGAGAAACCCCGGGATTGACTCTCGCCCATTCGTCACCATCATTTACCGCTGTTCTTCCCGTTATGCTTGACCACCACACTTTTGCGCACATAAGTGGGCAAAGTTGCCAAAAGCGCGGCGCCAGCAGCTGTCAAGAGCTGGGATTTGTTCAGTGGGGCATTAGCATTAATTGATGTCGAGTTGGAGATGAGCAAATTGGGGTGTGCGATATCCCAATAATTACTGTACGTGTTCAACTGTAAAACTAGAACTGATTCCGCAAACAATGAAAAAAAATTGCCGGAAAATAACGGCGCCAAAAAATGCCGGAATGCGAAAATTCGCGGCGCTAAAGAGCGCCGGAAAGCGTCAAAAAATCAATTTTCCAAGTCCAGTATAAACCAATTTAAAATAAATAGAAAATAATCGAAAAAAAGATTATATATTATAAATAAATAATTAATTAATGCATAGCTCACTTTATTATAAACGGGGTCAATAAATTTGTTGACCGAATTTTGTACATCTGAAAATTAGGTAATTATTAGAGCTCGGCCTAGACCTGGATCCAGGCCTGGATTTTTCCTGGATCCAGGTCCAGGTCCAGGCCATTTTTTGGAAACCTAGATTTTCCTGGACCTGGATTTTCCTTGATTTTTGTCCAGGAAATCCAGGTCTAGACAAAACAGGAAAAAACCTGGATTTTCCTGGACAAAATTTTAGAATTTATTATTTCAAGTGACCGATGTATTTTCAAGTTTTCAAAAAAAGATTAAATAAATTTAAAAACACATTATTATTATTATTAATTAGATATTTTTAGATTTTTCTAAGCAAATAATTAATTTTTTCAAACATTTTTTGATTTTTAAAATGAGTTTCAAAAAATCCAGGTCCAGGCCTGGATCCAATCTCGAGGAGCCTGATTTTTCCTGGACCTGGATTTTTGTCCAGGAAATCCAGGTCCAGGTCCAGGCTTTTTTCAAAATATCGAGCTCTAGTAATTATTAAAATTTAGAATATTTATTTCTTTTTAATTAAATTTTAAACCATCACTTTTCTGTACGCCAATCGATCCTGTTCTTGAGTTTAGCAACTCATTCATTTTATCGTCCAATTTTGTTCCCAGCGAAGAAAATTGGTTTTCAACAACAGAAACTAAAATTAAAAACACCATTTTATTTTTGGCATATAATCCAACAAAAAATTTCCAAATTTCCCCGGCCCGCATGACAGCAGCAGCACCTTCGGGCATTAAAAGCCAATTTTTAAAAATCTTACTATATATCTAATCAGGCCCGTATCAAAAAAATTTCGGGGAGGGCACGCTTTTTTTTTTTGCCAACAAAAATTTTTTGGACCAGTAATATTTCCAAAAGCTTCAGCGCCGGAGGCAAAAACAGGAATTAGTAGAGGTTTTGCGCCGAAAAATCGCAGATTTTGCCATTTTGGGTCAAATTTTCAAATAATGGTTAAATTCGGGCCCGGCGGTGTCGATAGGCGCCGCCAGGAAAAAGTTTGGAAAATTTAATGCAATCTGATAAGAAAATATGCAAAATTTTCAGAAAATTTGCCCATTTTTCCTTGAAAAATTTTTGATTTTTCATTTCGGGGGGAGTGGGGGCGAACGGGGAGCAGCTCGTTCCCCCCCCCCCCCCCCGCCGTTTCCCCCCCCCCCGCATCGTTCCCCCCCCCCGAGAAATTTTTTTAAAATAAATTTGCTAACTTAGAAATTTTTCAAGAAAAAAATCTTAGAAAGTTTTTTCATAAGAAAATTCTAAGAAAAAAAATTTTTAAGAAGTTTTAAGCGATTTTATTGATATAATATTTCATTATGTCGGCTTTATATTCAGCATAAAAATTTCCGAACTACAAGTAAATGAATGTGAGAGGGTCAGCGATATGAAAAGTGGTTAAAATTTAGGCAAAAAAAGTCTTTGAACAAATTTAAAAAACTATTTCAAAGGGTTCTTAAAAATCTGTAATAATTCCTGCTGATATATCTTTTGATGATGAACAAAAAAGTTTTACACCAACTTGATCAGATCACTCCTTCATAGTGATCGGGAGACCCTAAAATACACTGAAAATAAGAGAAATTTTCGAAAAAAATTCTGGGAAAAATTTTGGGCAAACCGCCAAATAGGCAAAAATAGGCTCTTTCAAAATTTTTAGGCTTTTTAGGCGCTAAAAACAAAGCCTAGAAAATAGACACTAATAACGCGAAAAGTACCTTAACAACAGCCCAAAAAAACATGTGCAATGAAAAATTTACAATACAATAATGGTGGAAAAATTATTGTCCCTTGGGGCCCAGTTGGCGGGGCGACATGAAGTTTGGGCACCAGGAAGTTTGGGCACCAGAAATTTGGGCACCGGGAAGTTTGGGCACCAGAGAGAGGGAATTCAAAAAAATAAAATTAAATTAAATATATAAAATTTTATATAAATCATTAAAAATTTAGTAAATTTTAACAACCCTTGTGCTCAAAAATTTCTATGTTCTTGAAAATTTAAAAAATTTATGTAGTGAAACACGGCAAGCTTATTATTTAGTCAATTCTTACGGTTGTTAAACGTAGAGTTAAACGTGTACTATTTCTGTTTGGACTTTTAGACCTGAATACCCGGATTAGTTGGGCCCGAAGTGACAAGAGACCCGTCTAATCTATTTAAATTAAACTCATAAAATTTTAAGTCTTGAACAGACCTAGCCTTGTAATGTTATAGGTTATAAATAATACATATGTATTTACAAAAATTGACATCCCTAATAATGAGTTTAGCAAAATAAGCATGCTTAATCAAGTGATTTCTTATAATTTTTTATGAAAAAACTTTCTAAGATTTTTTTCTTGAAAAATTTTTAAGTTAGCAAATTTTTTAAAAAAAATTTCTCGGGGGAGAAACGATGCGGGGGGGAAACGAGCTGCTCCCCATCCCCCCCCCCTAGATACGGGCCTGTATCTAATGGAAGAATACTCAAAAATGAATTTTTTTTAAGACCCAATTCAACTTCAAACAATTATATTTTTGTGTCAATAAATTTTTTAAACTTCCGATAATTTCCCCAATGAAAATGAAAATTTAAAATAATTTCACAAATTATTCAATTAACCATTCATTTAACTCACCAATTGAGCTCTGTCCTTCTTTTAATGCAAAAACGGACTTTTGTAACTCGTCAATTTTGGCCAACATTTGCTCTTGCCGTTGAAAAAGCTGTTCCTGAATTTCCCATTATTAATTTCCATTTAAATTACTGAAAATTAATTTAATAAAAATAAAAATTTAAATGATCCTTTAAAATTAATGCAAATACTCACATGAATTTTCTCATTTTCGGCCTTTTCTTTTAAACAATTAGCACACGAAATGGCTTCAAATTTGCTCACATTTTGACCTGTAGCGTTTTCGTCAGCTGTGCAAAAACAATAAAATTTAAATTTAAAGACCTTTTAAGGTAATGAAATCTTTTCTTGCAGTTTAATATTTCAAGCAACAAATTATCCCTATGAACTTTTTTTAAAAACATTTTTTGTAACAGTAAAAAGAACTAAAAAAATTCTAGTTTCGACATTTTGTTCGAGTTTGGATTCGGGGTTAGAATAAGCCTAAATAATTGTCCTATTCGTGATCAGCGACCAGGGGTGTTATTTTACCTGGTAAACCCGGCATTTGCCGGGTTTTTGGGGTCCGTGCCGGGTTTTTGCCGGGTTTTTGAAATTGCCGGGTTTTTGCCGGGTTTTTGAAATTACCGGCTTTTTGCCGGGTTTTGGTTTTGCCTGTTCTATACTCATTTATTTGAATTTTATTAAACATTTCACCAAAATTAAGAGCCAATTATAGCTAACGTTCATTATTCAGGTTTATTTTATTCGATCTCTAGTCTCTAGCTTAGCAGAATGTCGCAAAAATCTATTTCTGATTTCATTTCCAATGTTACTTAGGACTCGAGGGCGACCGGTTCAATAGGAAAAACGTGGATGAAAAATGGGCGGCTATTTTCAAAAATCCTAATTTTGTCCCGCTCAAATCACTAGTCTCTGCAATTCTATCAATTTTCCATTCAAAAATTTCGTGCCTAAATGTTCACAATTATTTTCTTTCATTGCCAAACTTGCTCAAACAGGTGAAAAGTGGTGATAAATATATTGTTTAAACGTTTTTGACGTTTTTTACAGTGAACAATTGACCTAAAAAAATTGCCGGGTTTTTGCCGGGTTTTTGAAAATTTTTACCGGGTTTTTGCCGGGTATTTCAACTGGTTTGCCGGGTTTTTAGGTTTTGGCGATAACACCCCTGTCAGCGACCTCGAAAACCTCCTGGTACTTGGTTTCAGGACTTTTTAAACCGAAAGAAATTTGAAAAAAATTTAGACCAAAAAAGAAAGTGAAAAATTTTTCAAAAGTGCCCTCTTTTAAAGTAGCGCCTATTAATCTTTTTTCAAGAGATGCTGGCTTTTCAACGCCAAATTGACATAGATAATTTCAAAATAAATCCACAAATTTTGAATTATTTTCCAACTTGGCCGCTGATCAGTGGCCAGCAAATGGTCAACTCCATTATTAGTTTCTGTTTCTGTAGCAATTGAGTTTTCGGCCACATCGTTTTGGCCCCGAGGGCGTTTCGGCGCCGCCGTCTCAGCCCCGGCGTCGTTTTGGCTTTGGGGACGTTTTGATGCAGAAGCTGAAACATAATTGAATTGAATTGCATCGAAAAATAAAATTTTTTTAAATAATTAAAATAAGAAAAAAATTCGGTAATACTGAAGTTTATCCCCCCATTTTTGAAAAAAATAAAATTTTTAAAAATGTCGTGTAAAAACGCTTTTTCTTGGGGTTTTCTGGGTCGCTTATCACGAATCTGACATTCATTTTGACTAATTTCGAATCCCGGACCCGAATTCGAAAAAAAACTAGAAAATTTAAATTTTTCAAAATTTACGTTTGTTTTGGAATCTGTACGGAATGACGTTTTCTGGTGTTTTATGATTTTTTGACTAATTTTAGCTTATTTTAATCAATTTTAGAGCAAAAGTGTGAATTCAAAAATTTTAAATTTTCGACTTTTTGTTCGAATTCGGGTCCGGGATTCGAAATTAGTCAAAATGAATGTCAGATTCGTTATAAGCGACCCAGAAAACCCCCAAGAAAAAGCGTTTTTACATGACATTTTTAAAAATTTTATTTTTTTTCAAAAATGGGGGGATAAACTTCAGTATTACCAAAAATTCAGTCTCGAATGAGCAGAGCCGAATTGGCAAATGTCAAATCCCCCCATTTCATTTAAATTATTTAATTAATTGTTTTCTAACATTTATGCTGATCAGTCGACAGTTGGCTAATTTCATTAATTGTAGCTTCTTTGGTAGGAAATGACATGATAAATTGATGGTTATTAAATAATAAAAATTAATTTAAAAAACAGTAATTAATATGAAAAATATATTAAAAATGACCTTTATAAGCCATTAAAAAATGTTTTAATATTCACCGAAATTTCCCGATAAAATAAAATTTTCACTAAAAAGAAAGAATTTAGAAAAATTTATGAGAGTCTTTGATTAATTTAATAAATTAAAACAAAAAAATTGGGCAAAAAATATTTAAAAAAAAAATAATAATATGTATTTTTAATTAATGTGGACAATAGATAAAAAAAAAATAGAATTTCCAATGAAAAAAACAGTTCCATCGTTAATAAATAGGGTAGGATTTATATTTTCTGCAGCTTCATTTTGATGAAAAATGCAAAGAAATATCACTTTTAGCTGAAAATAATTTCATACACCACTAAAGAATTGAACAGTCGGAAAAATTTTAAAAAAATCGAAAAATTTTAATTTTTTTTTAATAAATTTGAAAAAAAGTCGACATCCAATCTTGAAAATATTTTAGTCATAAATCGTATGGACTTTATCTCGAAAACGCTTGAAACGTATCATTTTTTGGTACTTTTCCGTTTTGGGGCCAAATTTTGTATTTTTTTTTAAATCAACAAAGGGTGCGAAGAATTGCAAAACGGTGCTAGTGCGTTTCTTAAAAACTGCCAGCCATAAAACTAAAAACCATGCGCGTTTCTTAAAACTGCAATCCCCCTCATTTCAAGAAAATTCTTGAAAAATTTTGAACTTGAAAAATATTTGTAAAATTTTGGGAAAATTAAATATTATTAGTATTTTAATTAAAAAAAAATAATGAAATTTTCTATATACTTTAAATTTTTAATTTTTTTTTGAAGTACGAAACCTTTATTAAACACTAGAATTTCAAAAATTTAATGATTTTCAAAAAGGTCATGGCCAAAAAATGTTACGTTAAAATTTTTAAATTTTAAGACAATATTTTAATTCTTACATTTTTATTTTAGAAATTTTTTTTCAGAAATTCTAATTTTCTCTTAGAATTTTTCTTTTAAAATTTCATTAAGTTGTTTAAAAATTAATTTCTGAAAACTTTTTGAAAGTAATCTCGAAAGTTAAAAAAAAATTCAATTTTCAAGGATGGCAGTTTTAAGAAACGCGCCAGCACGTTGCAAAACTACTCTCCAATTATTTCAAAGGCATAAATGCCACAATTTTACCAAAGAAATTTTGTTGCCCGGAGGGGGGGGTGGGGGGGGGGAATACCGGGCGCCCAAGCCTTTGGCCCCAAAACGGAAAAGTACCGGCAAAGGTCTAGATCATTGGTCCCGAAATTTTTTAACTTTATTTTTTTTTCTGAAATTTTTTTAACACCTTTCTAGGGGTGTTTTGAGGCGCTGAGAACGAATCCGGCCTTTATTTCGATCAATTCCGAATCCCTAACCCAAACTCGTACATTTTTTGAGAATTAATTTTAAATGTTTTTTAAGTTTCTCTTAAAACATTGTTTTTAGTGTTTTCGGGGTTGTTATCTTTAGTCAAAAACCATTTAAAAACCAAAACATGGTCATTCTGTAAAGATACGAATATAAAAGTGAATTTTGATAATTTTGAATTTTCGATTTTTTGTTCGAGTTCGGGTCCGGTATTCGAAATTGGTCAAAATGAATGTCAGATTCGTGATCAGCAACCCCGAAAACACTAAAAACAATGTTTTAAGAGAAACTTAAAAAAAATTTAATTCTCAAAAAATGTACGAGTTCGGGTTAGGGATTCGGAATTGGTCGAAATAAAGGCCGGATTCGTTCTCAGCGCCTCAAAACACCCCTAGAAAGATGTTAAAAAAATTTCAGAAAAAAAATAAAGTTAAAAAATTTCGGGACCAATGATTTAGACCTTTGCCAAAGTACCCATTTTTTTTTTGGTTTTTTTTATTTAAATTACAAGAAAATTTTCAATTTATGTATTGTTACTCTAAATTTCTCATATTTTTGTCAATATTTACTCAAATATTTTGCAGTTTTTCTGATGAATTGGAATAAAAAGAATGGAGAAATTGTTAAACCCTAAACAATTGTGAAAAAGAAACAAGGATTTGTGCGTTTATTAATAGGGCTTCTTTTTTTAGGCACAAAAAATCGCGAAATAGGCACCTAAAATAGGCAAAAAAAATCGCAAAATAGGCATTAAATAGGCACAAAAATCCTCAAATAGGCACTAAAATAGGCAAAAATTTTTTTTTTATTAACGCTTTTTAGGTATTAAAACAAGTCAAAATTAATTTAAAAATTTATTTTGCTTATATTTCAATTGTTTTAAATTTGTTTTCGATAAAAATAATTTTTTAAACCAAAATTTAATGAAGAAAAAATAATTAATTTTTGAGGAAGAATTTTTGTGAAATTTTTTTTTCAATTCTTAGGGGTCTATTTTCTGAAATTTTTCAGGTCGATTCTTAGGGGTATATTTTTCATTTTTATTGCATTTTTGGTAAGGATTTTTCCCAAAATCCTGAAAAAGTCGCCAAAAATGGCAAAATAGGCACAAAAATAGGCATTTAGGCATTAAGCACAAAAAGTCCAAAATAGGCAAAAATAGGCATTATAAAAGTCATCATAGACACCCCAAACCAAGCGGAAAACGCTTTTTTCGTGCTTATCTGTGCGTATTAAGTGCGCAAAAATTTTAGGCATTTGCCTAAAAAAAGAAGCCCTATTTATTAATAGGCAAATGCAAAATGACGCCGGCGTTTTTTGCCTTTCTTTCTTCCTTTCTCTCTCCCCTCTCTCTCTCTCTCTTTATTTCTCTCACTTACTCTCCTCTGTATTACTTTTTTCACTCTCTTTCGCCCCTTTTGTTTCTCTCACTTACTTTTCCTCGCTCTACTTTTGACTTCTCCTTTTCTCTCTCCCTCTTTCTCTCTTTTACTCTCTCCTGTACTTCTGTTTACTCTCTCTCGCTCGCTCCTTCTTTTCATTTACTTTTCTCTCTTTCTGCTACCTTTTGTTTCGTTATTTCTTTCTCTCCCTCTCGCTCTTTCTGTGTTATCTTTTCATTTCTTCCTTTCTCTCTGTCTATCTCTCTTCCTCTTTCTCTCTTTTACTCTCCTCTGTATTTCTGTCCACACTCTCTCTCTTGCCCCTGCTTTCTTTTCATATTTGTTTTCTTATTCGCTATTTTTGGGGTCAACAAATTTTCTTTCTTTTGTTCGTTTATACATAAATGATGGATTGATTATTTTTTGCAAAGTTTCCAATTATTTTTTACCCATAAACTCAAAATTGAAATTTTTTTAAATCAAAGACTCACAAAAATTTCTGAATCTTCGTACAACTCATTTTTAGCGAGTATTTATTTCCCATATTCATATTTCTGTCCATGTTTTCCTATATATTAATTCATATTTCGCCATTTTAATTAGTGAAAAAAATGTTGAAAAAATTAAAATTGTCAAAAATTTAATTGATAATTTATTAAGCGATTTAGAAAAAAAAACATTTTCTCGAATTAACAATTTTGGGTCGGGGTCATTTTCGTAAGGACCGTTTTCGTACAAGCACAAGTTTTTTGCTATAATTTTTTTCTTTGGTCATCCAAACCCAACATTCTTGGTACCATTCGATAGCCTTCATTTATTTTTTTTAATATAAAATAATCTAAAGCAAATTAATTAAAATTTATTGCAAAATGAGGATTTTTTGAAAAAATGTTTAAGATTTTAAGAAAAAATTCTAACAGTTTGCCAAATATGCCTAATTTTTCAAAAAATCATGCGTTTTTGTCACTTTTTTTATCAAAAGACCACAAAAATCCTAAATTTCTCAAAAGCCCATAAAAACCCTCATTTTCCAAAAAATCATCTTTGACCCTCGAAAAGACCACAAAATGAGGAAAAATCCTCAGATATCGAAGCCCTGATTAAAATGAATTTAGAAAAAAATATTTTCGAATGTTGGATTTTTTGAAAAAGAAAAAAGTTATAGCAAAAATTTGTGTTCGTACAAAAATAAATCTTTTGGACCGGATTTTCAAATACGTTTTTGGGTGTACTGAAAATTTTCCCAAATTGCTTGGTTTTGTGTGATTTTTCTCATTTGGCATATTTACGAAAATATTAAGTATATAAATTCACAGTTGGATTAGGGCTAAATCCATTAGGGTGGATTTTGCCTAACAAATGAGGGCAGTTCCCCTTCTACCGAATAATTCGATTTAATTCCAAGTGCCTTTATCCATTTAAATAGGATGGATAGAGGTGGTAATGATGTGATATTTATTTTACTAATAATTTTTGAATTTATAAATTTTTTTTTAATTTAAAAATTCACTTGAAACTGTCAATTACCGCCGCCGAATTGTAAAGTGTCATTCATCATGCCCCGAAAAAGAGTAAAAATAATGGGCAATTGTAAAGAATTGTGGTCCCTAATTTAACTTCTTTTTTTTTGGACTCAAATTCAGTTTCCGAGGGTTTTCGAGGATGCCAATTATGAACTTTGAACTCGGATTTGCCTAATTCAGAACTCCGGATCCGAATTCGAACAAAAAGTAGATAATTTTCCCCAAAATTAAGTTAAACCGGTCAAATTTTTGCGCATTAAAAAATTGGAAGCATTGTTTTACATCAAAATGAATAGTTGTTAAATGATTTAGACTTTTACCTTAGAAAAATACATCCTTGGAAAAAAATATAACAATTTTTTGTTCGAATTCGGGTCCGGGGTTCGGAATTGGGCAAATCCGAGTTCATATTCGTAAACAGCAACCTCGAAAACCCCCGGAAGCTGAATCTGAGTCCAAAATAAAAAATAAATATTAAAAAAAATAAAGTAGGGACCACAATTCTTTTCCATTAACCAAATAAAATTGTCAAAAAATTTAAATTTTTTTTTGTTTTTCAGAGTTTGTCTAAAACTTTGTCACCACGGACGCGCAGTGCTGTGAAGCGTGTGGCAGAGGTGGTGGATCAGCCTAGGGAACAAATTGCATTTCGCCGAGGTCCGTCTCCAAAAAATGGTGGGTTTCAAAAGCTTCAATAAATTAAAATTTTTCCAAATTCAATATGTTAATAAATCGGGCAAAAATTCCCAATTTAAGGCCCCTACGGCGCACCAATTGGCACTGCCGGCGCCCAAAGGCAAAAACTTAGGAAAAGCTTCAAAATTTATTCTTTATATAAATTTAAAAAAAGTTGGGGTTTCAAATGCGTAAGAAATCAAACTGATGGAAGCACTGGGCCTTCTGCGGCACATCAGCAACAGAATGTCATTGAACTAAACAAAAAAGTCAACGAATTGGAGCTGCAAAATGTGAGATAATTTAAAAAATGTTTTCCCATTTTATGAGTCGAAATTGATGCCAGAATTGGATTCTCCGACCATAAAAAACCGCTAAAGTGTGAACGATGTTTTGGCCAAAGACACCACTCACCAATTCTAATTATCATTAAATTTTAATTTTAATTGAACCGTTGATTAAATCATAGACCAAATCAACTGATCAAAAATCATAGATACGTCAGACATTGGTTATTAGCTGCTAAGGACACTGGGATGTGGTGTAAACAATTTTGTCTTTTAGAGGCTGCTCAAAGCCGAATTGATGCAAAGAAAAATGATGGATGAAATCAAAGAGTTGAAAGATGCCAAAATGGAACAGCAGCAAAAGGAGGACGGTAATGGAAATAATTACGATAGAAAATTAAAAAGATTAAAAAAATAAATATTTATTATAAAATGGCAAATTTTGAGAGAATTATTTAAAATTTATATTTATTTAAATAAAAATAATTAAGCTTTCATTGAACAATCCAAAAGTTAGAGGATGGACAAAAGAAGTGTTTGGACAAATGTGAAGCATTGGAAAAAGAATTCGCCAGAAAATTAGGGGTATATTTTTTGAAAATTTTGGCATGGATGGATTCTTAGGGGTACATTTTTCGTTTTTATTGCACTTTTGCTATGAAATTTCTGTAAAAAGGCCAAAGTTTTGCTTTCCGATGACAAATTTGAGAAAAATTGCCCCTTTTTCTTGTAATTCTGTGATGCGGCTCAATTCCCTCATGCTGGGAATGAGTCTCTCTTCGTTATCCATAGAATTGAGAGGGGTGTAAAATGTGTCCGTGTAGCTCAGTTGGTCAGAGCATTCCACGGAAAGTAAGGGTCGTGGGTTCGAGTCCCACCGAGGATCAACATTAAACACTTCGCCATCCACCAAAATCACCACAATTCCCTTTTTTGGTTAATTGGCTGATAAAGACACTTGGATGTGGTATAAACATTTTTTGTCTTTCAGAAGCTGCTCAAAGCCGAATTTAAGCAAAGAAAAATGATGGATGAGATCAATGAGTTGAAAGAAGCCAAAAAGGAACAGCAGCAAAAGGAGGACGGTAATGGAAAAAAATTACGATAGGAATTTGAAATAAAATAAAAATAAATATTTAGGAATTTGAAATAAAATAAAAATAAATATTTAGGAATTTGAAATAAAATAAAAATAAATATTTATTATAAATCTAATTATTTTTAAAAAAGTTCTTAAATTAAAATTTTTATTTGTTGAAACAAAAACATTTAAGCATTCATTGGACAAACCCAAAAGTTAAAGGCTGATCAAAAGAAGTGCTTGGACAAATATAATGCATTGGAAAAGGAGTTGGCCAGAAAATATAGTAAACTTTTTCTTAAATTAATTGCCTAGGGTTTTATCATATATTTTTTGTGCTGATTTCCTTCGATGAAAATACAAGAAAAACCCATTTTTAGCATTGTTTCAAATTACGCCTATATTTTACTATTTTCGCCCCCAATTTCGGGCACTTATTTTTGGGGTTTGCTAAATCCAAACCTTAATTATTTCTCAATCAAATTATTCCAATCCATATTCGAAACGCAATTTTAATTCTTTAGTTTCATTCGAAAATTGATTAAAGCCTAGAAAAATTATTCATAAAACAAAATTGCAAGAATAATTAATATCTGTTTTTGAAGATTTCTATATACCAAGTCAGAAAATTAGTTTTAAAATTTAAATATTCGAAATAATTTTAAAATTGAGTCTTATTTATATTTTTTTAAATTTGGCACCAAATTTTCTTAACAAAATTCACTGACTTTTGACATCACTTTTCCTTAATTTGCCTTATTTTTTTGAAAATGGCTCAAAAAAGAAATTTTTCAGTTTTTACAAATTCCGATTACTTTTTCTATTCGGTAAATGGACCGCGGATTCCGGCAGTTTCCGAAACAGTTTTTTTAAATTTTGACGCGTAGTTTTTGCAATTCTGTGCACCATTTGTTGATTTTTTAAATAAAATAGGCCCCAAAACGGAAAATAGCTACGAAAGTGCCATGTTAGAAACGGAAAAGCCCCTAATTCACCTTACCGCTAAATCCAGTAACAAAAAAACATAAATTGGGTGAGCTTCGAAAAGTCAAAAATCACAAATTGATATGATAAAAATTAACGTATTTTTCAGTTTGTATTTGCCAATTCGCTAAACTTTTGACTCGAATTGATGAAATGGAAGCCCAAATAAATGGACTGAAGGAAAAGGATGAAGAAGAAGGATCGTTGTCATCAGTGCCAGCAGTTGAGGACGATGATATTAGCGAATATTCAGATTCAACGGTGGGCGCATTTTGTTCAATGACACTTCCTGCAAAGCCAATTCGTGCACAATTTTCAAATTTTAAATTAAAAGCAGAATGTTTTCTTAACAAAAAAATTGGTATAGTTATGTATAAGGCTCGGATTTATAGTTTTTTCACTATTTTTTTCCTGAGCTCCCCGTGGCCTGAAATGCACGAAAAACGTGTTTTTTTCGGCTGTTGTTAAGCTACTTTTCGAGTTATTAGCAACTATTTTATAGTTTTTTATTTTTAGCAACTAAAAAACTATAAAAATTTTGAAAAAAAAATTTTCAACTATTTTGGCGTTTTGCCCAAAATTTGCTAACAAAAATGCAATAAAAACGAAAAATACACCCCTAAGAATCGACTCAAAAATTTTTTTCAAAAATACACCCCCTAAGAATCGACCCGAAAATTTTCAAAAATGCACCTCTGATAAATGAAAAATTTCTCAAAAATTCACCTCCAAAATTTATTTGTTTATTTTCTTGACGAGAATTTTTGATTTTGAAAATTATTTAATATTTAATGATTTGGCAAAATATTTTTGCTTTTTGAAGAAAGGTTTCGATTTTACACCCCTAAATTCGGAACTTTTTAGCAACTATTTACCTATTTTTAGCAACTATTTTGGGGTTTTTTAGAAATTAAAAACTAATTATTTTGGCAGTTTTTAGCAAATTTTTTTTATTATCTGTAAACTGCATATGTAAGTACCAAAATTTTTTAAATACTTTACCTTATAGACATTTTCTTTTGCATACTATTTTCAATCTTTTCTTCAAATAAAAATTAAAGAATTTTTCAAAATTTTCTATATCAAAAATTTATTTCTTGATCAGAATGGCGATCAAATGCAAATCTATGTACAAACACTTACCGGCAAAAAGCATAACCTCAATGTTCGTCCCAGCACAGCCATCGCGAAATGCAAGGCCAAAATCAAGGACATTACAGGCGTGCGCGCAAATTCACAAAATCATTTTGACGAAATTTTATTAGCAATTTTTGGATTAACTTTCCTCTAAAATATTTTGTGCGAGATTATGTGAATTTGAGCGCATTTATTGTTGATTTTTTTTTTAAATTTTCGTGTGTTATCCCAAAACAAGAAAGTACCAAATTTTGAGGCATTAATATTCTTCAAACAGCACCGTATATAAAAAAAAAGTGAGGGATAGGAGTCGACGAAATTTTTGCTTTGCGAAGGGGGGGATTAAAATTTTCAAAAAAATTAAAAAAAATAATTTAAACAAATAATTAACTCAAATTTATATTTATTTATTAAAAGTTCAAAATATACACTTACAAAAAAATATTTATTTTGTTCAAAATTTTTTTTAGCTTTCAATAATTCAACCCACAAATGCCTCCCTTTTTTGTCAATTGGAATAATTTGGAAAGGAAAATAAAATAAAATTGTAAAAAATTATTAATTTAATTATTTTGGTTTTTAAGCAATTTTTTATCCATTTTTGAATTTGTTTAAATATCCTTCGTAAAACCAATGGCGGAAAATCCTTCTTTTTTACTATGTTCTTCGGCAAAAGACTCCTTGTTATCGTAATCATTAGTAGTGACCGGGGACCAGTTTAAAACTCGGCGCTCCTATAATTCAATTCTTTTGGTACATCCCAAACATCGTCTGTAGGTGTTTTTTTTTGTCATAACTTTTTTCATTGCTAACTAAACTGATTAATTTTGATATCATTCGATAGCACTCTATAGAATTATTATTCTATCAAATGATTTCAATAAAGAACAAAAAATCTTTGGCCAAAATGGCCAAAACAATTTAGATTTTTTGAGCCCTGACTTTTTTTTGAGAAAGAAAAAAGTTTTGATCCAAAAATTCGCTCGAAAACGTTTATGAATTGTCGTTTCAATAACGAGTCATTCCATTAATGATTTGTGGGGGGGGGGGGCTATCGGAAATCGGCGGTACTCACAAAAATCCTTTGGCTAATTGCCACAATTATCGTCCCATTAGAATTTAATTAAGTGCTTACATTATGCAAAGGATCACCCGGGCTGAAAATGAGAAGACCAATTGCATAATTTGGTTCTGCACACTTTCATTAATTTGTTCTTTGTTAGAAAAAAATTATTGTTCAAATTTTTCAGCAATTTGTTGGCCAAGCGTTTGGTCGTAATACATAAATCCAACAAATTCATCTTCCAAAACTATTTTTAAATTCGCATAAGCATTTTTTGAATTTTCGTTTTGGGTAATCACTCGGAAATGGACAAAGGCCTGGATTTTTGTTCAGGAAACCCAGGTTCAGGTCAAACTTGAAAAATTCAATAAATTAAAAAAAATGAAAAATATTTAAAGCCATATATGAAACGACTCATTTCATTTTTGATGTTTATTTGTCATTTTATTAACATACATAACAAATCTCGGCAATGAACTCGATGTTGTTCCATCAGGCATCATTAACAACCTAAAATACTCATTAGAAGGGGATGGATTGGGAAAAATTAAAAAACTATAATATTCAAAGAGTACAACATAGTTTTATTGTGATAATTATGAATAAATCGATGCTTTTTTGGGTTTACTCTAGAGAACGATCTTTTGAAAAAAAGCCTGGACCTGGATTTGGGTTCCATGTTGGACCTGGATTTCCTGGACAAAAATCCAGGCTCCTCGGGACCTGTATCCAGGCCTGGACCTGCTGGATTTTTTGAAATTTGTTTAAAAAGCAAAACAATATTTGAAAAAATCAACTAATTGCTCATAAACCTCTAAAAATATCTAATTTACAATAATAATGTATTTTCAAATCTATATAATCATTTTTGAAAACTTGAAAAAACATCGATCACATGAAATAATAAATTCTAAAATTTTGTCCAGGAAATCCAGGTTTTTTTATGTTTTGCCTGGACATGGACCTGGGTTTTTTTTTATATTTGACCTGGACTTGGATTTCCTGGACAAAAATCCAGGAAAATCCAGGTCCAGGAAAAATCCAGGCCTGGATCCAGCCAGGTCCAGGTCGATCTCTAGTTTAATCCCAATTTTTTTGGTCAATTTGGCGCTGGTGTTGTTGTCAATGATTGGGAAAATGCCAAAAAGAATTTGTTTAAAGTATTTGGCGGGCATTAAAATATTTAAAAAATAATCAAAGATATGATTGTCCCATGAGGGAATTGAACCAAGGCAAACATTGAAGAAAGGCGGCAAGCTCTCAGCCACTAAGCCATATAGCACTATCGCCTAACTCGAAACACTAATTTTTTTTCTCAAATTTTCAAAAATTTTTGTTCGGTCCGAGGGGTCAAAGGAACACGATCAATAAATAAATGTTTATTGACGAACAATAAATAAAAGTGAAGGACAATTTGGTCGGAGGAAAATGACAATTTGAAATGAATGAGGGAAAAGACAAGGAGGGAGGGAATGACAGTCTATTTATGGGGAATGACAACAACAAAAAATGGCGGGGAATTTGAATAGGCAGATCGCCATAATATTTCAAATAGGCACATCCGAACACCTCCCCTTTTGAGCGGCTCACGGCGAGTACCTTTGCGGGGCACGTCTGTTCCGTTGCGGGTATCGGCGTGGCAGGATTTGCTGTTCTGCTTCTTCGTCCATCGATTCGTCATTGTCGGACTGTCCCAAATCATTCTCGAGTCCCTGCTCTTGGACAGTTTGGTTGTGCTCAGCTCGAGCTTCCAACTCATTGGCAATTTGGCGATCGGCAGGTTTTCCGATGTCAAATGCGTCGAGAAAAATCTGCAATTGGTCGGCTTCGTCGGGAGTGTGTCGAGGACGAAGTTGATTGGCATGGAATCTTCCTGACGACCCGTCACGGAAGTCCACGTCATAAATGACTCCTCTCTTTTTCGACACCTTGCCGAATTTCCAATTTTGCGAAATTCGGTGTTTGGCGAAGACGTTGTCTCCGACGGCAAACTCTCGAATTTTGGTGCCATATCGTCGGTTGAACCTTTGCTCCATCTCCTCATTTCGCTCTATTGGCAGAGTGGGAGTCGGTTTCAACAAATCCAAGGTTGTTCGTGGTTTCCTTCCAAGAAACATTTCCGCTGGGGATTTGCTTCCTTCGAGCGAATCATTGGGGGTCGTCCGGTAGCTGACGAGAAAAGTTTCGACTATGCTTTTACTCGGAACCCCCTCCCCTTTTAATTTTCGGAATGTTCTTTTGAAAGTGTCCACAAATCTCTCTGCTTGGCCGTTGGACATCGGGTTGTATGGTGCCGAGAACAGGTGTTTGATGCCATTGACGTTTGTGAATTTTGCAAATTCATGGCTGGTGAACTGCGTCCCGTTGTCCGAGACCAGAGTTTCGGGGAGTCCGTGCCGACTGAAGAGGTATCGAAGTTTTTCGATAGTGGCACTTGTCGATTTTGTTGGCATTTCGAAGACCTCAGGGTATTTCGAATATGCGTCGACGATGACCAGGAACTCTTTCCCGAAAAATGGTCCGGCATAGTCAATGTGCACTCTCTGCCACGGTCCATTTGTCTTAGGCCATGATTGCAGATGTGTTTTGGTTGGCGCTTTTGCCTCGTTTTGGCACGGTTGGCAATTTTCAACAAATTGTTCAATTTCCTGGTCCATTTTTGGCCAGTAAGCGAATTCACGTGCTAACTGCTTCATCCTTTTCATACCGGGATGTCCTTTGTGGAGCAGTTGCAGTATTTTGGCTTTGTGTTGTGTTGGAATCACAACTCTTTCAGCATACATCAAACAATCTTTAGTGATGCTGAGTTGTTCCTTCCTTTGGTGGAAAATTCTGATTTCCACATTTTCGTTGCCAATGTTTTGTGGCCAGCCATTTCTGATGAATTTCATGACCTTTTTGATATTCTGATCACTTTTTGATGATTCGACGATGTTTCCAAATTTAATTGGAAGCTTCTCGATGGTTCCAACGAAAATTGACTCGAGTTCCGAATCGATGCAAGTGTTTGCAATGACGCGGTCTTCGGCATCCTTTCCTTTGGCAATGAGCCGTGAAAGTGCATCAGCTTGGCCGAAATCGTTGGTGTTGACATATTCTATGGCAAAGTCGTATGCCAAAAGAATGAGTGACCACCGGAGCAGCCGATTGGCACTGCATTGCCGCACTCCTTTTTTGTTGCCAAAGATGGCGAGAAGAGGCTTGTGATCAGTTAGGAGCGTAAATTTACGTCCATAGATCATTTTGTGAAATTTCTGCACTGCAAAAATTATTGCTAGTGCTTCCTTTTCAATTTGCGAGTAGTTCTTCTCGGCAGGAGTTAAGGCGGATGATGCATGCGCAATGGCTTTCATCGTTCCGTCCGGGAATTTGTGCGAAATCACTGCCCCAATTCCCTGATCAGAAGCATCTGCAGCTACTACGATCTCTTTTAGAGGGTCATAGTGCGTGAGCAATAATTCTGATGACAAAATTTCTTTGATTTTGTCAAATGCATTTTTGCATTTGTCGCTCCAATTCCATTCGGTGTCCTTTTTCAGCAAATCATCAAGCGGCTTTCTGACGAAGCGCATGTTTTTGATGAATTGTTGGTAATGGTTTACCATTCCCAAATATGACCGAAGTGAAGAAACATCCGTCGGTTCTGGCATCTGATTGATGGCAGTGATTTTGCTGGGGTCGGGATGCGTCCGTTTTTGTCGATTATTTGTCCGAGATATTTAATTTCATCTTGGAAAAACGAACATTTTTCACGTTTGACGCGAAATCCCCATTCTTGAAATCGCGAGAACATCTTTTTCAAATGTTCAGAATGTTCTTTTTGGCCTTTGCTAACGATGATAATATCGTCTAGGTAGGCGGTCGCGAAGTCAAAATCTGCCAACATTTGGTCCATTATCGACTGGAAAATGCCAGGAGCTGTTTTGATGCCAAAGGGAAGTCTTTTGACTTCATAATTTCCTCTATGGGTGGCAATGGCACACAGCTTTTTCGATGTTTCGTCCAGCTCCACTTGAAGATACGCATCCCGGAGATCAATTTGTGAAAAGTATTGGCCTCCATTTAAGGTGGCGAAAATGTCTTCCGGTAATGGTAACGGGTGCTGGTGGTCTTTTAGCGCATTGTTGAGCCCCGTTGAATAGTCGATGCACAATCGAGCGCTACCGTCTGCCTTTTTGACGACCAGAATCGGTGCAGCCCATTCGGTGTGTTCAACTTTACCGATGACTCCCATTTTCTCCCAACGATCCAATTCTCCGTCAACTGCGTCTTTGGCGTTATACGGGACCGGACGGGCCTTTCTGTATATTGGCCGTGCGTCGGAGTTCAATTCAAGGTGCGCTTTGACCTTTGAGCAGAGTCCCAATTCGTTTTTAAAAACATTGGTGTACTCCTGCTTTAGCTGGTTGATTTGGTTTTCGGCGTCCGTGTTTGGCTTGCCGGCAGCTTTGCTGGATTTGATTGGGGCATTTTTGCCTCTCGTTTCTTCCCCTGCGCTGCAAAGATTGATCGGAGAGTTGATTTTGGCTTTGATGCCATCCAACAGTCCAAAAGCATCCATTGTTTGGACGCTCAACAGATTCATCGATCCCTTTTCGGCGACATAAAAATTTTCTTTAACTTTTACGCCTTGGAATTCGAAGTGTCCTTCTCCCTTTCCGATAAAGGATTTTTCTGTCCCGTCGAACATTCTGCCTCTTTCGGCACACTTCCAAATTTTTGGCTGCCCGATCAGTCGATAAGTTTCCTCATCGATGACATTGATCTCTGCTCCGGAGTCGAGAATAAACTTCACGATCCTTCGGTTCAGCAGAACCTTTATTATTAGAAGAGAAGCGTTGTTGATGGATTTGAGTGCCATTCCAATGCTAAGTGTTCCAACTTTCTTGGCTTTGATGTTTTTGCGACGCCACTCTTGCACTTTTTCGCATTGGTTCTCCAAATGGCCGGTGTAGCGACATTTGGGACACTTAGCCGATTTGTGCGAGCATTCTCTGTGGGAGTGGTTCGTTTTCCCACATCTCCAACATTGAAGCTGAGTTGCGCTTGGTTGGCCTTGCTTGGATTGTGGCTTTGGTTTTTCCCTTCTTTGGTTTGGCTTTACTGCATTCACCGTCTTTGATGACACCGAAGTTGCTTCGATCAATTTTGCCTCATGGATTGTCGACAAAAAATTGATGCAATCCTCGATTAGTTCATCGTATTTGACGGCGTCGCCATCCTTTGTAAGTTTGGCGAGAATGCGCTGCCGAAGAACTGCGTCTTTTGAAGACTTAAGCGCAGTAAGGAGCATTAGTCCTTTGAATTGTTCCTCGTTCAGTTTGTCAAACTGAAAATCTTTCAAAAATCGTTTGTGCCTGTTGAAAAATTGTTGAAATTCTTCGCCATCGTCTTTGGTGGCCATCAGACATGCAAATCGGTCCACAAATATTGATTGTGGTTTAGAAAACAGCTTTTCCAATTTTGCAATTGTCTCATCAAAATCGAAATCCGTCACCTTGGCCGGGAGAACAAATTTGCTGTATTCGCTGAACGCGCTTTCAGACAATTTGTTCATCAGAGCCTTGACCTTTATGTCATCGGCTGCGTTCGGAGCGCACGAGTCAATTGCAAACGTGAATCGCTCCAGCCATTCGGTGATGCGATGCTTTTCGTCGCATTGTTCGAAAATTGCGACGTCCGGCATTGACGGAATTGTTTGAATGATTGCTGGATTTGGCTGATTGTTTCTTTGAACATTTATCAGCTGGTTGATTTGCGTCTGTTGCTGAGCAATTACGTCGATTAACTGCTGCAAATTTGGCTGAGCCGCGGCGGGTTGCGTCATTGTTTACGATTATTGTTTCGACCCGAAATCAATAAACGTTGAAGTATTGCACCAATCGGTGTCAATTTAATATTTTGCCAACCCGGCTATTGACGAATTTGGCGAGCCGACTCGGCTTTAGAAATGTTGAGCCGTCTCGGCTTTTAGAAGAAATGTCGAGCCGTCCCGGCTTTTGAAGAAGAGCAGTTTCTTTTGACTGCTTTAGAAGAAACTTTGCCGACCAGGCTTTTGACGACGAGCAGTTTCTTTGACTGCTTTTTTTGAAGAAATTTGCCGACTCGGCTTTAACAACAAAATTCACAGCCAATCCCGGCTTTACGGTGAATTTGTTCTGCCGTCTCGGCTTTTGCTTTAAGTCCTAAAAGGTTCGATGCTCTTTTGTCTCACCCGAAGATGTGTAGAGCAAAGTCCAATTTGTGTGACTGCGCCAATTGTTCGGTCCGAGGGGTCAAAGGAACACGATCAATAAATAAATGTTTATTGACGAACAATAAATAAAAGTGAAGGACAATTTGGTCGGAGGAAAATGACAATTTGAAATGAATGAGGGAAAAGACAAGGAGGGAGGGAATGACAGTCTATTTATGGGGAATGACAACAACAAAAAATGGCGGGGAATTTGAATAGGCAGATCGCCATAATATTTCAAATAGGCACATCCGAACAATTTTCAATTTTCATTCTGACCCAATTCTTATATAGTGTATAAAATTCTTATTTATTTTTCTGTAAAAATGCGACAACAAGAACTCATATGAAAGCGAGAAAGGGAGATGAGCAGGGGGCAGGAAGGTTCGCCGACGCCGGTTTGCCGACAGACGATTCGCCGACAAGACGTTTCGCCGACAGACGATTCGCCGATAAAATGTGGGACAGAATGTTTTTAAATAAAATTGAAATAAATCATAAACTTTCTGGGAAACCCCCTTAATTAACATTCACTCGCGCTGACTTTATCCTTGACATATATATATCCATTTAAAGCATACTTCTATAGTGCGAAGCGACGGTAAAAATAATAACCAATACATGAGTCCTCTAAAAAGACATATGTATTTCTTAAATTGATTAGTTTTCCAGAAGTTTCTGATTTATTTCAATTTTATTTAAAAACATTCTGTCCCACATTTTATCGGCGAATCGTCTGTCGGCGAAACGTCTTGTCGGCGAATCGTCCGTCGGCAAACCGGCGTCGGCGAACCTTCCATCGGCGAGCCGGCGTCGGCAAATAGTCATGTACCCGATGAGCAACATCCCTGGACATCATAACACCATCTAGATGAAGTTTGAAGAATTTTCATGCATCGGAATTTATCGAACAATAATAATGCCTAGGAATATGTGACCGATCAAACAAATCATCAGAAATTTACTCAATCTTCGGCTCTAACAGCCACATTGATTCTGGACGATGTAGATTTTGGCCCCATTTCCAATGTGGTAATCAGCCAAAGTACGGTCTTCACTAAGTACATATCCTGAAACAAATTTCATTAAATGAAAAAAAAAGACTAATAAAATTAACTGACCGTCGAATATCAGTCTCAGCTGAATAATCGGAATGTGTTCAATGTCCTCAATTTTGGCCTTGATTTCCTTGATGGTTGTGTTGGGATCAACATTTAGGGTAATTATCTTGCCGGCCATTGTTTTTAAATCGATTTTCATTCCACTGCGATTCTGTCCAGGAAAAAAGGGATAATTCAATTTTTAAAAAATATTACAAAATGGCTTAAAAATCCACCCACTGTTGAATTTGGGTCTTCATTAATTTGTTTCTCAACTGGCATTGATGATTTCGTTCCTTGCCCAATTTCCTTCGGTCCATTTATTTGGGCTTCCAATTTGTCAATTCGGGTCAAAAGTTTAGCGAATTGGCCAATACAAACTGAAAAATAGAGAGACGTGAAAATTTAATTGAAAATTAAATCTGAAAAATTGCCACCCGAAATTCCGATCCAAAATTTTAATTAATTTTGTTTGAAAAAACTTCCTGGATAAAACTAAAAATTTTTTAAAAATAAATCTGCAGAAAATAAGTTAAAATAGTTAAAATCCTGGAAACCATCACCTCGATATAATTATCAAAGAAAGTTTTGCTAATTTATTTTCAAATTTACTGTATTTTCTGGCCAACTCTTTTTCCAATGCTTCATATTTGTCAAAGCACTTCTTCTGTTCATCCGCTAACTTTTGGGTGTGTCCAACCAAATCTTAAGCATTTTTATTTCAATAAATATACATTTGAATTAACACACTTTTGAAAAATAAATAATTCTCTCACCATTTGCCATTTAAATTACATTTTTTAAAACTAATTCTTAAATATTTAATTTCCTATCATAATTTTCCATTACCGTCCTCCTTTTGCTGCTGTTCCATTTTGGCATCTTTCAATTTTTTGATCTCTTCCATCATTTCTTTTTGCTTCAATTCGGCTTTAAGTAGCCTCTAACAGAGAAAAAAGAATACATTTAAATTTCCGTTTAATTATTATTATTATCTTTATCGCGATATACTCCGAAATTAGGATGAAAAAATCCATTAAGAAACTGGATATCGTGTGCCAAAATTTGTCGGAAATCGGAATTTCGAGCCAAAAAACCATAAGAAAAAAGAAATAAAACTTTTTAAATAATTAACTCACATTTTCCAGCTCCAATTTGCTGAGGCCTTGGTGGTATTGTGCACTCACATTCTGTTGCTGATGAGCCGCAGAAGGCCCAGCCAATAACCAACGAGGAAATTCACAGGAAAACGGGTAACTTTTCTGAAATTTTGTCATGGGACACTAAAATACGTCAACAAATCCGCTTAAATGTCTTTTTTTACGAAAATTACGGCCTTTTGGGTCCCCTAATTACGCGTTAGGGATTTTTGCGATTTTCCGTAATTTTAATCCGTAGCTGAAACTTTGTCTGGTGCCAAAAAATCTGTCTGTAATCGGAATTTCAACCCCAAAAAAAATATTAGAAAAAAAACAGTAATTGCCAAAATTTTTTAAATAATTAACTCACATTTCCCAGCTCCAATTTGGTGAGGTCTTGGTGGTATTGTGCACTCACATTCTGTTGCTGATGAGCCGCAGAAGGCCCAGCGATTCCTTCAGTTTGATCATTGCCGTTAATTACTTTGGCTGTGATGGAAACACTTTTTACCGAGAATCGAGATCAATGGAAAACCACGGGACCGAGACCCAATCACCCTCGAGCCGAGGCGATTTAACAAAAAAATTCTTACACACTTAAAACAGAAAAAAATAGTTTTTTTTTTTTCTGAAAAATCTATTTTGAAGTGTTTCCCTAACTATTTTTTGCCTTTTTTTGTAATTTGTTTTAATTCGGCTATTAAAAATATTGATCTGACAAAAGTTGGGCGGAGAGCGATTGAGACGAGATTCGACCTAACTTTTAGGCCCCTTTACACGACTTTTCGATGTCAACTGATTTTGTCATTGTTAAGCCATTTTTGCCATTTGTTTTTTGGCCAAAATTTCGATATTTTTGTCAAAATCTCTGTCTTTCCATATAAAAATTTATTTTCCAATACCTTTTCCGGTCGATTTGTTCTGGGGCCGCTTGAACATTGCCACAGGGCTTAGATTTAAAGCTTCTTTGCCTTTTAATTTTTTAGATGGTGAATCATTGGGTTCTAATGGGTTTTTCATTTGCCAAATAAATTCAAATTTGGCCAAAAGGAGGCAGAAAAAAAGGAGCAATTTCATCTTTATTTTTATGAATATAAAATGAACAAAATGAGATATTATGTATAGGTATATATTAACTATACATTTTTACGTGTCAATTATTGAAAATGTAAAAATACGTAAGCAAGAAAATGAAAAAAAAGAGTAAATCAATGGATTTATTTCTTCTCATCAATATTATGCATAATAATAATATATACAGTTTATATTATTATATAAAAAAATAAAAATTTGACAGAAATAACATATTGAAAAAAGTAATGTAAGAAAACAACAAAAACAAAATTATAATATTTAAAAAAAATTTTAAATACAAGCCTTTAAGTGAATAATTGGGTCCGGAGAGCCAAATTTGTGATTTATAGGCCCAAAACAGTACCAGTCCTAAAATTACTGAATAAAAAGATGCTAATAAATAAACATGCTTTTGCCCTTAACTTATATTACTTTACGTTTATTGATTAATTTAATATATTTTTAAATTTACTGCCGGTTCCTAATTTTGTTTTTTTTTAAATTGGAAATATATTCAAAATATGGGTTTGACAGTTTCTAAAACTACACACTTAGAAATTCTGAGATATTATGATTTAGCAAGTAAAAAAAACGACACATGACGCGAAAATCTTTTAAGAAAAAGGGAGGGTTCCATTAATATGTAGTGCTGTTCGAGACCAAAAATTTCCCGAGACTCGAAACCGAGACTTGACCCCGAGACCGAAATTCCGAGACCGAGAGCCAAAAAGCCCGATAGTTTTTTCAAAAATTTTCTTCTTCACTTAAAAATCGATTAAAACTTTTTTTTCTTTAAATTTAAAAATTCAATTTTTTTGAGGCTTTTCCTAACAAATTTTTGCTTTTTTGTTCATCCATGTATGCCCTTACATAAAATCTTAAATAGAATGTTATTATTTTTCCTAAAAAATTTAAAAAAAAAATGGTAAAATATTCACAAAATATGGGTTAAAGGAAAATCTCTTTTTAACTTTGATATAAGATTGATTGTCACCACTTTGTATTTTGTTGTCCATACTCTTGACTCTTCTCGCCCCGCCCCCCTTCTCATTAATCTGTTCCCCTCTCTTTTGTTCTATTCATTCTGATCGGGGGGGGGGGGGGGGGGTTGGGCCAAGTGCCAGTCCAATCCTTCCCTCCCCATCTGTTACATACGAATCGGGTGCCGCTCCTTTCCATCATTTACTCATTATGTAATTATGTGTGCACACCTTCGGAATAAAGGATATTATTCCAATATTGGGAATGGTAATGCAGACGGTACAGATCATAGAACGGTTTTGGGGAAGAAACTACGGTAACCATATTCAAGAGCATGAAAATTTCTTTCATTTCGTTAACATCACCCCGTCTAACTGAGCTGAATTTTTCCTGGCATCATGAAGGGCTGAGCTTTCGAGAAATTGGACAACGGTTGGGCTGATCAAAGGATGTGGTGAAGAAGATTTCTCACTTGCTGAATAATAATGTTTTCAGAATTGTCATCCATGTATGCCCTTATATAAAATCTTAAATAGAATGTTATAAGCAAGCTATTGCCCTTAAATTATATTACTTTTCCTAAAATTTTTTTTTTTTAAATTGGGAAATAAATTCAAAATATGGGTTAAAGGAAAATCTCTTTTTAACTTTGATAGGGAGACCATAAAAATTTCTTTCATTTCATTAACATCACAAGGTCTAACTGAGCTGAATTTTTCCTGGCATCATGAAGGGCTGAGCTTTCGAGAAATTGGACAACGGTTGGGCTGATCAAAGGATGTGGTGAAGAAGATTTCTCATTTGGTGAATCACATAATGTTTTCACAATTGTCATATATAGTTAAATTTATTCTCAATCAGTTGATGGGAAGTGTTAAAATTCACGAGAAAATGTTTTTTTTAAATATTAATGGAAAAAATCTTTCATATTTTTTCTCAAAAATTTTCCTAAATTTGCTGCTATTACGCGAAACGTACGTTGACGATGGGGCGGAGTCGTTATTTTAAAAAATCATCAATATGAAACTTTTTAAGGAAAAATTGCCTATAACTTTGCTTAAAACCAACCTAATTTTTAATTCTTGATATTATTCGATAGCCCTAAGTGTTCGCTATCAGTCTGCAAAATTTCAAAAAATTTTGTTAAGTTTCAAAAAAGTTATGACCAAAAGAATTCAAAAACCTTGTTATTCAAACATTTTGGCAATAACTTTTTTTTAAACTTAACAAAAAATTTTTGAAAAGTTGCAGGCTATTAGATAGGCTCCCGGATAATCCGTCAGTGGACAAACCGTCAGTGGTCAATCCGTCAGTGGACAATCCGTCAGTAAGTAGACAATCCGTCAGTGGACAATCCGTCAGTAAGTAATTCATAAGCAAATTTATTTTTAAAACACCCAGATTTATTTGTAATCATGTGAAAAAAATCGCTAAAAAAGTGAATTAATAATTTATGTTATTTTATAAAAATTATGAAAAAATCATTTTAAAAGAATTAAATGATAATTTCTTGAGATGGTCAATTAATGAATTATAAAGTAACTAGAAATGTTATGAATCTAGAAGAAATTACATTATTAAATTTAACGATCATTTTCGCAAGATTTTTAATCATTGCTCAAAAAAAAATTTGCTGATGAATTGTCCACTGACGGATTACCCACTGACGGATTGTCCATTACAGACGGAGTGTCCTTCACTGACGGATTGACCACTGACGGATTGTCCACTGACGGATTGTCCGGACCCCATTAGATAACATTTAGAGCTATCGAATGATATCAAGGGTTAGCAATTTGGTTGCTTTAGAGTAAAGTTATAAGCAAAATTGTTTATTTTGATAGTTTTTTAAATAACGCACATAATGATGGTTTTTAAATAACGACATAGCACCGTTGAGGATGGGGAGTGTCCGGCTCTGTCACGGGTTCTGATGAACATTTTGAAGATTTTTTGGTGAACCTTGATAATGTGCGATTGCAATAATTCCTTTATGACAATATGCTGTTAAAGCAAAAAATATTGAATATTTTTGGGCCATTTACAAGGCAATTGGGCGGTTGAGGCACGGAGAAATAAAATCAAAGTTTGAAAAATAAACATTAATTAGTTAATTCTTTTTTTTTTCAAATTTTAATTTTGGGTGCCTGAATTTTGCTTTTTTTTTCTTGCTCCTAATTATTAATTATATTTTCAAAATTTCAATTTCAATTTTTCAGGCTCTGTCAACTTTTCTGCCAATGCCTCTTCGGCCAAACTCTTTAAGTGTGTGCCGTAGTGTTGGCTTTAGTGACAAAATTGAAGCCAATTTTGTGCCCGTCTTCAAATACCCCAAAAGCTCCTATACAATTTGATAAAAAAATCAATGACAGAATGCTTTTTTTAACTGACTTTTTTCTATACTTTTTTTTTTTGTTTAAAAGTAATTATTAAAAATTGAAATTTTTATATTTCCAAATTTGAGGACCCAAAAATGTCAAATTAGGGCCCTAAAATGTAGCCAAATTAAGGAAAGCGTATGTTTATGCAAAATAGAAATTAAAGGACACAATTAAACAAATAATAGACACGAAAAATTATGAAAAACAGAAAGAAACAAATAAAAAAATTAGCAAAAGCACCCGAAAAAGAAAGTGTGGGAAAGGCTTTTTTTGTTCAATGTTTCTTTTGGGCTCACAGCTTAAGCCCGTAAAAGCAGACCCTGGCGAAAGATTTATACTTTTTGACTAGCGGAAAAACAGAAAAAAACCCCGATGGTACTATGACGTTACTCAAAGAACCATCAAAATAAATTTTTTTTATATAACTACACTCAAAAGCAACCAAATTTTTAATTCTTAATATCATTCATAGCTCTAATTGTTTTCTATTATCTTGAAAAATTTCAAAAAGTTTCGTTAAGTTTCCTGAAAGTTTGACCAAAAATGTACAATGAAAACTCGGTTTTTTGAGCTTCTCAGGTCGGTCATAACTTAATTTAAATTTAACAAATTTTTTTGAAATTTTGGAATATAATAAAAAAAAAACATTTAGGGCTATCGAAAATATGAAGATTATAAAATTTGCTTCATTTTGGGTTAACAATAAGTTATGGAATCATTTTCTGTCAAAAATTTTTATTTTGATGGTTTTTGAGTAACGACCCGGAACCACACCGATCATACGAACAAATTCAGACAAATTTGGAAATATTCCGCCAATCACTGTTTAGGGGGACCCATTTCAATTCAGAGGAGAATGTTCAGCAAGCAGAGGTCTGCTGGATAAAGAAGAGTGCCAAATTTGTTGCAAAATGAGCGTTTTTTAGTGCCATTTTTCGTATATTCCTCTCATTATTTCTGTCCATTTCGCCGCCATTTAATTTTGAAGATTTCATTTTGGAATAATTTTCTTCAAATTCTTTTATTTTTTTCAGTGCTTTTTCTTTTGCTATTTCATACATTGTTTTCAGCTTTTCATCAAACTTTTTCTTGTCTAATTTTTTCGTTTCTTTGTTTTCCTCAACGGATTGAAATATTTGCTCAACAATTTGGCAATCATTTTCCCTAATATTTTCCAAATCCCGAACATTTTGCGCGGATTTTGAATGGAAATATAATTTAAAAATTCGATTAAATTTTTCAATGACGCCGAATATGGTCCCAACTTTGCGAATTTTTCTGACAAGAAGCAGTGGATTTGGGTTCATTTCGAACAAATTTTCAATCTTTACGGAACCTTCAGCTAAAAGTGCAACTTTTATAAAATATTATAATATATAATTTGTAAAAACCTTCGGCGTTTAATATAAACAAATATTCATATAAAATGTCCAAATATTTGCGAAATTTTTGACATTCTGTCCTTTCGGATTGCCCAAATTTGTCACCAATTTTGGCACAATGCCAATTTTCACTCATCCAATACACAACGCCAAGTTGGGCCACACATTCTTGCCAGACATTTTCTTTTTCCTGATCCAAGTTCGAATAATTAGTTCTGTAAGATTCCTTCCCCTGTTCCATCCAAAAAGTGTCAAAATGTGACTGTCCCTTCACTAATTCAATTAATAATCTGTCTTTCGTCTAAAATTATTTTCCAATTAAAATTTTTTCAATTTTCGAAACTTACGTCATTAACACAGTCATAAAATGGAGAAGAACACAGAAATTCATGAAAACCAGTGTGATGAGAATTTTTTCCTTTTTCTACTTCCCTTGCTTTTTTGAACATTTCTTGCAATTTTTTGTCGAATTCCTCGCGAATTTTTTCATCAAAAATGCCAAAATTTGTTTTATAATTTCCAAATTTGTCCTCATTTAGCAAATTCAATTTTAAATATTCTTTCTTTTCTTCAAAAAGTGTCATTGAAAATTCGCTCAAAGCCTCCACAATTTTATTTGGTCCAATACATCCATTTTCAAATTTAAACAATGGCATGATACTGGGCATTGCTTCTGTAAAATAATTTAAATTTATGAGAATTCTAACTTTAAATCGAACTAATTTAGAAATATTTTGATCATGGAAAAGAAAAAATTTAGTATACTAGAAAAAATTTCAAAAAAAAATGAAAGGCTGAATTTGCTTTTTATTTATTGTCGAATTGCATGGGACCGGAACCGAGCTGAGAATTCCAATTATTCTAAGGTCCCGTTTCCCAGTTATCCTAAAAATTAATAAAGTCACCATTCGTATTTAAAAATTCAAAAAATGGATATTTTAGTTTCAAATTAAAAACAATTTAATAATTTTTTTTCTTAAAAAACTCCCGGTAGGTTATTATTTATAATTAATGATGCAATTTTTAGGGCTAAAAACTGCCAAATAGTTAGTTTTGAGGTTCTAAAAAACCCCAAAATAGGTGCTAAAAATGGGAAAATAGGTGCCAAAAAAATTCCAAATTTAGAGGTGTAAATCGTAAAATTTTATCCAAAAAGTAACATAATTAAGCCAAATCATTATTGAGTTACTTAATTTTTAAAATCAAAAATTCTTGCAATTGGATATGAATTTTTGAAAAAAAAAAATTTCATTCCGTGAAGGTGTATTTTTGAAAATTTTTAAGCTGATTCTTATCGGTCTATTTTTCTGAAATTTTTGGGATGGATTCTTAGAGATGTATTTTTTGCATTTTTGTCAATAAATTTTGAGCAAAACGCCAAAATAGGTTAAAATGGGTTTGTTTTTTCAAAAATTTTATGTTTTTAGGTTCTAAAAAATAAAAACCTAGAAAATAGGTACGAAAAAATGGAAATTTTAGAGTTTAAAATAAAAACAATTTAATAACGTTTTTGTTGAGGTCCCGGTTTAAAAGCGAGGTCTCGGCTTTTCTATTCCGGTCAAGTCCCATCCATCCCGTTTTCCCCAAAATTCCAAGTCCCATACAATCCTAATTTGTTGCATAATTAATTAATTACCTAACTCCCTGCCGTTTTTTGCATACACATTGAACAAATATTCATAGAAAATGTCGAAATATTTGCGACCTTTTTCACAGTTCTGTTTCCGTTTCCGCTCCTCTTCTTCATTTTTTCCCACAATAATTTTGGCACAATGCCAATTCTGTCTCATCAAATAAACAACGCCAAGAAGCAACTCACTCATTAGCGCATAATCTTCTTTTATTCCCATCCGTTGTATTTCGTCAACATTTTCCAATTCATTGAAAAATTGCTCAAAATTGGACGGACCCCTTACAAATGCGGCAAATGCATAATTATCAATCTGACAAACATTAAAATGAAAGTATCTAAGAAATAAATTCAAAAAATTACCAAATCCATTTCGTCAATCTCTCCAAAATTTGAATTCCAATCGCATTGATCATATTCAATCAAATTTAATGGCGGCATTCCTTTGATTGTATCTTTTACTGTTTGATTAATATTTGTCAACAATTTATCAAAATTATCTCGGTATAATTTTGCATGTATTTCTCTTTGCTTTATTTCTTTTTCCATGGCAAATTCGTTTCCCATTTTTACGATTGTTTCTTGAATTGTTTCTTTTTTGTCAAAATTAGCCGTGTAATTCAGTTTGTCTTCATTGTATAATTTTGGTTCGTAATATTTCACGAAAAATCTTTCCAATTTGTGGCCCCTTTTTTCACTGACTTCGGTAGTTGAAAAGAATTGCCAAATTGCTGACAAAGTTGAGATCACCTCAGTCAATCGGCAAAATGTGAATATTTTATCGGAATAAAATTTTGGAATCACTGCGGGAAGCTCGGCATACACTCGGAACAAAAATTCATACAAAATGTCAAAATATTTTCGAAATTTCTGGCATTCTGCCTGCTCATATGCTTCAAATTCCGCCCCAATTTTGGCACAGTGCCAATTCTCTCTCAATTCATTTAAAACACTCAGGTGAATCTCATATTTTTGCTTCAATTTTTTCACACCATCCGAAGTCGGATAAATGAATCCATTCTCCTCACAAAACTTTCCAAAATTGGACGGGTCTTTCACAAATCCAAGCAGAACATTGTCATCGTCATACTTTAAATTATACAACATATTTTTACTAATTAATTAATTTTATTAGCCTTACCAATTGTTTTTTACTCGAAACACCAAAAAAAGTGAGCACAAATAAGAAAAGATAATTTTTCAAAATAAGTTTCATTTGGACGTGAAAGAAAATTATTCTACCAAACATGACAATTTATTGAAGGAGTCATCGGTGCCGATCAAAGGCACCTCGTGACAAGAAAAAGTCGGGAATCAGGAGAAATATATGCCAGAATTCGGGATAATAAGAAATTTTGTTTTATTGGGAGCTCAAATGGTTTTTAAAAAACCAAAAGGAAAAAACATCCAAAAAGAAATTCGAATTATTTCAAAAATTAATCACAATTTTTTTTACTAATTGCGCCAGTGAAATAAACTTTAAAAATGTCATTTTGGAAGAAAAAAACGGTAAGAACATGTGTTTTGGCGAACTCAGGAATTGTTGAAAACCCTAAGCTGCTGGGAGGGCGTAATCATCCCTAAAGCCCGAACAATTTGCATTACTTTGTAGAAAATTGGCACACAATGCCAAAAATGGAAAGAAATTTGTGCATAATGGGGATGAATTTAATTATGATAAGCCAAAATGATGACTTGTTTAACTTTTTCTTTTTTTACATCTGTTTATATAATGGAGCTCAGTCTTTGCTTTCATCTTCATACATGCGTTAATAAAGCATATGATGGACGAAGCCTAACAATATGCAAAAAAAAAAAATATGGAAACGATTTTTTAGTTGAAATTATAGAAAAGATAAATTTAAGCCCTAAATTATGGAAATGATTTTTTAGTTGAAATTATAAAAAAGAGAAATTTAAGCCCTAAATTATGGAAAATGATTTTTTAGTTGAAATTATAGAAAAGATAAATTTAAGCCCTAAATTATGGAAATGATTTTTTAGTTGAAATTATAAAAAAGAGAAATTTAAGCCCTAAATTATGGAAAATGATTTTTTAGTTGAAATTATAGAAAAGATAAATTTAAGCCCTAAATTATGGAAATGATTTTTTAGTTGAAATTATAAAAAAGAGAAATTTAAGCCCTAAATTATGGAAAATGATTTTTTAGTTGAAATTATAGAAAAGATAAATTTAAGCCCTAAATTATGGAAAATGATTTTTAGTTGAATTATAAAAAAAGAGAAATTTAAGCCCTAAATTATGGAAATGATTTTTTAGTTGAAATTATAAAAAAGAGAAATTTAAGCCCTAAATTATGGAAAATGATTTTTTAGTTGAAATTATAGAAAAGATAAATTTAAGCCCTAAATTATGGAAAATGATTTTTAGTTGAATTATAAAAAAAGAGAAATTTAAGCCCTAAATTATGGAAATGATTTTTTAGTCGAAATTATAAAAAAGGGAAATTTTAGCCCTAAATTATGGAAATGATTTTTTAGTTGAAATTATAAAAAAGAGAAATTTAAGCCCTAAATTATGGAAATGATTTTTTAGTCGAAATTATAAAAAAGGGAAATTTTAGCCCTAAATTATGGAAATGATTTTTTAGTTGAAATTATAAAAAAGAGAAATTTAAGCCCTAAATTATGGAAATGATTTTTTAGTTGAAATTATAGAAAAGATAAATTTAAGCCCTAAATTATGGAAATGATTTTTAGTTGAAATTATAAAAAAGAGAAATTTAAGCCCTAAATTATGGAAAATGATTTTTTAGTTGAAATTATAGAAAAGATAAATTTAAGCCCTAAATTATGGAAAATGATTTTTAGTTGAATTATAAAAAAAGAGAAATTTAAGCCCTAAATTATGGAAATGATTTTTAGTCGAAATTATAAAAAAGGGAAATTTTAGCCCTAAATTATGGAAATGATTTTTTAGTTGAAATTATAAAAAAGAGAAATTTAAGCCCTAAATTATGGAAATGATTTTTTAGTTGAAATTATAAAAAAAGGGAAATTTTGGCCCTAAATTATGGAAATGATTTTTAGTTGAAATTATAAAAAATAAAGAGAAATTTAAGCCTTAAATTATGGAAATGATTTTTTAGTCGAAATTATAAAAAAGGGAAATTTTAGCCCTAAATTATGGAAATGATTTTTTAGTTGAAATTATAAAAAAGGGAAATTTAAGCCCTAAATTATGGAAATGATTTTTTAGTTGAAATTATAAAAAAGGGAAATTTAGCCCTAAATTATGGAAATGATTTTTAGTTGAAATTATAGAAAAGTTGAAATTATAAAAAGGATAATTTAAGCCCTAAATTATGAAATGATTTTTAGTTGAAATTATAAAAAAGAGGAAATTTAAGCCCTAAATTATGGAAAATGATTTTTAGTTGAAATTATAGAAAAGATAAATTTTAGCCCTAAATTATGGAAATGATTTTTTAGTCGAAATTATAAAAAGGGAAATTTAAGCCCTAAATTATGGAAAATGATTTTTAGTTGAAATTATAAAAAAGAGAAATTTAAGCCCTAAATTATGGAAATGATTTTTTAGTTGAAATTATAAAAAAAGAGAAATTTAAGCCTTAAATTATGGAAATGGTTTTTAGTTGAAATTATAGAAAAGATAAATTTTAGCCCTAAATTATGGAAAATGATTTTTAGTTGAATTATAAAAAAAGAGAAATTTAAGCCCTAAATTATGGAAATGATTTTTTAGTTGAAATTATAGAAAAGATAAATTTAAGCCCTAAATTATGGAAATGATTTTTTAGTTGAAATTATAAAAAAGGAAATTTAAGCCCTAAATTATGGAAATGATTTTTTAGTTGAAATTATAAAAAAGAGAAATTTAAGCCCTAAATTATGGAAATGATTTTTTAGTTGAAATTATAAAAAAGGGAAATTTAAGCCCTAAATTATGGAAATGATTTTTTAGTTGAAATTATAAAAAAGGGAAATTTAGCCCTAAATTATGGAAATGATTTTTTAGTTGAAATTATAAAAAAGGGAAATTTAAGCCCTAAATTATGGAAATGATTTTTTAGTTGAAATTATAAAAAAGGGAAATTTAAGCCCTAAATTATGGAAATGATTTTTTAGTTGAAATTATAAAAAAGGGAAATTTAGCCCTAAATTATGGAAATGATTTTTTAGTTGAAATTATAAAAAAGAGAAATTTAAGCCCTAAATTATGGAAATGATTTTTTAGTTGAAATTATAAAAAAGGAATTTTAGCCCTAAATTATGGAAATGATTTTTTAGTTGAAATTATAAAAAAGAGAAATTTAAGCCCTAAATTATGGAAATGATTTTTTAGTTGAAATTATAAAAAAGAGAAATTTAAGCCCTAAATTATGGAAATGATTTTTTAGTTGAAATTATAAAAAAGAGAAATTTAAGCCCTAAATTATGGAAATGATTTTTAGTTGAAATTATAAAAAAGAGAAATTTAAGCCCTAAATTATGGAAATGATTTTTTAGTTGAAATTATAAAAAAGAGAAATTTAAGCCCTAAATTATGGAAATGATTTTTTAGTTGAAATTATAAAAAAGAGAAATTTAAGCCTTAAATTATGGAAATGGTTTTTAGTTGAAATTATAGAAAAGATAAATTTTAGCCCTAAATTATGGAAATGATTTTTTAGTCGAAATTATAAAAAAGGGAAATTTTAGCCCTAAATTATGGAAATGATTTTTAGTTGAAATTATAAAAAAGAGAAATTTAAGCCCTAAATTATGGAAATGATTTTTTAGTTGAAATTATAAAAAAGGGAAATTTAAGCCCTAAATTATGGAAATGATTTTTTAGTTGAAATTATAAAAAAGGGAAATTTAAGCCCTAAATTATGGAAATGATTTTTTAGTTGAAATTATAAAAAAGGGAAATTTAAGCCCTAAATTATGGAAATGATTTTTTAGTTGAAATTATAAAAAAGAGAAATTTAAGCCCTAAATTATGGAAATGATTTTTAGTTGAAATTATAAAAAAGGGAAATTTAAGCCCTAAATTATGGAAATGATTTTTTAGTTGAAATTATAAAAAAGAGAAATTTAAGCCTTAAATTATGGAAAAGATTTTTAGTTGAAATTATAAAAAAGGGAAATTTTAGCCCTAAATTATGGAAATGATTTTTTAGTCGAAATTATAAAAAAGAGGAAATTTAAGCCCTAAATTATGGAAATGATTTTTTAGTTGAAATTATAAAAAAGGAAATTTAAGCCCTAAATTATGGAAATGATTTTTTAGTTGAAATTATAAAAAGAGAAATTTAAGCCCTAAATTATGGAAATGATTTTTTAGTTGAAATTATAAAAAGGGAAATTTAAGCCCTAAATTATGGAAAATGATTTTTTAGTTGAAATTATAAAAAAGATAAATTTAAGCCCTAAATTATGGAAATGATTTTTTAGTTGAAATTATAAAAAAGGGGAAATTTAAGCCCTAAATTATGGAAATGATTTTTTAGTTGAAATTATAAAAAAGGGAAATTTAAGCCCTAAATTATGGAAATGATTTTTTAGTTGAAATTATAAAAAAGAGAAATTTAAGCCCTAAATTATGGAAATGATTTTTTAGTTGAAATTATAAAAAAGAGAAATTTAAGCCCTAAATTATGGAAATGATTTTTTAGTTGAAATTATAAAAAGAGAAATTTAAGCCCTAAATTATGGAAATGATTTTTTAGTTGAAATTATAAAAAAGAGAAATTTAAGCCCTAAATTATGGAAATGATTTTTTAGTTGAAATTATAAAAAAGGGAAATTTAAGCCCTAAATTATGGAAAATGATTTTTAGTTGAAATTATAAAAAAGAGAAATTTAAGCCCTAAATTATGGAAAATGATTTTTTAGTTGAAATTATAAAAAAGGGAAATTTGGCCCTAAATTATGGAAATGATTTTTAGTTGAAATTATAAAAAAGGGAAATTTAAGCCCTAAATTATGGAAATGATTTTTTAGTTGAAATTATAGAAAAGATAAATTTAAGCCCTAAATTATGGAAATGATTTTTTAGTTGAAATTATAAAAAGAGAAATTTAAGCCCTAAATTATGGAAATGATTTTTTAGTTGAAATTATAAAAAAGAGAAATTTAAGCCCTAAATTATGGAAATGATTTTTTAGTTGAAATTATAAAAAAGGGAAATTTAAGCCCTAAATTATGGAAATGATTTTTTAGTTGAAATTATAAAAAAGAGAAATTTAAGCCCTAAATTATGGAAATGATTTTTTAGTTGAAATTATAAAAAAGGGAAATTTAAGCCCTAAATTATGGAAATGATTTTTTAGTTGAAATTATAAAAAAGAGAAATTTAAGCCCTAAATTATGGAAATGATTTTTTAGTTGAAATTATAGAAAAGGATAAATTTAAGCCCTAAATTATGGAAATGATTTTTTAGTTGAAATAATAAAAAAGGGAAAATTTAAGCCTTAAATTATGGAAATGATTTTTTAGTTGAAATTATAAAAAAGAGGAAATTTAAGCCCTAAATTAGGGAAATGATTTTTTAGTTGAAATTATAAAAAAGGAGAAATTTAAGCCCTAAATTATGGAAATGATTTTTAGTTGAAATTATAAAAAAGGGAAATTTAAGCCCTAAATTATGGAAATGATTTTTTAGTTGAAATTATAAGAAAAGATAAATTTAAGCCCTAAATTATGGAAATGATTTTTTAGTTGAAATTATAAAAAAGAGAAATTTAAGCCCTAAATTATGGAAATGATTTTTTAGTTGAAATTATAAAAAAGAGAAATTTAAGCCCTAAATTATGGAAATGATTTTTAGTTGAAATTATAAAAAAGAGAAATTTAAGCCCTAAATTATGGAAATGATTTTTTAGTTGAAATTATAAAAAAGGGAAATTTAAGCCCTAAATTATGGAAATGATTTTTTAGTTGAAATTATAAAAAAGAGAAATTTAAGCCCTAAATTATGGAAATGATTTTTTAGTTGAAATTATAAAAAAGAGAAATTTTAGCCCTAAATTATGGAAATGATTTTTTAGTCGAAATTATAAAAAAGGGAAATTTTAGCCCTAAATTATGGAAATGATTTTTTAGTTGAAATTATAAAAAAGGGAAATTTAAGCCCTAAATTATGGAAATGATTTTTTAGTTGAAATTATAAAAAAGGGAAATTTAAGCCCTAAATTATGGAAATGATTTTTTAGTTGAAATTATAAAAAAGGGAAATTTAAGCCCTAAATTATGGAAATGATTTTTTAGTTGAAATTATAAAAAAGGGAAATTTAAGCCCTAAATTATGGAAATGATTTTTTAGTTGAAATTATAAAAAAGAGAAATTTAAGCCCTAAATTATGGAAATGATTTTTAGTTGAAATTATAAAAAAGAGAAATTTAAGCCTTAAATTATGGAAATGGTTTTTAGTTGAAATTATAAAAAGGGAAATTTAAGCCCTAAATTATGGAAATGATTTTTTAGTTGAAATTATAAAAAAGAGAAATTTAAGCCCTAAATTATGGAAATGATTTTTTAGTTGAAATTATAAAAAGGGAAATTTAAGCCCTAAATTATGGAAATGATTTTTTAGTTGAAATTATAAAAAAGAGAAATTTAAGCCCTAAATTATGGAAAATGATTTTTTAGTTGAAATTATAAAAAAGAGAAATTTAAGCCCTAAATTATGGAAATGATTTTTTAGTTGAAATTATAAAAAAGAGAAATTTAAGCCCTAAATTATGGAAATGATTTTTTAGTTGAAATTATAAAAAAGGGAAATTTAAGCCCTAAATTATGGAAATGATTTTTTAGTTGAAATTATAAAAAAGAGAAATTTAAGCCCTAAATTATGGAAATGATTTTTTAGTTCGAAATTATAAAAAAAGGGAAATTTAGCCCTAAATTATGGAAATGATTTTTAGTTGAAATTATAAAAAAGGGAAATTTTAGCCCTAAATTATGGAAATGATTTTTTAGTTGAAATTATAAAAAAGGGAAATTTAAGCCCTAAATTATGGAAATGATTTTTAGTTGAAATTATAAAAAAGAGAAATTTTAGCCTTAAATTATGGAAAAGATTTTTTAGTTGAAATTATAAAAAAGGGAAATTTTAGCCCTAAATTATGGAAATGATTTTTAGTTGAAATTATAAAAAGAGAAATTTAAGCCCTAAATTATGGAAATGATTTTTTAGTTGAAATTATAAAAAGGGAAATTTAAGCCTTAAATTATGGAAATGATTTTTAGTTGAAATTATAAAAAAGAGAAATTTAAGCCCTAAATTATGGAAATGATTTTTTAGTTGAAATTATAAAAAGGATAATTTAAGCCCTAAATTATGGAAATGATTTTTAGTTGAAATTATAAAAAAGGAGAAATTTAAGCCCTAAATTATGGAAATGATTTTTTAGTTGAAATTATAAAAAAGGGAAATTTAAGCCCTAAATTATGGAAATGATTTTTTAGTTGAAATTATAAAAAAGGAAATTTAGCCCTAAATTATGGAAATGATTTTTTAGTTGAAATTATAAAAAGGGAAATTTTAGCCCTAAATTATGGAAATGATTTTTTAGTTGAAATTATAAAAAAGGGAAATTTAAGCCCTAAATTATGGAAATGATTTTTTAGTTGAAATTATAAAAAGGGAAATTTAAGCCCTAAATTATAAAAAGAGGAAATTTAAGCCCTAAATTATGGAATGATTTTTAGTTGAAATTATAAAAAAGGGAAATTTTAAGCCCTAAATTATGGAAATGATTTTTTAGTTGAAATTATAGAAAAGATAAATTTAAGCCCTAAATTATGGAAATGATTTTTTAGTTGAAATTATAAAAAAGGGAAATTTAAGCCCTAAATTATGGAAATGATTTTTTAGTTGAAATTATAAAAAAGAGAAATTTAAGCCCTAAATTATGGAATGATTTTTTAGTTGAAATTATAAAAAAGGAAATTTTGGCCCTAAATTATGGAAATGATTTTTAGTTGAAATTATAAAAAAGGGAAATTTTAGCCCTAAATTATGGAAATGATTTTTTAGTTGAAATTAAAAAAAGAGAAATTTAAGCCCTAAATTATGGAAATGATTTTTAGTTGAAATTATAAAAAAGGGAAATTTAAGCCCTAAATTAGGAAATGATTTTTAGTTGAAATTATAAAAAAAGGGAAATTTTAGCCCTAAATTATGGAAAATGATTTTTTAGTTGAAATTATAAAAAAGGAAATTTAAGCCCTAAATTAGGAAATGATTTTTTAGTTGAAATTATAAAAAAGGAAATTTTAAGCCCTAAATTATGGAAATGATTTTTTAGTTGAAATTATAAAAAGGGAAATTTTAAGCCCTAAATTATGGAAATGATTTTTTAGTTGAAATTATAAAAAAAGGGAAATTTTAGCCCTAAATTATGGAAATGATTTTTTAGTTGAAATTATAAAAAAGGGAAATTTAAGCCCTAAATTATGGAAATGATTTTTTAGTTGAAATTATAAAAAAGAGGAAATTTAAGCCCTAAATTATGGAAATGATTTTTTAGTTGAAATTATAAAAAAGGGAAATTTAAGCCCTAAATTATGGAAATGATTTTTAGTTGAAATTATAAAAAAAGAGAAATTTAAGCCCTAAATTATGGAAATGATTTTTTAGTTGAAATTATAAAAAAGGGAAATTTAAGCCCTAAATTATGGAAATGATTTTTTAGTTGAAATTATAAAAAGATAAATTTAAGCCCTAAATTATGGAAATGATTTTTTAGTTGAATTATAAAAAAGGGAAATTTAAGCCCTAAATTATGGAAATGATTTTTTAGTTGAAATTATAAAAAAGGGAAATTTAAGCCCTAAATTATGGAAATTATTTTTAGTTGAAATTATAAAAAAGAGAAATTTTAGCCCTAAATTATGGAAATGATTTTTTAGTTGAAATTATAAAAAGGGAAATTTAAGCCCTAAATTATGGAAATGATTTTTTAGTTGAAATTATAAAAAAGAGAAATTTTAGCCCTAAATATGGAAATGATTTTTTAGTTGAAATTATAAAAAAGGGAAATTTTAAGCCCTAAATTATGGAAATGATTTTTAGTTGAAATTATAAAAAAGGGAAATTTAGCCCTAAATTATGGAAATGATTTTTTAGTTGAAATTATAAAAAAGGGAAATTTAGCCCTAAATTATGGAAATGATTTTTAGTTGAAATTATAAAAAAGGGAAATTTTAGCCCTAAGTTATGGAAATGCTTTCTTAGCTGAAACTATAGAAAAGTAAATTTTAGCCCTAAATTATGGAAATGATTTTTTAGTGAAATTATAAAAAAGAGAAATTTAAGCCCTAAATTATGGAAATGATTTTTTAGTTGAAATTATAGAAAAGATAAATTTAAGCCCTAATTATGGAATGATTTTTTAGTTGAAAAAAAAACTCAGTGTGGGCGATGCGAAAAAAACTCAGTTTGGGCGATGCGAAAAAAACTCAGTGATTGATTGGTCATTTTCCGGAAGCCGATCGCACCACTTTCGGGGCACCAAAAGTGCCTGATCCGGAACCCGGACCGGCCCGGTTAAGAACAATTTTTTGTTCAGTTTTTCATGGGCTATCTCCCAGGCCGGGTCCGGTTCTCGATCCATTCATTTGGAGCCCGTCATGGGTCGGGCACATCTGCCGGAGGACCCTCAGCCTCGCCCCCGACCCTGGCGATGTCCAACCCAAACTAAGCGTGCCGGTACTAGCGGCTTTTTTGTACAGCTCGATGAGCTCTCAAAACGTTCTCAATGGCGTCCGGTTGTGTCTACAACAAATGTAGAAAATTGACGAGAAGGGATGCGAAAAATTGAAAAATTTAAAAAAAATTGAAAATGACTTTCGTCCCGCCGTACATTAGGGTTAACCGGACGGCGCCGTGATTTTGAATTGAATTATTTAATTTATTTATTTAATTAATTTATTTAATTTATCAATCACTGAGTTTTTTTCGCATCGCCCACACTGAGTTTTTTTTCGCATCGACCTAGCACCGATTTTTTAGTTGAAATTATAAAAAAGAGGAATTTTAGCCAAAATTAGGTAAATGATTTTTTGATTAAAAAGGAAAATTTTGGTTTTGGAATGAGGGTCGTGGAGTGGCTCAAAGACTATAAACAGGGCTCGGCGGATCGGACAAACTGCCTTTCCAAGGACGGGTATACCGGTTCCCAAGGACATAAGGGGAAAATTGCATTAAATTCAAGGACATTTAAAAATTTATCATATGCAATGAAAATGATTACTTTTTATCCAAATGGTTTATATTTTTCGCCGGAATGAAATTTTTACCAATATTTTTTGTTTCTGTTGGTAATTTTCCTCATTTCACCGCATATGCACTTTTTTGCGGCGCGCTTTTTCTAAAAAATTTCCGGCGAACAGGGGGGTCCGGCGGTGCCGATAGGCTCCGCCGGGGAAAAATTTAGAATTTTTATGCAATTTAGTACCAGATTTTGCACCAATAATGCAATAAGTTTTATTAATAAAAATTTGGTATAAAAGGTCAAAAATTAAAATTTTTGAATTCTTTCTTTCAATGCTCATTTTCAAGGACATCCTTGAATTCAAGGATACTTTCAAATTTTCAAGTGAGAGGGCCCATTTTCCAGGACGTCCTTGCCATTCAAGGACAAATCCGAACCCCGCCATATAAGCATGCAATAATAATATATATTTTAGATTTTTTTAATTGCAAAGCTCAAGCACATTAATTAAAACATAAATTTGGTTCACGAAAGTAAAACTCTCTCCAGTCCCAATTAATCACTTAAAGGCTTTCGTTTATTTTTTTTTTTTAAATATTACATAAAACAATAAATTCAATTTTTATTTTTTTGTTTTCTTAAATTAGCTTTTTTTCAATATATTATGTCCTTCAAATTTTATTTTATTTTTTACATAATAATATAAAGTCATTCATTGTTCGTCGATTTACATGGCTCTATCCCCTTCGTAAAATTAGGCGCCGACCGCCCCCTCGACCCCTCCCTCCCTAGCCTTCGTTCGTAGACGGCTAGCAGACCGACCCCCGCCCCCCCCCCATTTAACGTATGAACCAGGGATAGGCTTTTAGGCTTTCGCTTTCGCGTTTCGCTTTCGCAAATTTCGCTTTTTTCTGTACTTTCGCTTTCGCGTTTTTTGGAATTTCGTGTTTCGCATTTATTTTCATTTCGCATTTTTTTGCTTGCGCAAATTTCGCGTTTCTTTTTTTACCAAGCTTTTGTTTAAAAATTTTTAAATATTAAATAAAACATATAAATTCAATTGCGTTTCTCATTTTATTTTTCGATTTGGCCCATCACTGGTATGAACCCAATTAATCATTTAAAGGCTTTCGTTTAAAAAATTTTTAAATATTAAATAAAACATATAAATTCAATTTTTATTTTTATTTTCTTACATTACTTTTTTCAATATATTATTTAATCAAATTTTTATTTTTTTACATAATATTATAAACGTCATTCATTGTATATATTTTTCTTATGCATATCATTTGATGAGAAGAAACAAATCCATTGATTTATTCTTTTTTTACTTTTCTTGCTTACGTATTTTTACATTTTCAATAATTGACACGTAAAAATGTTTAGTTCATATATACAAAGATATCTCTAAAAATTTATTCATTTTATATTCATAAAATTACACATGAAATTGCTCTTTTTTTTCTGTCTTCTTTTGGCCAAATTTGAATTTATTTGGCAAACAAATCCATTAGAACCCAATGATTCATCGTCTAAAAAATCAAAAAGCCCAGTGGCAATGTTCAAGCGGTTCCACAGCAAATCGACCGAAAAAGGTATTGAAAAATATTAATTGGAATGCAGTTTTACAAAAATGGCTAAAAAAATTCCGTAAGAATTTTTTGAAAAAAAAAATCGTCCCGACTCGAGACACTTCTCGGCTCTTTTGTGTCATGATCCTATGGTTTTTCTTTGACAAAACCAAATGTCAAAAATGGCTAACCATGGTAAAATCACTTGATGTCGAAAAGTCGTATAAAAAGGCCTAAAAGTTATGTCGAGATCACTTCCTTTTCCATCGCTCTCTGGCCAACTTTGCCAAATCACTACTTCAGGGTGACCCGGAGTGTAAAAACGAAAAAATGGACAAAAAAAAGGGCTTCAAAATTTTAAGTTTTGATACTTAGTATTTTTTAGTGCCGATCCCACCATTACATGACACAAGGATCCGGCATCGAAGCCCACTCTTATTTATTTTATTCTTTTTAAATAGCCGAATAAAAGGGAATTATAAAAATGCAGAAAAAATTCCGTAAGAATTAAAAAAAAATCCTTTAGACTCAAGATACCTCTCGGGTTTTTGGGTCTCAATCTCGAGGTCATTTCTTTGGTCTCGATTCTCGGTAAAAAGCATTTCCATCACAGCCCAAGTGATTAACGGAAGTGATCAATCTGATGGAAGCACTGGACCTTCTGCGGCTCAGCAGCAACAGAATGTGACCGAACAATACCACAAAGACCTCACCAAATTGGAGCTTGAAAACGTGAGTTAATTATTTAAAAAGTTTTGCTAATTTCTTTTTTTTCGATGTTTTTTTTTTGATCTAAATTCCGACTTTCGACAGATTTTTTGGCATCCAATTTCCAGTTGCTAAATGAATTTTTCCAACGAAATTCGGGTTTCCGGTTTTGAATTCCAAATCGACAACCATGGGGCTATTGCGAGAAAGAAAAATTGACATTTAAGCGGATTTGTTGGCATATTTTGGCTCTCCCATGACAAAATTTCAGAAAATTTACTTGTTTTTCTGGGAATTTCCCCATAGTTTTTGGCTGCTAAAGAAACAATGGCATTTGGGAAAACAATTTTTGTCTTTCAGAGGCTGCTCAAAGCCGAATTGAAGCAAAGAGAAATGATGGATGAGCTCAACGGATTGAAAAAGAAAGTTGCCAAAATGGAACAACAGCAGAAAAAGGAGAAAGGTAATGGAAAACTAGGATAGGAAATTAAAAGTTAAAAAATTAATAAATTACAAATGGTAAATAGTTAAAGAATTATTTGTTTTTCAAAAAGTTTGCTAATTAAACAAAAATATTTAAGAGTTCATTGGACAAATCCAAAAGTTTGAGGATGAACAGAAGAAGTGCTTGGACAAATATGAAGCATTGGAAAAAGAATTGGCCAGAAAATACAGTAAACTTTTTTCTAAAAAATGGGAAAACTTTCTTTGAAAATTTATCGCGAGGTTACGGTTCCCAGGGTTTTAACTTTTTTTTAACTTATTTTTCTGCAGATTTAATAAAAAAAAAATTGTTTTTTAAACAAAATTCATTAAAATTTTGGATCGAATTTTCGGATGGTAAATTTTTCAGGTTTCATTTTCAAGAGTTAATTTTCACATATCTTTCGTAAAAGATATTTTGGCATAAAAAATGCTAAATATTTATGCATTTTCACACAACTTAAAAGACGAGCTCAATCATAAACTAATTTTATAAAAAAACAAACGCATTTATTTTTTCAGTTTGTATTGGCCAATTCGCTAAACATTTGATCCGGTCTGATGAAATGCAAGCCCAAATAAATGGCCTGAAGGAAATGCATCAAAGAATGTCGACGTCATCAATGCCAGTTGAGAAACAAATTAGTGAAGACCCGAATTCAACGGTTGTGTGGATTTTTATGCCATTTTTTGTAATATTTAAAAAAAATTGAATTATCCCTTTTTTCCTGGACAGAATCACAGTGGAATGGAAATATTAATAACAAATGTTCTCGGCTGGACAATTACCATCAAAGAAGTTCTTCCCAGCACAACCATCAAGCTAATCATGGCCAAAATCAAGGACATTGAAGGCATTCCGATTAAGCAGCAGAGACTGCTTTTCGATGGTAAGATTCAATTTTATTATTATTCATTATTTTTCATTTTATGAAAATTGTTTCAGGAAAGCAACTTTGGGACGACCATACTTTGGCGGATTATGGCATTGAAAATGAGTCAATTATACACCTCGTCCTGCGCAATTGTGGCTGTTAGAGCTGAAAGATTGACGGAATTTTGATTTACCGTATTTATTCGATTATATCCCCTCCCCCCCCTCGATTAGATCCCCCCTCTCGAATAAAGCCCCCCTTTTGAGGGGGGTTGAACAATAGAGCCCCCGGGGGCTATAATCGAAGAAGTACGGTATTTGATCAGTCACATATTCCTAAGACATTATTGTTCGATAAATTTCGAGGCATGAAAATTCTTCAAAACAACAGGATTTGCTCGTCATTTATAGGGGTTCTCATTGTCACACATTCTTAGCGAAAAATGAAAAATTTATGCAATGTGAAGAATTGGGTCAGAGTGAAAATTGAAATTTTTGGAAATTGGGAAAAAAGTAAAAAATTTAATGTTTAAGTTAGGAGATGATTCTATGGCTAAATGGCTGAGCTTCGCGATCTTTCTTCAGTGTTTGCATTGTTTCAATTCCTCTCGTGGAAAATTGAGAGAGAAAATATTTTGATTACCCACCAAATGCTTTGAACAAATTCTTTTTGGCATTTTCCCAATCATTGCTAATAACACCAGTGCAAAATAGTAGGGTTACGTGGGCCCGGGTACCGGACGGGGCCTAGACCCGGATACCCGGCTTTTTAAGACCCGGATCCGAACCCGATTTTTTGAAAATCCACCAATACTCGGTACCCTACCCGCTAGGTCCGGGGTCCAAAAATACACTGGTAAGAATGGGGGGTTTGAGTGAAAATTAATGCAGAAATAGGGAGGGAGAAATGAAAAATTTAAAAAATAAATTATGAAGTTTTTTTCAAAAATATTAATCGATTTGTTATCGAAAATCAGTTTATTTAAATAATGTAATTACTAGAGCTGCCAAAAATATATACACAAAAAGTGGTCAAAATTATGTACATAAATAAATATGTAAAAAAAAAAAACCCAAATATATAAGAAATATGTACAAAAAACCAAAAATATGTACCAAATATGGAAAAAAATTTTTTAAATGGTTCTTTTTTGGAAAAAAAAATTCTTCGTAAAGGGGTGAAATAGGCACAAAATGACCATAAAAATGACTTAAATAGGCTTAGAAGCACATTTTATTTTATCAATGTTTTCATCGTATGGTTTTGTCAATAATTTAAATACATATAAATATATAATATCAATCGTCGATTCCTCTCGTCGAGATGAATTTTAATGGTAATATTTTCAGGATTCTACGATATCTCTATCAAAATTTATAGCCGAATAAGTTTTTTGCTGGGATGGGGCGGATCACTATTGAAATGAAGCCAATAAATCATTGACTAAATTACATGATGAAAATCATTGTTAAAATCATAGATTTTTGCAGTGTTTTGGTAACTTTTTCAATTTCGAAGTCGCAAATCTTGAATCGATATGAATTTTGACCAATTCCCATCCCGAACTCAAACAAAAACTCAAGAATTCAATTTTTTCGAGTTTCACTTCCAAATTTTGGTAGGGATTCGGACAAAAAGATAATGATTTTCATAATCATAAATTCCTTTTTTTTAATCCGCGCAATGATTTATTTCTTACAATTTTGTGGTTAAAAATTTCAAAAAATTGCTACGTAATAAACATAACATTTTTGCGATTTTTAAAAATCTAAAAATGGACACCCTTATTAGTAATAACCATGTAAAATTTAACATTTTCCTAGCACATTTTTGGCGTTGTCTTTTTTTGCCATTCGCAAATTCGTCAAATTTGCACACAGCAAAGTTCACCATCCATTTTATCAAATTATCTCCCACCCACACAGATTGCCTTTTCCCCCGCCGTCTTCCGATTTTTCGTCGTCCCACTAATTTTTTTTTTTTTTTGAATTTGCAATGGCGTGATTAGTGTGTGATAATTAATGCATTTATTTATTTATCAATTAATCACTTATTAATTAATTAATGATTTTTTTTACATTTGCATTATCATGACAAATGGGCATATAGTGATAAGATAGTAATAATAATAATAATCTCTGCTAATGGCCTCACTTTCTTTGCCCTTTTCACAAAAGAAAAAAAAAAACGACGCTACCCAAAAATCGTTCAGTCATTCGCATTCGTTCATGAACACAAATTTTCTGCTGCTGTGCTGATTTGTGAGCTGTTTATTGCAGCACTAATTAATTACCCAATGATTTAGATAGAAAAATCACATTTTGAATTAAATTCAATTTCATTGCATAAATTTAAAAAAAACAAAATAATTAATTAACAATAAATAAAAAAATTTTGCTTATACTCTATTTTTAACCAAAATCATGTAAATAATTTCTGTTTTAGTATAAAATTTTGCTTTTTTTCTTCTTTTATTACTATTTATTAAGACCAGCAACACAATAAAAAAACCGTTTTTTTACAACAAATAATAAAATAAAAAAATATATTTATTTGACTTTTCTTTCTTTTTTAAAGTATTTTGTTGTTCATTCGCGCAGACATGTTTCTAAAAAATATTTTTGTCATTTTTTTTAAAACATAAAAAATGAAAAAATGTTTAATTTATTTTAAAATAATATATATTATTTATAATTAATTTTTTTTTATTAATTTATATATTTTTTGTTTTTTTCTCTAAAATGTTTAATTTAATTTTAAATAATTAATTTTTATTAATTTATATTTTTGTTTTTTTCTCTCCTGTCTAACAGTTAAAGTTAATGATTTTTTCTTTAATTTTTTCCTTTCGATTTGTACAAATTGAGCATTTTCTCTTGCCTCCCCCCCCTATTCATTCATTTGCTGCTGCATTTCATGTGGTGGTGATGATGACGGACAGCAGCAGAACATTTCACATTCATTTAACTTAATCATTCATTTTGATCGGAAAATAAAAATAATCTTTGCCCCGCTACTAAAAAATCTTAAAAATTTTCTATAAAAAAGTTGCAAAATTTCAGTTAAAACAAATATTTAAAATTTCTTTAAAATGCATAGAATAATTATTATTAATTTTTCATTAGTAATTTCTTTCAAATAAAAAAGAAGGATTTTTAGGGTCCGGCGCTGCCGAGAGGCGCAACCAGCAAGAAAAAAAATTGAAATTTTTACCATTTTTAACAGATTTTCACCCAAAAAAAATCGCTAAGTTTTGATAAATTTCGCAAAACTTTCGGAAAATTTGATGAGATAGGCATTGAAGTAGTATCAACAAGGAAAATCGAAATTTTCAGCTAAAATACTATTTTCACTTAAAATTAGGGGTGCCGATGGGTCTTACCCCCCCCCCCCCCCCTCTGGGACCATCCATCCCTATTTGTTCTATTGCCACCCTAAAAATTTTCTACACAATTTTTCGAGAAAAAATTATTTTTTTTTTTTTTGCAGATTCAAATGTCAATTTCAAGCGGCATTTCTTTTTGGCAGAATGTCACCAAACCGGTGCCATTTGAAAACGAAAAATTTTTGGACATTTTGACGGCCGACAAATTTCCGGAGGCCGAAGCGAAGCAATGGGTTGACGGACGTTTTCCATTGACCATTCAGGTGAAAAATTAATTACGCATTATCAGCATAAAATTTAAAAATATTTGACTAATTTTACAATTAATATTTTTGGCCGCATAAATTTTGAACTTTTTCCCGGCCCTCTCCGATTTGGCAAATCTCGTTTCCCCAACCTTGGGCCTCTCCAGCCTTAATAAGACAGATTTTTACAAATATTATTTTAAAGTTACCAAAAAGCACTCACTCTTTATAATTGAAAAAATCGAGACAGAGAGACTCGAGACCAAGATTCTCGAGCAACATTAATGAATAGGGCTATAATTTTGTGGGCAATAAATCTTTTAATGGAAAGTTAATGAAATGAAGTCCAAATAATTATCAAACAGTTAAAGCAAATTCAAAATAGTGGCAAAAATCAGCCAAAAGCAAAAATTAAAAATAATTAATTAGACCAAATTTTCATGGCTCTTTTATGAATCATCCTTGATCAGATTTTGATCTAGATTCATTTATATTTAATCGGTAAATTTCGTCCAAGTACTTTTCCGTTATGGGGCCGCACGATTATTTCTTAATTTTTTTTTCGCTTAGACAGTAAAAATGAAGGTAAAATTTCTCTCATTTACGATAGTTTGGCCTTTCTACCGTAGTTTTATGATTCAAACGAAACTCACATCCGAAAATTTGATTTTAAAATTTGAAAGTGCGGCTCCATAAAGGAAAAGTACCTTCGACCATTTTGGATTTGGTCATTTATTTGCCAGATAGAAAATCTGATTAAACTAATCATTTTACTCTCTCAAATTTGTGCCACAGGTGTCCATTGCCTATGTGTTGGTGGTGTTCGGCACTCGTTTTCTGATGCGCAATCGTCCACCCTTTTCACTGTTCATTCCGTTGAATGCGTGGAATTTGTTTTTGGCCGTATTTTCCACAATTGGCTCATTGAAATTGAGCCGTGAATTTTTCTCTACCATTTGGTACCATGGATTTCAGGGTGAGTAGAAAAAAAATATATAAATCCAATCCATTTTTTAAAATTTAAATCAATACCATCAATATTTTTCATCGTTAGAACATAAGGCTTAAAACCTATCTATCTACAATTAAACAACAACAAAAATTGTTTTCATAAAAAATGTTCTGTACGACTTTTTGACTTTTGTTTGAAATTTATTTTTTGAATATGTCTTTATCGGAAAGGACTAAGGTTTTTGTGTATTTAAATTAGTGAAAAACTGATAGGCAATTTCGGGAGTTTTTCAAAGCGATAAAAAAAAAATATTTTAAAAAAAAAATATTCAGAAATAAGAAAAAAAGACATATCAGGAAATATACATAAATTATTTGGGAACCCTTTAAATATATCAGGAAATATACATAAATTATTTGGGAACCCTTTAAATCTAAAAATATTATTTAACGATGGGAAAAATAATTTTTTTAAAAATTTTAAATTAAAAAAAATTATTAATAAAACTATTCAGCGTCTTATTGCAATGTGTTGCAATACACTGAGGGCAACAATGGCTATTGGGTGTGGTTGTTCATCACCAGCAAAATGGTAATATAAAAACGTTAATTTTTTTTTAATTTAAAATAATTTATTTCCAGTTAAATTTAATTGGATTATGAAGTTTATAAAAAATATATTTTCAATTAAATTTAATTGGATTTTGTGTTTCACTTTGCTTAAATGATTTTTTTTTTTAGTTTGAGCTTGTTGACACCATTTTCCTGGTATGGTTGATTTATTTTTTTATTCAATTTTGGTCTACCGCATATTAATTAATGGGGAAATTAATCATTCCAAAATTCTCTATTAATTTTATGCATCCAAATGACGTCAATCTCGGATTTTCTTTTGTTATATGATAAAATATGTCTTTTACTAATTGAATTTTGATCATTAATTAGGCAACGATTATTTTCACTGATGGACTAAATCTCTGATTATCACATTTTTCCAAAAATGGATCAGAGTATCCTCATATTCTTTTTTTTCTTACAAATTTGATGATGATCCCGGGAAAGTCGAAAATTGCCGATATTTTCATTGCCGTACTCTGTCATCTGGCAATCTATTTCTTCTTACAAATTGGGGCCATAATCCGGGAAAATCGAATATTGACGATAAATCCATCCTGTCCGGACTCTGCCGATCAACTGGCTGGCATTCATTTTGCCGTCATCTCAGGTGCTCCGGAAAAGGCCGTTGATGTTCCTGCATTGGTACCACCACATTTTGACTATGATGTACGCCTTCTACTCCTATCCGATCACACCCGCCTTCAACCGATGGGGCATTTACCTCAACTATTTTGTGCATTCCTACATGTACTCGGTAAGGTTGAGGTCTACATTTTTTTTTCGGTGCTAGGTCGTTTCCTAAAAACCGCCACATTGGGCGTTTCCTAAATCCGCCAGGGCGTTTCCTAAAAACCGCCATCTGGTAGGAAAACAAAAAATGTATAATATATAAATTCATAACTTTGTTCAATTTCAACGAAATTAAAATTTCATGGTATTATTCAATAGCTGAAGGTGTTCTCTACAAGATATTAAATTTCAAAAATTTTTCAAATTGTATAAAAAGAAAGTTATGGTTATTAAATTGTACAAAATCTTAAGTCGGAATTTTTTGTCCAGAACTTTTTTAAAACACAATGAAATTTTTTGAAATTTTAAAGGTAAATAGATTAATTAGTGGACTTGAAATTATAAAAAGAAAATTTAATCTACTTGCTTCTGAAAAAATGTTATAAAGCATTGAACAGGCTATGTTTTTTTGCCATGGTCATGCAAATGTAATTATAAACATTTAAATTTTTCAAGTCATTAAAATGCAATTAAGTCAAAATGAATTTATATATTTGATAGTACTAAGAATTCTCTATTTAAGGATAAAATTTCAAAAAATTTCATCGAGCTTTAAAAAAGTTCTGGTAAAATAATTTGACTCAGAACTTGTTGAAAATTCTGGACATAACTTTTTTATAATTTCATGTAAAAATTTTCTAAATTAATATTCTGATAGACAACACTTAAAGCTATTGATTGATACCAAGAATTATTAATTTGGTTGAAATTGGGCCAAGATACGAATTTTTATGTCTTATATTTTTTTGTTTTCCTACCACTTGGCGGTTTTTAGAAAACGCCCACTTGGCGGTTTTTAGATAACGCCCACTTGGCGGTTTTTAGAAAACGCCCTGGCGGATTTAGGAAACGCCCATGGTGGCGGTTTTTAGGAAACGACCCAGCACGTTTTTTTTCTAGTAACCTTGTCCAATTTTTTGGGTTTTTTTCTGTTTTCGTGCCACTTTTTAATTGATATTTTCGCAAAATTTCCCATAACAAATTAAAAAATGCACTTCTAATGTGTGCATTCAAATTCAATAATGAATTACCCCTCAATAAGCAGAATTCTTTAAAAATGGTTCCCAAAAATGTAGACTACAATTTTGTGGTCCCAATTTTTTCTTATTTTAATATTTCATTTTCGAATTAATAAATTCATCTTAGCCAATTTAAATAGAAATAATTCACCATTTAAATTGGTATTATTTTTATATTTACAGAAAATTTCAATTTCCAACAATTGTTTTTCATCATTTTTTGATTATGCCATTTTTTCCAGCGAAAAAATTCAAATTTCTGATCATTTTTGCCAACTCAATGATCTGTTTTTTGCATTTGATTTTATTCTAATTAATTATGTTTTTTATTACAGTACTACTTCATGCGGTCGATGAAATGGCGTGTGCCCGGTAATCGAAAAAATAATTGATATAAATTTAAAAATATTTTTCCAACAAGGTGTAATGGCCAAATTTGTGACCACCATTCAAATTTGGCAATTCATCATCTCCGTTGCCATTCTGTGCCACCTGGGGTGGCTTGTTTTCGTGGAAAAAGTATCTGGTTTAAAAAACAAAACATTCCATAAAAAATTAATTTCGTCTTTTTTTTTTAAGGTTAGCTGTGACTTGGACACGAGAGTGTTCACTTTTGCTGTCGCAATGGACGGTATGTTTTTTTCTTACTGTTGATAATTATGTTGGTATACGGTAACCAAACCAAAACCGAGAGAAAATTTAATTTGTAAGCAATATTTGGGCATTAAACATAATGTTAATTTTTTAAAGTTATTTGTCAAAAAATTTTTGGTATGTGAATTTTTCTACAAATTTCTGTCCAAAAATGATCAGTTTGTGGGCATAAATTAAAAAAAACTTCTAATGAAATTTTGATAGGCATCATTAGATAAATTTTTCAATCAATAATATGGTTTTATGAAATTAGGTCCAATTTTAAAAAAAATTAACTAGTTTTGCATAAAAACGAAAAATTATAATAATAATAATAGTGCGACTTTTTTAAAAAAAAATTAAAAAAAAATTTCCTTCACATACAGTATCGTATCTGATTCTGTTCATCAACTTCTTCCTCCACGCCTATGTGTACGGTGGTGGCAAGTCCAAATACCGTAGTGCTGATCAGAAACTGAATGGTTCTTCGCTGGTTGATCAGAAGCAGCCCAAGGTGGACAAGCAGCGCAATGGCACCACTCTGCTGATGGGCAACAACAACAATGCCAATGAGGCGACGCCGCGAAGGGATGGCTGATCAGTGCAAGTGATCAGCAGAAGGACATTGGATCAACGATCAGAAAAGGAAATGCCACAATTTTGGAAGTTTAATTGACCAAAATTGGATCAATTTAAAAGGATTTGATTATTATGATATTATTGTCGGCTCATTTTAATAGATTACCCAATAAATATATAAGATGACCAATATAGTGACTGAATGATCAATTTGCTTAATTTCCGATCCGAAAATCATGCTAATTGTGGATGTTTTACTCGTCAATAACCAAATTTATGAGTGAATGACCGGCCAAATGCCAATGTTTTTATGGTACCGTACTAAAGGAAGTTTTTCGGGTTTTTTTTTTTTGAAATAAGGAGAAGAAGTAGCAAGATTTATGAATCAACTTTGGAATCAGCTTAGTGTTTGTGGAATCCTAAATTTAATAAAAAATATAAATATTAATTACTGCCGCTGACGATTTTTATTTTTAAAAATTAAACAACCAATGTGGTAATTAAAAAATAGTGAAATAAAAAAAATATTTAAAAAACATAATGAAGTGTTGGAAAAAATGAAAAGGACACCTAAATTGAGTAAAACAAAAAAGCGATATTAAAAAGAGATGAGAAAAGAGCCATTACAACCAAAACAACAAACAAATTAAACATTATTAACTTATTAATTAATTAATTAAGCTATTATGACAATGAGTATGAAAAAAAAGATTCAATATGAATTTTAATAAAATAAAATATATCAATATGCTTAGTTTACATCCGCATTGACTGTTTTTCATGGCATGGCATTTGAAAAAAAAAGAGGGCAAATGTTATTCCTGAAAAAAAAATAAATAAATTTTAAATGCTATTTTCTGTTTTATACTTTTATAATTCAATTTTGAGGAGGTTCATCAAAAAAGTTTGTTTTTTAATTATTTATAATCTGGTCTTAATCCGGCCTTTTTTTTGCCTCCGATTTTGGCACTTTTTGGACCAAAAAAGTATCAAAAAACTTTTTTTTTTAAATATAAAATATAGTTATTAATTATATAGTATAAATTTTTTGCACTTTCTTCTTTTCCTTAGATTTTCTAGGCGGAAATTTTTGACTTTTGCACAAATAATTTCAAATTTTTACAGGAAAATAGCCATCATTAAAAAATCCATCTTACAATTATCCTATTTTGTAAAACAATATCAAAATTTGAAAAACAAGATTTGATACTTTACGAACCATTATGCCATCCCATGAATTTGTTTTTTGCCATTTCTCTTCTGCAACATAACACCTGAAATGAGGCAAAACAAGTTTTGGCAAGTGAAATCGTGACTGCACAATCGGACAGTGGACATTCCGACAGTGAGGAGAATCCGACAGATGTGGACAATCGGACATGGATAATCCGACAGTGAAATACACAAAAAAAAAAAAAAAAAATGCCGTCGCCGAAGGGGATCGATTGTGCCATAATCCACTGGACGGCATTCGTGTGCGAGGAATGGCATGAAAAACGCTTATGTTGAAGAAATCTGTAACTATCGCATACAAAATGCCAAACCCAAACTTATTTGCAACGAAATAATGTTTTAGAAGGCATTCAGAATTTTTGTTTTTTCTTGATTTGCCACAATTGGTCCCTTTCGGTGACGGCATTTTCTTATCTTTTTGGGTATTTTACTGTCGGATTGACCACTGTTTACATATTTTAGAAATAATATTTCTTAAAACGACTTGGAAATGGCGTTCATTTGTGAGTCTTTTGCTAAATCATTTTTGCCAAAGAGAACAGAAAAAACAAATTTACTTCTTTCTGTTTTTCCATTGCAATTAAAACTAAAACTTTTTGAAAAATTGGCAAAAAAAAAAAGGAATTTGTCTCAAAATCCTCGAATGTTTTTTACATTAGTGAATATGTGTGTACGTACAAAAGCATGTCAATTTTTGATTTTCTGCGCCAGATGGACTTGCCGAAGCATGGCCAAGCAGTTGTACTACTTTTTGCATTTTGGCTATAATTTTATTTTAAATCATAAAAAATATATTTATTTAATTTCTAATATTAATTATTTACGATGAATTCATTTCATGTCCCTCGTGTGCATGGATGAAAAATGAATCTTTGTCATAGCTCGGCAGTGTGATGTAGTTTCCCGAACCACTTTTATCATTTTTCAATGTCGAGCTCGATTTGTGGCTATTGTAAAACGTGGTGCGACTTTTGGGGATTTGCAACTTGGGGACCCGACACTTAGGGAACCCGGCATTTGAGGACCCGACTTTTGGGGACAAGACGACATTTGTGGACCCGACTCTTAGGGAACCCGACATGTGGGGGGGGGGGGGGGACCGCGATTTGGGGATTTTAATAAAACAAAAAAATTTATTTAAATTTTAATTTTATGCCAAAAAGTAGACAAATTTACGTCTGCTTTAGCGAGAGTTAATTCCAATTGCAAGATAATTTTTTTAAATTAACTCTGTTTACGGACTCACCGCGTGGAGGTAGCAGGATTTTGAGCACATACTAACCACAACACAACAGACAAATCGCAATTGTAGTTGACACAAAAATCAGGAAAAAGCTATTTTCCGGGAAGGTCCGGCGTTACCGACAGTGGATGCCGGGGAAAATTTTTCTATTAACCGATAGAATACAAATTTTTTGGGCTTAGCTCAAATTTTGAAAACTTTAATGAATTATAGTTTGTCTTTGCCGTTAGGCTCCGCCGGAAAATTTTTAAATATTGGCCAGATGAAGCAATGATCTCGAAAACCTCTTAAATATTTCATAATTTTTAGAAAAAAATTTTTGCCGGAAGGGCGAGGGTCATTCGTATTTATTACCAAAAGATTTGAAGCGAAAAACTTTAAAAAAAACAGTTATTAAAAATTTCATTGTAACTTTTTGTTCCAAACGAGAATTTAAAGCTACCAAACTTTATATGTGAGCTTGCATTGGAAATTTTATGAAAAAATTATGTCCATTGGTTATTTAAGTATTGGGCCTAAAACTTGCTACAAAATTCGCATCTTTTCCAAAATTACTTCCATTTTTTTGAAAAAAATATTATTACAATTTTATTTAAAACGCCTTTCCCTAGGGCCAAGGGGATAGAAATAAACTATTCGTTTTCGTTATTTGAATCGCCCCAATTTTCCAAATCATTGCGTATGATGAGATTGGTGAGAATTGCATTACATTTTGGTTCTCAATTGCATCAAAACCGTTCAACCAAATTACGTATAGCCAAATCAAATCTCTGTGTATTTTTAAATCATTATCTCCTGTTTATATATTTTTCCGTTTCTAAATCTTATCCCCTGAGTTGGGTCCAACTCGTACTCATCGGGAATAATGGCATTATCGGCCTATTGCTCGATATGGAAATAACTCTGGCTAAAAATACGGAAATTTTTTTCCAAATATAAAAGAAATTAAAAGTTTTTTAAATATTACAAATAAAGAAACCCTTTTTTTATCATATTTCATTATTCTTTTTTTTTCTTTGCTCATCAGTGACAAAATTTATCTTTCTTTGGTGTATAAAATGGACCACTTTTTGAGTGTGAATTTAATCTTGTTCACGTTGTGCAATGGCCTGTCCACCACGCAACAGAATATAATTATTAATTTATTTAAATTTAAAAAGTGCACAGCGCGTTTTCGAGATCACTGCTCACAATTATATATATATTCATTTCCGACAATACCATCAAAATTTAAAAATTTCAAATTTTGAATTTACAATCTAGAAATTACTTTTAACTCTAAAACATTTAATTATTATTAATATTTAAAAGAAAATTAATTACCACTTTCACATTCAAAAAGTTGCGCCTTTTTTGAAGAGTAAACAAAAATTAAATTTTGTCTCTGACATCATACATATATTTGAATTAAAAAAAAAATTACAAATTTCTGAAAGAAGCGCACCTAATCATCTGATGTTATAAGTCACTAGGAATTTACGAGAAGTTCAAACGAAAAATTGGGTTCTTTTCGCGTATTTAAGTTTTTTTTAAATAAAATACTAAAACTTTAATAAAAGCAATATGAATTTTTCTTTCTTTTGCAACCGGGTAAAAAAGCCTCATTTTAAGATAGTAAAACTGTGTTCTTCCGGGAAGGACCCGGCGATGCCGACAATGGCCATCGGGAAAATTTTTTTGCCGTGTCCAAATGCGGACTTGTGCATTTAGGCCCACCAAAATTTTTCATCATTTTGGATTTTCCGGATTACTCGTTAGCAATGCAAAATATATTTACGAATTCGTTAAATTTTCTTCCATTTCAGATTATTTTGATATCACACTGAAACTATTTTTACATTTTATTTATATTGGCTTTTCTTCAATATAAAAAAAAAATTCTGACAATACCTGTTTTGGGAGGGGGAGGGGACTTTTCGGTTGGGGCGGTGCTGGGTCGTTACTCATCAGAAACCATCAAATGGAAACTTTGACGAAAAATTATCATAAGTGTGGTGTACTAAAGGGATAATTTGAATTTTAAATCCCCACATTTCCCGCCCATTTTACTGCCCATAAATATGGAATTGTTTTCCCTTCTTTTTGCTTCCCCACCATTCATTTTGTCATTTATTGTCTGCATTTATTTATTGTCCTTTGACCTCCCAATTTTCTGTGCTTTATTTATTTGGAATAAATCAATATTCCCCTTTAACTGTTGCTCGGACACAACAGTTAAATTGGCGCAGTCAGCAAAGGAACAAAGCCAGCAAAAAAGCGACGCAAACACCAAGCGACATTTTTACGAAAATTGTTTCGTGTTAACAATTTTCGTTGGGAAATTGAACAAGTCTCGTGTTGACTTTTCAATTTCGCAGATTCGCCGAAAAACCGAAACACTCGTGTTGTGTAAGGTTCCGTGATATACGGTTTTTCAATCGTCGCTACAATGGCACAGCAGCAACAGGACAACAAAATCAAATCGGCAAAAGGGCCAGGATCATATTCACCGGAGACGTCGTGGGATTCTTGGGCGGAAAGATTTGATTTCTTCATAAAGCTCAGAGGGATCACCGACCCGGAGCTGAAAAAGCTCTTATTGTTCACCGAAATTGGCCCAATTTATGATGAGTTGAGGATGATGGCACAGCCTGATGACGTCCGCGAAATGGATTTTGCTGAAATTATGGCACTGATGTGCGAGCGATATGGTGAAGCAAAATCCATAGCAGCAAGGAGACATGAGCTGTTCACCGCCAGGCAACAATCTGGACAATCGACTCGCGACTTCCATTCAATTGCGTTCACTTATCGCCAAAGCGGAGTGGGGCAAGGACAGCATCGACATGTGCTTAAGTGCACTATTCATCAATGGAATTGTCAACGATTCAATTCGAGCCGAATTGATCAAAAAAGGAGACAAGGATCTCAAATACAAAGATGCCGTCGAATTGGCAGTTGTGCTGGAGCAATCGAATGTGGACGCTCATTGAAAGGCAATGTGGCCAAAATAACAGGAAGAGAGGGAGGAAATGATCGTGCCAAAGGACCCAACAACAGCAAAAATGCTGACAGTAAGCCGTGCTACCGTTGTGGAAGAAGCGGACATTGGGCTAATATCTGTCCCGGCAAAACCGAAAAATGCAGCAAATGCGGAAGAGTCGGACATTGGGCGATCGTGTGCAGTACAAATGGAGGCAACAAAAATTTCGTCAAGATGGAAAGTCGACCATGGAAAGGTAGCAACAGGGTGAAGCAAATACAGCTACAGTGCTGTGCTAAGCCACCAGCAATTTCGAGTTTGGAGCAGAAGTCGGTCAAAACTGTGACTGTTCCGCCGAGCTTCATCCAACTCAAAGTGCATGAAGGAAATGCCGATTTTGAATTGGACAGTGGTGCAGATGTATCAATCATCAGCAGCCAAGATTGGAGCCACATTGGAAAGCCCGAATTGAAGCAATGCCAAGGATTAATGGCTTATGGGGGCACCGATAGAAGGCGTCCTCGGCATGGCCAATGTAAATGTGGAATACAATGGCATGCAAATCAACAGCGATATTTATGTGGTTAATGGAAATAAGAGGAATTTGTTCGGTCGAGATTTGATTCGAGGACTGCGCATTGATTTGAATAAGGCATTCGGCATTAACGCGGTACAAATCGGATCCACGAATAATGATAAGAAAGAGGTTGACAAAATTCTCGAAAAATTTCCTGAAGTATTTCGAGACGAATTGGGCCGATGCACCCGTCAAATTTCATTGAAATTCAAGCCTGGAGTGCAGCCAAAACGGTGTAAGGCTCGTCCAGTGCCATTTGCGCTCAAAGCCGAAGTGGAGAAGATTTTGGATCAGTGGCTACAGCAGGGAGTGTTGGAGCCGACAAACAACAGCGATTGGGCCACACCTTTGGTCACTGTACCAAAACCGAATGGAAAAATTCGGCTCTGCTGTGACTACAAAGTGACCGTCAACCAATGGTTGGACGTGCACCAATATCCACTACCAAGACCGGACGACCTTTTCAGCGTGCTAAATGGCGGTCAAAAATTTTCAAAAGTGGATTTGAAAGACGCCTATTTGCAGCTGATGCTGGATGATGAAGCCAAAAAATGTTTGGCAGTATGCACGCACAAAGGATTGTTCCAATTTACGAGACTTCCTTTTGGCGTAGCGTCAGCACCGGCTATTTTCCAGCAGGTCATGGACGAAATTTTGCAAGGAATAGAAGGAGTGGCGGTGTATCTCGACGATATACTGATCACAGCACCAACCCAGGCGGAACATCTTGGCCGAATCACGCAGGTGCTTCAGCGGCTCAAGGCAAATGGACTGAGAGTTAAACGGGACAAATGCGAATTTATGCGTGAAAGCATAGAATATTTGGGACACCGAGTGGATAAAAATGGAGTCCATGCTTCAGAGGAAAAGCTGGAAGCAATTCGCAAAATGCCACCGCCCCAAAATTTAAAGGAGCTTCAATCCTTTTTGGGTATGGTTAATTATTATGGCAAATTCGTGCCCGCAATGGCTACCGTTTCCGAGCCATTAAACCAATTGCGGAGAATGGAAGAAAAGTGGCATTGGGGAAGTGAACAGCAGAAAGCATTTCAAAGGATTAAAGAAATTTTGTCATCAACCGAAGTGCTCGTTCATTACGATCCCGGCCAGCCATTGTACTTGGCAACGGATGCGTCTGATTACGGCGTCGGAGCTGTCCTTTTCCACAAAAGTCAAAATGGAAAGGAAGGCGTCATCGCCTATGCGTCACGGACATTGAATGCGGCGGAGCGAAATTATTCTCAAATTGAAAAAGAAGGCCGCGGAATAATTTTTGGAGTCGAAAAATTCAAACAATTTTTGTATGGCCGAAAATTTGTTCTTCAAACGGATCACGAACCGTTGAAAAAGATTTTCGGGCCAAAGAGCGAAATACCCGTGGTGGCGGCGAGAAGGCTGCACCAGTGGTCACTCATTTTGATGAATTTCGATTTTGACATTGAGTATTGTCCAACAAAGGAATTTGGAAATGCTGATGGCCTGTCGCGACTCCCATGTCCGGAGATGGCAAAAATTGATGTGGAGATTGCAGAAGTGAGAGCCGTTCAATTGGAAAACATCAACTCGCTGCCTGTCACCGCAAAATCAATTGCCAGTGAAACTGCAAATGACCAAATTTTGGAGAAGGTCAAGGAACTGATTGAAAGATGGCCGAAAAAGGTCGAAAGCGATCAGCTGAAGCCATTTGAGCCGAACAAAAATTGTTTGGAGTTGGTGAATGGATGCATAAGGTTGGGAAACAGAACAGTTATTCCGAGGAAATTTCACGGGAAAATGTTACAACTGTTGCATGCCGCTCACTCAGGGATTGTTCGGATGAAAGCCTTGGCTCGGCAGAAAATTTGGTGGCCAGGAATCGATAAGGACATTGAAATGGAACGAAAAAGGTGCAAAAATTGCCAATCTGACGCACCCGAGGAGCGGAAGGTTCCGTTGCATCCGTGGGAAACGCCTGACCGAGTTTGGCAGAGCCTTCAGATGGATTTTTGTGGTCCTTTCATGGGACACATGTGGCTGATCATCGTTGACGCCAAATCAAAATGGCCAGAAGTGATCAAAATGAAGAACACCACGGCCAATGCAACGATTGAGGCGATTCGGATTGTTTTTGGCACACATGGATTGCCACAACAAATTGTCACCGACAATGGACGACAATTCGCCTCGGCTGAATTTGAGGACTACTGCCGATCACGCGGAATTGTGCACACATTAACGCCGCCGTACCATCCGAAAAGCAACGGATTGGCTGAACGCTTCGTCCAGACTTTTAAAAATGGACTTCGACACATGCTGGGCGATTCCATTGGTTTGGATTTGGCAGTTTCTCAATTTCTTTTGCAATACCGAATCACGCCGCATGCATCAACAGAAGTTTCGCCCGCAGAAATGCTTTTCAACCGGCGATTGAGGACATTATTGGATTTAGTCCAACCAAAGCCACAGGGGAATGAACCCAAAATGGCAAAAAGTAAAAGTGGTGAGAGAATGAAAAGGAATTACGACAAAAGAGCTGGCAAGGCCAAGAATTTTGAAATTGGACAGCCAATTTTTGCGCGAAATTACCATGCTGGGCCAAAATGGATTCAGGGACGATTCTTAGAAAAGATTGGAGCAGCAATGTTCCGGGTAAAAACCGCTCGTGGAGTTTGGCGCCGGCATTTCGATCAGCTTAAAGCTGACTTGACTTCGACAGCTGATGACGATGGTGATCAGGAGTCTGAATCGGAAAGCGAGGCAGAAGCGGAATCGGACGATGAACAACAACCGCAACCAATGCCGATTGGAAGCCCGCGCCAAGAAATTCGGGAGGAAATTGCACCTGATCAGGCGTTACGCCGATCAAATCGTGATAGGAAGCAAAGGGTTATTTTTGACCCCTCTTGAGGCGCATTTCGCTCAAAGAAGGGGGAAGGAATTGTGGTGTATTAAAGGGATAATTTGAATTTTAAATCCCCACATTTCCCGCCCATTTTACTGCCCATAAATATGGAATTGTTTTCCCTTCTTTTTGCTTCCCCACCATTCATTTTGTCATTTATTGTCTGCATTTATTTATTGTCCTTTGACCTCCCAATTTTCTGTGCTTTATTTATTTGGAATAAATCAATATTCCCCTTTAACTGTTGCTCGGACACAACAATAAGTTTGTTCAATACTAACCAAATGTTTATCCTTGATGTCATTCGATAGCCCTAAATATCCTTTTTTAACCTTCAAAATTTCAAAAATTTTGTCTTTCAAAAAATTTATGGCCAGCAGAACCCAACCATGTTTTTCGAGCATTATTGGTCATAGCTTTCATAAAAGTCAACGAAATTTTCCAAAATTTAGTGGCTAATAGAAAACACTTTGGGCTAACAATGATATCAAGAATTAAAAGTTATGGATTCAAAGGTGAGCAGAGGTCAGGCCGGGTATCTTATACTAATGACTCTTCAACATTTTGACAGCGCGTCCTTTAGAGCATAATGAATGGGTCACAGTGTTCGTGAAATCCGCCAATTTGATGGATTCGTAAAGTCTCAGTTCATACATATGCCATTCATAGTCGTTTCATAAAAACTAAAATATTTTCTAAATTAATACCCTAATGTCAGTCATAATGTTTTTTACAACATTATAATTGAAGTAAAAGTCGATTAAATTTTTATTATTCATTATGAAAATTTTATTCATGTTATTTGGCTTTTGCCAACATTATAATTGAATAAAAAAGTCAATTAAATATATTTTGTTATTCATTATAAAATTTTGACATTATAATTGAAGAAAAAGTCAATTAAATTTATTTTATTATTCATTATAAAAATATTATCCATTTTGTTTGGCTTTTGCCAACATTATAATTGAAGAAAAAGTCAATTAAATATATTTTGTTATTCATTATAAAATTTTGACATTATAATTGAATAAAAAATCAATTAAATATATTTTGTTATTCATTATAAAATTTTATCCATATTATTTGGCTTTTGCCAACATTATAATTGATGAAAAAGTCAATTAAATATATTTTATTTTCATTATAAATATCCACTTTTTTTTCTTTTAGTTTATTATTTTTTTGGCTTTTCATTTGAAAAAGATTTTATGAGCAAATTTCTTTTTAAAAATAAGAATTTTATGGTTATAAAGTTACGATAGGAACCACCAGAATTTTTTTTTGACAATTTTATTGAATTTTGGTGAAGTTTTCGAAGTTAGAAGCTCCAAGTTTTTCAAAAAATCATATATTTTTTAAATTATTCTGGGCATTTTAAATTTTGATATTTTTTCCAAATTTTTTTGATTGGTTTTTTGGTTTTACCTAGAATTTTTTTTTTTTGATTACTTTGTTAAGAGTACCTTTATGGGCATTTACAGTCATGTTTCATATGTTTATGGCGAGTTGCTGCTTACTGACACGGAAAAAAGTAAATTAATTGAAATTTTCACAAAAAGATATTTTTTCAATTATAAAAAAAGCAATTCATACATTGTTCTTAAGCGCATCATTAGGGGATAATTTTCAAGTTGAAACTAAATTTTATAAGGGTGTGTTTTCACTAAACTTCGGTTGTTTTTACAATGCTCGCAGCTAAAAGTGCGAAGTTTTCGATGTTCAAAGCACGAAGTTTCGCCCGTCCCTGATCCAAATTCGGACTAAACTATTCCTCATAAGAGCCATCCTAATGAACATGATCCACTTAAATTGTTAAAATTTTAGAAATATGAAACCAATTCTCTTCCACCAAATTTTCCTAATTTTTCTTCAATTTTCCATTTGTGTGCCGTCCCCCTACAAATGGGACCCAATAAACTTGGACAAAAATGTTCAAATCTTTGCCGAGTTCATGGACAATCTTTACAAAGATTATAGAGATGAACACGACAAAATGGGTCAGTTTCTTGAAAATGTCCCTAATTAGCATTTTTCACATAATTAAGTGGGTTTTTGAACAATTTTGAATTTGGGAGGCTTTTATTATTATTGACCAATATTCAAATACAGATTTAGAAACTGAAATTCGAAAGCATAAGAACTTATTCAAATGTGTTGTGACTGAGTCGTAGACCAATTGACCAAATGGTCTACGACTCAGTCACAACAAAATGGGATTGCTTTTATGCCATTTATTAAATTTTCTCCAACCAAATTCCCCCTGGAGAATAATGTTTAGTACTGTATGGATGGATATACTTACTGTAAACTGATTTCAATTTCAGACATAATTTTGATTGATCCACCAAAGCCATACCCTCAAAACAATTATTCGGAGAAGCAAAAAGGACAGTTTTTAATCTGACATTTGTAAAATGTGCGGCAGAAATTGCCCATTTCCGAGTGCTTAACCACGACGACAATTCGGAAGATGCGTATTTATATTTAAAAATTGTCCCAAGATTCAGTGCCGAATATGCAAAGAATGAATTTGTTGGTTTTTTGCATTTTGATCAATCGCTTGGCCACAAAATCGCGGAAAAATTCAAAAATGAATTTTTTAACCCCAAAGAAACAATTGTCAAAAGTGTGGTGAACCAAATTATGCAATTGGCCTTCTCATTTGCCGTACGAATCATACTTTGCATAATGTAATCAGCAGGGAGGGCGCGGAATCACGACTTCCGACATTTTCTTAACATTTATAATTTTTTTAAAACCCCAATTTGAGTAATGATTTTTCGGTGGTGCTTATTAATAAGCAGGGTAGCCAGATTAAAATTTTCAAAAGCCTCATTTTGGATTTTTACCTCTTTGAGCAAATTTATAAGAAAATAAAGGATTTTTAGGACCCGACGGTGCCGCTAGGCACCGCCGGGAGAAAATTAAGAATTTGACCTTATTTTTTAGCTGATTTTCATTGAAAAAATTTCTTAATTTTGTGAATTTTCGGAAAAAATTGGTTATTTTCTTGTTTTTATGAAAAGTTTATCAACATTTTTTGGAAAATTTGGGTGAGATTTTCGTTTTGACGCTTTTTAAAACTCAAATTATTAAATTATTGTCAAACATTATGCCAATTTATCAAAATTAATCATATAATTTAACAGATTCTGACGATTTTCCCCAAAAGCCTCAAAAAGCCTCAAAATTTCTCAAAAAACCACAAAAAGCCTCATTTTGAAAATTTAGCCTCATTGATCTATCAAAAAACCACAAATGAGGCTAAAGCCTCAGACCTGGCTACCCTGTTAATAAGGCTGTAAATTTTATGTAAATACATATTATTCTTTATCTTTTCGCTGCCTATTTTCAATTTTTTTTTTTTTTTTTTACTATTTTGGTAACAAATTGACATTCAATGGTAAAATCCCTAATTTATTTTTTTTAAATACTAAAATACTAAAAATTTTAAAATGGCAAAGATATGGCGAATCGGAGGATAACAGGTGGTACGATGGATTTTTCACAAGATTCCGTGACATCGGAGGATGGCAGCTGAAAACGCTTCTGTTTGCGTACAAAAGTTTGTCAAAAGAGAGCAGTGGTCAAAATGCAATTGGGTATAAAAATTGGGCATAAAATTAATTTAAATATAATTAAAAACTAAAGATTTAGAATATTTCCGTTTCAAATTATTCAAATTGACGAAAATGGAAATCATTTATGGGCTCAATTTTTGTGTCCAAAACAAATTTTGCCGGTGGAAATTATGAAACAACAGCAGCAATTTATCATAAGTTGGTTTTAAATATTGAATAACTTGAAGAATATTAATTATATTAACAACTGAATTGTGACTCATTTTAATGTTTAAAATTAATTTGAAATTTTTAAAAGTTCTAAAAAACAAAATTTCAGGAAATTTTGAGTTCATTATCGAACTCTCTGACAAAAAATTGACTTATGGCGAAATTATGGAAGTGTTTGAAACAATTATATCAAATAAAAAGAAGAGTCCACCAGCAATTTACAATTTTATAAAAGGGAAATTTGCTTCTTTTTTGTCCCAACCGACTTCATCATCATCATCATCATCATCATCATCATCATCATCATCATCATCATCATCAATTGTGAATTGGCCGTAAGTTACTGTATAATAAACCATTAAATACATAGAAAGGCCAATGAAACAAAATTTATATATTTCTTATGAGTCATTATTTTATGTTTACCAGGGTAGATATTTTAAATTTGAAAAAAGAAAAAAATATATAATAGATTTTAGGGTCAAAATATGACTACAAAAGAAAATTTTACTAGTCTAAAATTATATTTTTAAAATACTTAACATGAATTTATTCTATTTATACTGAGAAATCCATAAAAATTGTTAAAATATTCTTTAAAAAATTCAGCACAAAAATTTTCAAAAATGAATTGGACCAAAAAATGGACTGCGCATTTGTCAATTTTGGGCGAGAGTTGGCGAAACGATTGCCATTCTTCGAATTTGACTTTAAAGATATTTTAAAGAAAAACAAAAAACATTGCGGCATTTGAAGTTTTCGTAAGCATTTAGTTGTCATCAGCTCGAAATGGAATTGTTCGGTGAACCGTTGTGGAATTATGTGAGAGTAATTGAAATTGATGAAGCTAATAAACACACAGGTCAATTTAATCATTTTAAATTATAATTTTTAATTGCTATCTTATTACCTAGGGTTGGTACCTTTTTTTGAGAATTTATTATCAGAAAAACCTTTAATCTGGTTCATCTTTGTCTCAAATAAACAGCAATTTTATAAAATTATACCAAATTTGAAATTTTTCAAAATTCATTCCCAAAGATTTAATTCTTTTTTTTTTTTTGTTCAATTTTTTGATTAAAACATTTGCTTGAATTATTTTACCATAAATAAACAGAAAAATCTAAATTTTTGATATTTTGCTAAATAATAGTCGTTAACATTTTTTAAATTACCTAACAGCCTAAATTAGTTTTTTTTTTTAAATTTAAATGCTCTATTCAAACATTTTAGAAGTAATACAACATTGTAATGTTCTTCAAAGGATTGTCAACTCCGCATTGAAATACCCATTATTAAACATAAATTTAATCAGAAATTTGACAAAATTAAAAGAATTTGACATGCTGAGAAATTATGTTATTGAGTATGAATTGTATTTTGGAAATGATAGAATTCTAAAAGATTTTGAAGAAAGATTTCAAAAATATAAAACATTTGATGAAAAAAAAGTCTCTCTGAATGAATTATTGGAAATATTGGACAAAATCCATTTGGATTACAGCCAAATCGATTCAACCGAAATAAGCAGCCGAATAAATCTGAGACATTATGGAAACGAAATTTTAAGATTTGGTCTAATTTTATATGAAACTCTGAAAATGCATTCGGACAATGTGAAATATGACGAGCAGAAGCAATTGCTAACATTCCCATTACAAATGGGCAAACGCATCATTAGGCGACTCAGCCAATTTATTGAAAGGTATTAATAATAATATAAAAAATATTTCTCAAATAAACTATCAGAAAATCTAAAATGCAAAGTTTTATTTTTTATGAATAGGGAGGAAAATTGAAAATAAAATTAGTTTTCTCATTCTTTTGTGGAATATAATTAAATGAAAAGCGTGAAATAAGGGCAAAAATGAAAAAAAAAAGACTGATTAGACTTAGAATATTGTTTTTGGTGTTTTTATTAATTAAAAAAATATATGAAAATAAATACCAAAAAATGGGTGAAATATGTAAGAAAAACATGTAAAATATGTAAAAATATATAAATAAAAGTCACACTTTTTGTTGGCAACTCAAAATATTGTTCTAATAATTGAATGTAATTAAAATTCCAATTTTTAAAGAAATTTGAATGAAAATTCAAATATTGGTGAGGACATTGACTTTGTGAAAGCAATTCAAACTGTCGCATCGACTGAAAATGAATTGGTGGCCGAGAAGCGGCAAGTGACAATATGGCTAGACATAAATTTGAGCTTTTTCAAATTTTATTTCTCTTTGGCAATTCGTTTGCTCATTCAAATTGGACAAAATGATTTGATTGAACAACATTTGCCATCATTTTTATTCGGTTTGAAAAAGTGCAGGAAAAATTACATGGAAATTAGGTAATCAAAATTGGAAGGGTTCTTTTCGGTTTGGTGACCCCCCCCCCCGCCCCCTCTGAAACTTTCAAATAAAAAGTCATTTCTAGGCTAATTTGTGGCGCTGATCACGAATAGGACCTTAATTTTTCAAAACACCGAACCCCGAATCCGATTTCGAACAAAATTCTGAATTCATAATTTACAATGAATCGAGTGTGCGCTAATTTTTAGCGCAATAGGCAAAATTGAATTTTCGAACGCTATTTTTACCATTTTCGGGTTTTAAAGTGGTTCTAAAACCTTTCAGATGGCACTGGTTCGATTTATTTTTCTGGTTTTTAGACCAGCTCCTCAAGAGCTCTTGAATGATACCAAATTTGTATTGGTTTACCTTTTGTAAGTTTCGAATTTTTGTTCGAATTCGGATTCGGGGTTAGGTATTTTGAAAATTAAGGTCATAAACCCTAAAAATGATTTGAGAGTTTTAGGGAGGATCACAAACCCGAAAAGTACCATTGGAAGGACTTCACTTTAAGAGGAAAAAAAAAAACTAGTTTAATGGTTCTTAATAGGCCTAGAATAATTTTATTTTATGCAAAAAAAGACTATTCTAGGCCTATTAACAGCCATTAGACTTAAGTGAAGTTTAGCCATCAAAAATTATGGGTAAAATTATTGGGCGAGTCTTTTAATGGACCAAATTTACAAAAATCACCTTGTCAATTGAATTGTTGTAGCAGATTTAAATATTAGTTGTGAAAATATTAAGAAAATTTTGAGTCGAAGCCTAAGCTAGACAACATGCAAAATTTCCTTTTTTTTATTTAGGCACAAAATTTTTTAATAAACCAAACTGTGGAAAAAGTATAGAATTGGGCCGCTAAAAACTCATTCAAACATTCTTCTAATCAATCTCTAGATGAGACTTCGGACTGCGGAAGAAAAACCGCACGTGAGGGCGTTAAAAAAAAGCATCAAATGAAAATTTTCAACAAAAAACTACCCCTAACGTTGCTTAAAAGTATAAACCAAATTTTTAATTCTTGATACATTCGATAGTCCTAACAGTTCTTTATTAGCCTGCGAAATTTCAAAAGATTTCGTCAAGTTTGAACAAAGTTATGGCCAAAAGTACCATAGCAACCATGTTTTCAAAAATTTTTGGCCATAACTTTTTTGAAACAGCGAAAATTTTTGAAATTTTGTTGGCTAATAGAGACTGTTAGCGATCGAATAGTATCAAGAATTAAAATTTTTGTTTGGTTTGAGCAAAGTTATGGGTAGTTTTTTATTGAAAATTTTTATTTGATGGTTTTTTTTAAAATTCTTAATAGGCCTTGAATTAATGTGAGTGTTTTTTTTTGCAAAAAAAAAGACTATTCTCGGCCTATTAACAGCCTTTAGACTTGTTTTTTCTTTACCCCTTTAAAGTGAAGTCTAGCCTTCAAAACCGGCTATTTTTTGGACGCATTTTTTTTTATTACGAAAGTGTTGGTTAAAATTAGTCAAGTTTTGGTCACTTCTTTAAATTTTAAACCGGTTGAAAAGCTGGGTTTTTGGCATTTCGCTCCTTGGGAAAGTCTTTTTTTTGTATGCTCATTAAAGGTCATTAGATATTGATTGGAATGATGTTTAAAAGACTTTTATCAGGCTCATTTCTATTCTACAGCCCATCCTATTTAAATTTTAGTTATTATTGGTTTAAATACAAAATAAATATTGAAAATGAAATGATTCAAATGAATGTGCCGAATTGGCATTTGCCGTATTTTGTGTATTTGGAAAATGAGGACGAACTAAATGAGGAAAAAGCAGCGATTGAAAGAATTCGAATAGGTAAGCATATTTAATTTTATATTTAATTATAAATGTTTTGACTTAGCGAAATTTTCGTGTAAAAAATGAATTCAAAAAATGAGAAATGAAATAAAATAGGGAGTTACATTGGATATGCGAGGAGAGAGAGAGAGAGAGAGAGAGAGAGAGAGAGAGAGAGAGAGAGAGAGAGAGAGAGAGAGAGAGAGAGAGAGAGAGAGAGAGAGAGAGAGAGAGAGAGAGAGAGAGAAAGAAAGAAAGAAAGAAAGAAAGACAGTTCGAGGTTTTAAAGAGAGAAAAAGAGAAACAGTGATGGAGAGAGCGAGAGAAAGAGAAAGAAAAAGTGAGACAGAGAGAGAGTGAGATAGAGAAAGATAGTTAGAGAGAGAGAGAGATTTAATATTATATTTTTAACCTCAGCTTAATTATGTATCAGGGTTGAATCGCGTAATAAAAAGACTTGTCTCTCAACAAAGGTCATTTTGGACAAAAATTGTTGCACGATTTAAAAAAGAAAAAATTTAAAAATTTAAAATTTTGAGTTTATTTTTGTTTATCTTTTGAGGCCCAATCCCGCTCAATCGTGAACTAATGATATCATTGTCGCATTATTCGCCGACAATATATGAAGTGCTAAAAATGACAAAAATTCTCCACGAAATGACAGAAGATGGCCAAATTTTGTTCAGGCCATCGGAGTCTCAATTACTTTATCCAATTTTAATTTATTTGAATCAAAATGCATACAAACGGGGTTATAATGATAATGTAACAATTAAATTACCAATTAATGATCAATTTTGCATTTTGGCAAATTTAACGCTGAATTTATTGGAAAAAGCAAATGAATCAGAATATTTGCCAGACATTGACTTTGTTCAAATATTTGTTCAGCAAACGACAGAAAAATGCACAGATGAACGGTTGGGCATTTTTGTCAAAATTTATGTTAAATTAATTTTTTAGTATCAAAGAAGAAGCAAATTTAAACATCAGAAAGGACATATTGATAGAGGATTTGTCATTTATTGGAAAAAATATAAATACAATTAGAGAATATATGGGAGAATGCCGAGAGAATATAATGAACCTTGGAGGACCAGTAAAAGTCAATTTCAATTTTCAAAAAGGTAATTAATAATGGAAATTTAATTTTTGCTATTAATTTTCAAAAAAAAACATTTTCAGATATGAATAAATCCATTTTGCCTGCTTTGATTGCAGAATGTACGGATCCGAATTACAAAAATTTAAGTCATGTGAAAATCGTTGAGTGGAAAATTTTGGAAATGGCACTTTGTAAAATAGAGGAAAGCGAAAAATGGGAAGAAATTGAAATTTTACACAACGAATGGGCAGAAAAATACGAAGAGTTGTTTAAGGTCCAAAATTCCGAAAATGTAAAAATTGTTATGGAAAAATTGAAAAAGAAATTGGAGGATTTGAAAAAAGTAAATTTTGAGGTAAAAATGGAAAATAAGGAAAAAGGGGAGAAGGAGGAAAATTAGTCGGAAGAAGAAAGGAAATGAGGAGGAAATGAAGAAAAGAACAACAAACAGACTTTCCGTTTTTATTAATTAACATTATTATGGGATTTTAGTTTTAGTTTTTTTATTGCTTATTTGTTAGTCCTTAGTCCGTCAATCGGTTTTCTTTTTCAACTTATAACAACATATCAAATATTAAATAATAAATTGTTGATGATATTATATTTATTTATCACTTTTTTTTGTAATTTCTCTCCTTTTGGCGTACTATCTCTTGATTTTTAATGGAAAAAAAGGTCCCGGGTCGTTACTCAAAAAACCCATCAAATGAGAATATTTTTTGTATAACTTTGCTCAAAAGCAACAAATATTTAATTCTTGATAGCATTCGATAGCACTAAGTATTTTCTATTATCTTTCAAAATTCCAAAAAATATCGTTAAAATGTTAGAAAAAAAACTTTGTTTTTGAGTTTGTCAGGTCATAACCTTTTTGAAACTTAACGAATTTTTATTTTTGAAGTTTTGGTGCCAAATTCTTGAGCAGTGCCTAAAACTACCCTAGAAGTGCTCTACTTTATTGGATCATGACATTTTTATGTGGGGTATCAAAACACGGAAGTACCTAAAAAATTATGTAAAAACTGAAAAATGAAATTTAGCTTTCGCTGTAATATACTTGAATGATTTTGCTTTAATTAACTGTTTTTAGAACAAAAATTTATTACCGAAACGGCCGTTGCCAAAACGAGGCATTTGATGACCAGCACAGAAGAAAGAATAATCGAGAGAAAGTTGGTGAAAAATGAGTGACTCAAGATTGGTTAAAATTGAGTTGAAAGTTTGGAAAAGTGGGAGAATCGAATTGTATTTTTTTGGAATAAATCATAATAAAACATTATTATATAAAGATATATGAGGATGATGAAATGATGAGAAATCAACCACAAAAGATTAAATTATAATTTCACGGAAGCGGGTATTTTAAAAAACCGGGTCCGAAAAACGGGAAAAATGAAAGAGTTAACCAAAAGGAACACAACTAAAATATGCCCACTCACTCGTGACTGGACAATCCGACAGTGGACAATCCGACAGTGGACAATCCGCCAGTAAAATACATAAAATGATAAGAAAATGCCGTCGCCAAAGGGGACAGATTGTGCCATAACCCACAGGCCGGCACTAAATATTACTACATTCAGATTTTTTCTATTTGCCTATTCCTTTTTTTGATATGGCACAATCGGTCCCCTTTGGCGACGGCATTTTCTTATCTTTTTGTTATTTTACTGTCGGATTGTTATTAAAAAAGTCAATGTTCAACTATATGTTTAACTAAACTATCTCTCTCTCTCTCTCTGTGTTTCTCTCTTTCTCTCCTCTCTCTCTCTCTCTCTTACTAATATGTACATAACAGGGATGGGCCGAGGTTTCGCTTTTCGCATTTCGCCTTTCGCATTATTCGCATTTTTTGGCGTTTCGCATTTCGCTTTTTGGCGCGAAATGCGAAATTTCCACCCCTAAGAAATGAATATATTGAAAATTTAATTTTTAAAACGAATGCTTCAGTTTATTATTTTCTGTTAACATATTACCAGGGAACGGAATTTTAGGTGCTAAAAACCCACGAAATAGGTACCTAAATAGTTGCTAAAAAACTGCCAAAATAGTTGCTAAAAACTCAAAAAGGCCAAAATAGTTGCTAAAAAGTTGCCAAAAATTGGAAAAACATGTCAATAAATGTGTGAATTTTCCAAAAATTGACTCATTCTTTATCTATTTCGGTTGAATAATTATAAATTAAACACATTTGAAGATTTTCATGCGTAAAATTTTTTCATTGTCCGTCAAATCATGGCCAGGATTTTAGCTTTTTGAAAAGTCGATTACTGGGGGTGTATTTTTGAATTTTTTTTTTGTAAAGTTGATTCTTAGGGGTGCATTTTTTTGTTTTTTATTGCTTTTTTCATAATAATTTTTCTGTTGAAAAGCAGAAATAGTTGAAAAAATAGTTTTTTTAATTTTCACAAGCCAAAATAGTTGTTAAAAATTTCATAAGCGAAAAATACTTAAAAATAGTTGCTAAAAAGTCGCTCTAAATCGAAAATTGATCGAAGAAAATGTGTTTTTTTGCGCTTATCTCGGCATATGCTATCTGCAAAAAAAAATAGGTGAAAACCTAAAAATCCGTTCCCTGCATATTACACTCAAAATTGCATAATGGAAAAATTCTTCGAATTTCTCCCCACAAACGAGAATTAAAAAATTTTATGGGTACATTTTTGAATATAGGCAATTTTTCGTAACAAAGTGCACTCAAATTTTCAAATTTTTTTCAAAAAATTTCACTTGGGAAAATTCCCGGTTGGTCCCAGTCCCGGATGAAAATCGAGGTCCCGGTCCCGAGTTTTCTGGTCCCGGTAAGTCCCGGTCCCGGTTTTTGTCAAAATTCCCGGTCCCGTGCAACTCTAATAATTACCTTTTTTGCTAACTTGCTATAGCCTAATATGCATGAAAACGAGTTTTTAACTTGGTTTGAAGCTTTATCTTGAACTTTTTGGTGCATTTTTTTTTGCCTTTTTTGCAATTTATTTTTTTGAAAAAACTAAATTTTTTGAAAATTTTGCAACTTTTCCTACCATATTTTATTACTATTTCCAAAAAAATTTTCTGGCGGCGCCTTTCGGCACCGCCAGACCTTCATTTTACCTTAATTTTTGAAATTTTAACCACAAAATGGGTAGAATTTGTCATTTTTTATCTGAGAAAAAGATTGAACCGGAAAATGCAGATTTTTTTTTTGCATCACAACCTCAAAAGCTATTGGTAAAATTTTTTAAAAAAATTTCGCTTTTCGCATTTCGCTTTTCGCATTTTCGCATATTTTGGCTTTTCGCATTTCGCTTTTTTTTCATTTCGCATTTTTCAGTTTCGCAACTTTCGCTTTTCGCATTTCGCTTTTTATTTTTCAATTTGGCCCATCCCTGGTACATACGGTGTACATAAGTTGGGCCCTCACGATTGGGCCCCAAAGAAATAAATTTTTCAAATTCCCAAAAAAATGCTTTATTGAAACTAACAAATTTTCACAATAATACAATTTAAAAAAACAAAATTGATCAAGGAAATGACGTAAATTTGATAAAACAGTGGCGGACTCAGGCTGAACGCCCCATCGCCTTAACAAAATAAATTGCCGAATCTGGCAACAAAAGGCGTTCGTACGGACGGCTTTTTTGAAAGTGCAGGCAAACTGATGGCTCCCTGACATTTGGATTTTCTTAAGTCTGATAAGTAGGGCTTCGCTTCCTTTTTTAGGCACAAAAAATCGCGAAATAGGCATTAAATAGGCACAAAAATCAAATCCTCAAATAGGCACTAAAATAGGCAAATAAATTTTTTTATTAACGCGTTTTAGGTAACAAAACACGATAAAACTTTTACAATTTTAAATGAAATTATTAAATAGTTTAAAGTTTTTCGAATAAGAACAAATTTTTAAACCAAAATTTTTATTAAGAAAAAATATTAAATTTGGGACCAATTTTTGGAAAAAAATTTCAATCTTAGGGGTGTATTTTCTAAAAATTTTTTGGGTCATTTCTTAGGGGTGTGTTTATCGTTTTTTATTGCATTTTCATGCTTATCTGGGCATATCAAGTGCGCAAAAATTTTAGGCGTTTGCCTAAAAAAGGAAACCCTACTGATCAGTTTGGTCTCAAAATTTATGTTGCAAACGGTACAGAATAATATTTTTATTCTCTAATAAAAGTTAAAACATAAATTTTTAGAATTTATGGTCGCTTTAAAACTTAAATATAAAAATAATACCTAGCTGTACCAAATATGTATAAAAAGTATAAACCCCGAAATATTTATAAATATGTAAATAAAAGTCCCGATTTTTTGTTTGTAAAACCAAAAAAGAAAATGTTTCCTATTATTCAGAGGGAGCCCCGACATTTGCGGCCCGACTTTTGCGGCCCGACTTTTGCGGCCCGACTTTTGCGGCCCCGACATTGTGCCTATGTCCAATCGAACTGAAAGTTAAATTTTTTCAAGCCCTGATAGCCTAAACAGTATTAATCTAACAAAATCGTTCTTTCGGTTTATTAGCACCAATAATTATGTTGTTTGAAAGATTATTATTTTTTCAAAAATTTGCTAACGATCAAATGATCGGACACAATCATTTTCAATCGCTTATTTAAAGATATTTAGGCGCTCAGGGATTGAAAAACTTAATTTTGAACCAGATTTTGAATAAAAGCGCAAATGTCGGATCGCAAATGTAGGCACACAATTCAGGAGCATAGAGAATCCAGGAAAAAAATATGTATTTACATAAAATTGGCAGCCCTATTAGTAACAACTTTGTCCCCCAATATGATCAGAATCATGCCAATGCCAATGTGAGTCCAAAAATATTTAATGCAATATTGGCACATTCTTTAAAACAATGTTGGTTGTTTGATGGGTTAACAACAGGGCTTCGATTTGTTCTTATTTCTAAGAAATGTTCTGATTTTGGGCTCTTGTTCTTATTTTGGTCTTCTTTCTTAAAATTATTCATAAATTTAGAAATTTATGGCATAATGTTCTTATTTTACCTATAAATTTTAAAAATTTTCCCCGGCGGCGCCTATCGGCACCGCCGGACGCTAAAAAATACTATATTTTCTTTAAAATTGGCTCAAAAATCACCAAAATTGGGGCAATGGTTAGACAAAATCTGTTAACAAATCGCATTAAAATTACAAATTTTTTCCCGGCGGCGCCTATCGGCGCCACCGGACGCCCCTCTCCAACCCCCAGAATTTTTGAAAAAATGTCGCAAAAAAAGCGTTTTGATGTAAAAATGGTCGTCAGTTGTCTCAAAATCGCAAAAATTGATAATTTTTGATGAAAATCTGTTAATAAATCAGAAAGAAATTACAAAAATTTTTCCGGCGGCGCCTATCGGCACCGCCGGACCCACTCCCCTCCCACGTTCTCCAAAATTGCTTGGAAAAATGCGCCGCAAAAATACGAAAGTTGATTCTATATTAATTAAATAAAGTGTTATACAAGCGACTTAAAGCAATTTTGCAAAATGTCCTTATTTTGGACCCAAAAATCTTATTTTTTGGCCTTGATGTTCTTATTTTGAAAATTTTTCGATCGCACCCCTGGTTAACAATCAAATTGCTGAGTGAATGAGCGGCAAAAATGCCAATATTTTTATGGTACCGTACTAAAGTAAGTTTTTGGGATATTTTTTTGAAAATAAGGAGAAGTATTAGCAAGATTCATGAATCAACTTTGAAATCAACTTATGTGTTTGTGGAACCGTAAATAATAAAAATATCAATATGAATTACTGCTGCTGGCGATTTTTATTTTTACAATTAAACAACCAAGTGGTAATTAAACAAAAATTGAATTAAAAAATATTTAAAAAACATAATGAAGTGTTGGAAAATAATGAAAAGGACACCAAAATTTAGTAAAACAAAAAAGAGATGAGTAACAACCAATTTAAACACTATTAAGTTGTTAATTAATTAATTAACCTATTAAGACAATGAGTATGACAAAAAGATTCAATATGAATTTTAATAAAATAAAATATTATCAATATGCTTAGTTTACATTCGCATTGACTGTTTTGCATGGCATGGCATTTGAAAAAAGAGAGGGCGAATGTTAATTCCTGAAAAATAAATAAATAAATTTTAAATGCTATTTTCTGTTTTTATACATTTATAAAGGCTGTCTAAGAGGTTCAATTTAGAGGAGTTTCATCAAAAAAAAAAAATTTGCTTTTATGTATTTATAATCTGGTCTTAATCCGACCTTTTTTTTGCCTCCGATTTTGGCACTTTTTTGGACCAAAAAACTATCAAAAAACATTTTTTTGAAAGTAAAATATTGCATTAATTATATAGTATAAAATGTTTGTACTTGTTTCTATTCCTTGGAATTCTAGCGGAATTTTTGACTTATTGCTCATAAATTCAAATTTTTACAGGAAAATAGCCATCATTAAAAAATATTTCAATCTTACAATTAGCCTATTACTAAAATTTAAAAAATAAGATTTGATACTTTACGAACCCTTATGCCATCCCATGAATTTGTTTTTTGCCATTTCTCTTCTGCAACATAATAACACGTGAAAAGGCCAAACATGTTGTGACAAGAGACATTCAATGTTGGGCATTGCTAAAAAATAAAATAAATTACGCTAAATTACCTAAGTAATAGCTTTTTTTTTTTACAAAATTTGCCATTTGTGCATTTTCCCGGCACAACAAGCAGATTCCCAATAAAGAGGGATATGGCCAAGTTCAAACAGTTCCGAGACGATGCCTAAATGTTTAAAGATTATAATAAAAATCAATCAACCAATATTATTTTAAAAAAAAATTCCCAATAAATTGCACTAAATATAAATAAATTTTTCAACAAAACACAAAAAATTTGTAATTGCCAAAATGCCAAATTTGGAAGCATTTAAAGATTTTCAAAGTACGAATTTCTTAACGACTTGGAAATTACGTGTTGATTTGTGAGTCTTTGGTTAAATCATTTTTGCCAAAGAAAACATAGAAAAATTAGATATTTTACTTTTTTGTGTTTTTTTGTCCATTGCAATTAATGGCAAAAATTTGAAAAATTGGCAAAAAAAAAAAAAAAAGAATTTTTCACAAAATTCTTTTTGACTGTTTTTTACATTAGTAAATATGTACATACAAAAGCATGTAAATTTTTGATTTTCAGCGCAACATTGACTCGCAGCAGCATAGTCCAGCAATTGTACCATTTTTTACATTTTGACTATAATTTTATTTTAAATTCATTAAATATTATAATTTAATTTTTAATATTTATTTTTACGGTGATTTATTTCAGTTCCCTCCTGTGCATGGATGAAAAATGAATCTTTGTCATAGCTCGGCAGTGTGATGCACTTCCCCCAACCACTTTTATCATTTTCACATGTCGTGCACGATTTATGGCTATCATAAAATTGGGAAAATGAAAAAAAAAACACGAATATTTTTAATTCAAAAATTTATTATTTCCATATTTTTTTCCATAAATGATCTTCGGCTAACTCTCAAATACTGAACGTACTTTTGATGGAAGTGTGACCTAAAAATGGAAAAAATCTTTTTAGAACATCATAATAATAATAATAATAAAAAATTGTGGATAGAGTCAAACGGGGGCTTTTCCGTTTTTCGGGAAGGAATGAGGGACATAATAATAATAAAAAAATTGTGGATAGAGTCAAACGGGGGCTTTGCCGTTTTTCGGGAAGGAATGAGGGACCGTTATATTTTTTTTAAAATAGTTTTTAAACTTTTTTTTTTTGGTTGAAAAATGCACACTACCCAAATTTGGATTGACATAAATTTTTAAAAAATCCTGAAAAGGGGTCCAAACATTACTCGATATTGATATATATTTTTTTAAATGATAGCAATGCTCCAAGTGTCAAAAAGCTTGCTTCGTGCAGCATGAAAATTCGAAGTGATCGGCACAACATTGGGGTCCGGCGCATGGTGACGAAAGTGCCGGCCTTCTTTTGCATCAAATGCCAATCCACATCTTGTGCCAAAAGAAAGATTTATCACACGCTAAATCCCCAAAAAATGGTTAACTAATTTGAGGTGGCACAAAAAATGCGCGAAAATTCAGTTTTTCAAGGACGCCGTTGAATTTTTGCCTCATTTTAAGAACTATTACAATTCATCGGTCATAGATTTTTTTTTGTCCTTCAAAAGATACACGTTTTCAGTCGTCGCTGGTGAAAGTTTCCCGTCCCAAAAAACGAGTGTCCTTGAAAAATATTTAGTTTCGGAAAGGCGAATACCGAATATTTAAATGTCCTTGGACATCCATGTTTCACTGTATTACGCATAATTCATCATGTATTCTTGAAAAAGTCTCTAAAATTTTGATCAGTGATAATATTGATTGATTCAAACTAAAATATTGATTGACTCAAAACATTGTTTCTCTTTAAAAAACTAACACTGTTCAAAGTTTCGATTCCGAGTTGCGCTTTCATCCTCATTCCAAAATCATTAACCATTAATTAATACTGATCAACGCATTTTATGATCAGTGAAACTATTGACAGATACATACCAATTCAGTAGAGTCCAAGTCCGTGTTTCAACTGCTTTTCTTCATTCTTCAAGTTGATCTGTACATGTCGAAGATTATTGGTCCATTTTTGGCATTTAAAAATGATGTGTTCAGTGGAATATGGAAAATGAATCACTTCACACACATCGAACTGAATTATTTTCTGTACACAAAAAATATTTATGTTAATTAAGCAATGGATTAAATAATAAAATTGTGAGAAAAAATGATGAAAAAATTATTTAATCAAAATGATGAAAAAATAAATTAATTAAATATGCTAGGGTAATTACCGACCCTTCGGGTGAGAAAAGATGGGGACGGGCTTTGTCTGGGTCAGCAAGGTTTGGGTCGGAGTGGACCAGATCGGTCAGAGTCGAGGTCAGGGTCAATTTTTTAAATTTCCCCATTTTTTCGGTTAAATTTCGAAAAATTTGGGAAATTTCGGGTCAGGCGGTGTCGATAGATGCCGGCGGGAGAAAATCGAAGAATTTTAAATGATTTGCTAAAAGCATTTTATTTAATATCTTTTCAATTAATTTTATTATTAAAATGCAAAATAACCTATCCTTTAAACATAATATAATTTAACATTATTTAAAATTATACATTGTTAGTGCAAATTAAAAAGAAATGAAAAAAATTTGATCCGTACCGAAAAAGCAGAAAAAGTCTTGAGAAAAAATTAATCTTTTTTTGAATCGATTCAAAATCCTGCATTAACATATTCAAACCGACTTTATTGATACCGTGCCCTAAAAATACAGTTGAAAATTCTTAATTAATTTTTAATTTTTAATTTTTTTTTACCAAATCGTAAAGTAGACAAAAATTATTTTGTGAAATCGTTTTTAATTTATTCCATTTTTTGCCACTTCCGTTCATCTCTGGGAAAGCAAATTTTTTCTGATCACTGTTTTGATGGACAAATTATCAACAAATGGGCAAAACGATCGTGAATCACCGCCACTTTTAGCATTGGAAAAGCAGAAAATTCCGATGCTAATATGTGTTTATCTGGGCGAATTGGACAGAATTGTGGGGCTAACAGCAGCAGTTGGGGATGGACAAATCAGTGATTCACCACTTTTGGCATTGGAATTCCAATGCCAATTTCTGTGTAAAAAGCGGCGGACAAATCGCTGGGAAATTGGGGCGGGGCCGCCGCTAACGGACGGACGCGACGGACGACCATCGACTGATCGGTCGGCTTTAAGTCCAAACTCCGCCCAAAATGAGCTGCATAAATAGCCGCTGACAGGCCCAGCAAAATCATAACCGCATCAGCTCACTTCAGAAAAATCACTAAACGATTTCAACTCTATTTAGGAAGATCACTAATCGATTTCAAATCCCTTTAGTAAGATCACTAATTAATTTCAAATCCCTTTAGGAAGATACATTCAATTCTTCAACTCCCTTTTAACCCCCAAAGCCGAACCATAAAACTCCAAATGGCCCAAAGCCTCAAGCTGTTTGTCCAATTCGCCATCCTGATGGCAGCGGCATCGCATGCCATCTTGGGTAAGTGAAAAAAAAACAAAAAATTTTCAATATGACTAAAGATTTTAGATACAGGAAAGAAATTTTTTGGAATTAATTTTGAATTGATCAAAAATTAATCTGAGCTTTGTCGACAGTAGTCAAAAAAAAATGCGCACAAAAATACGATTTAAGGAATATAGCTCAGATCTGATTTTTGAAAGGATTTTTAATGGATATGTTGTTGGGTGATTCGGATCTAATGTCTCCAGGCCAAAGCCAATCCCGTGCTTGGCGAACCAGCATCCCGGAAACCAAGGGCCAGAGCGGAACCGAAACCGAGGACGAGCAATCCGTTTACGAACCCGACGCAAGCCGAATCAACATCCCGGAAACCAAGGACCAGAGCGGAACCGAAACCGAGGCTGAGCATGCCGTTTTCGAATCCAACGCAAGCCAAATCAGCACCCCGGCACTCAACGGCAAGAGCGGAAACCGAACCGAGGCCGACCGACCCGATAATGGAAAAACGGATTTGGCAACCAACGGACAAAGTGCAGCCAAAACCAACCCAGTGGCAAAACAAATCTGGGAAGAGCTTTTTTTGATCCGGAAAAAGCGAGACCCAGCTTATAAACATGTAAGCTTTCGAATGATACCAAGATTGTTGGATTTTGTTAATAACAAAAAAAGTTATAGTCCGAAAACTTGGGCTGGCGCCAAAAAGTCGGCGCAAAACGATACAGACCCCTCAGAAGCAATGGGATGAAGGAAAGCACATGCTGCTCCAAGGATTATGCCTTCGAATGTTGCAAACGCGTAAATTTTTTTTACATTAATTATACACTGTAATATTTTTTGGCATTAATATACACCATGGGGAAGCCAGGTGGGCTGAGGAAGTTAACCCGTTTTTTAAAAATCACAAATTTTCGAAATATTTGATTAAAATTTCATAACTTTTTTTATTTTTAGAAAAAAATCGAATATTATTAATTGTTCTTAAAACAAATTTTTGTCTTAAAAATTGAAAAAAAAAATCTTAAAATATGAGCAATAATGCATAATTCTGTTTTTGATTTGTCCATTTAAGATCGCATTTTTGGGGGCAAAGTAAGTAAAAAAAGTTTTGTTAAGTTTAAATAAACTTTATGACCTTAGAAGGCTCAAAAAAACTATTTTTTTTTTTGAACATTTTTGGTCCTACACAACTTTCTTGAAACTTAATGAAACTTTTTGAGGTTTTAAAGGATAATAAAAAATAATTAGGGCTTTCGAATGCTATGAAGAATGAAAAATTTGGTTTGCTTTTGAGCAATGTTATATCAAAATTTTTTATTTTTTATTTTGATCCTTTTTTGAGTAACGAACGATCCGGCACCGTTTTTATGCGTTTTTTCGTTAAGTGAATCAAAGAAATTTGCAGAAAACATACATAGAAATGGGACCGAATACGTCGTTTATAAACATGGAGAATGCCGAAATAAGAACTTGGAAAGCAATGGAAAACGGAAACATAAAAGACCAAAGAACACGGAAACAAAAGGCAAAAGCGGAAGCGGACTTGAAGGTGTTGCATACCAACTCGAAAACGGACCCATGGAGCCGGCGCCCAACGCGACAGTGAGAAATTTTTGCCAATTTTTCTAAGATTGATTAAAATTTATTTTCCATTAAAATTAGATAAGTCTTAAAAATAAGCATATCTAATTGCAATGCGCTGAACGGTAGATCAAATTTGCCCGGAACTATTAATTTAAAATGGGTAAATTATCTCCGTTTAACTCGGCCGGTCAGTTTTATATTAAAAAAAGGCTGGAAAATCGGGGGCGGAAATTCCCTAGGGTTTTTTCCGGAAAATAATAGATGATTGAGCCGAAAAATCTTCAGGCGCAACCAAAAAAAAAATCCACCAAATATTAATTATTCAAAATGGCTGATGCTTTGTTGGCATTTGTTCCCTAATCTGCCATTATCACAGCGGAGGCGCAACTTAGTTTCAGCGGTAAATTTTGTTTCTGGCAAATTAACTATAAAATTAAATCACACTAATGGGGGTCTTCATTCATTTTTTTGTTTAGTCCATGCGTGACATTGATAAGTGAAGGAAGTAAGAAACAATTAATAAATTAGGATGGATTTCCAATCCCTAATTATGCCAAAATTTGGTGTTATTTAGAACATAAACCTGCTGAAACCTGGCCAATTCGAAACCAATAACCAAAAACTTCATAGAACTTATGAGGTTCTCAAGAATAATTTTCTGCGTCAACTGCTTAGTATGGACTTTTGTAAACTTGTGACCGGGATTGAGGAATGGAATAAGGCCATGATAGGATGGCCTGGATTCAAATCCCGAAAGATTTTAAAATATTTGGGCTTTTAAATTGGGTATTTTAAATATAATTATCGGTTCTGCTTTCAATATCTCAAGATCCAGCAGGATGTTCTTCCAGTGAAAATTAATTGCAATAAATAGCATTTAACAATTTAACACAATGTTTAGATGTTGCTAAACGTTCCCAAACCAACAGTATGTATCATTTTATCAATATTTAAAAAAAAAATTGTTTTTGAATTGAAATTATTTTTAACAATTCAAATTTTCCTATTTTTTAGAAGGTGAAGCTGGCGATGTTTGTTGCAAGTGGCTTAAATGCGTGAAAAAGCGGTGGCTAATTGCCTGTGCGGATGGGTCAAATGCTTACAGAACCCCGGCGGATGGGTGGAGAGTGGCTGCTGTCCGTTTCGGGTACAGCTTCTAGTGATGTACGGCAGTAAATGAGCTAAATTAAAACTTCTCCAACTAGGGATATAAGCTAATTCATAATTCTCGGAATTTTGATATTGTTTAGTTAAAATTTCTATAAAAAACAAACATTATTAATTTTAAAAGCAAGGTTTTGTGCCTATTTAATAATTTTCAAAATTCCAATTTTTCAATTTATGAAACATGACAATAAGCGCACCAATTTTCCTTAATTTTTAAATAAAATTTAAGTAAAAAAAAATCATTTGCGGGCAAAATCAAATTTAGAACCCCACCCAAACCGATCCAGCATAATTCTAATTTTAAATAAATAAATTATTTTTTACAAAAAATTTAAAATGCAATAATTATGAACATTTTTTAAAATACAATACATCCACAATTAAATTTTCTAAGTTTATTCCATTTTTTAGCACTGACCATTCTTTTGACAATGATTCTCCGCTTTGCAAAGATCATCTCCAGCTTTAGTCATTCACAAATTGATTCATTCTCGCAATGTTTGTTTTTAATAATGAAAAATGGGAAAATTGAGTGCAAAAAATGGATTTTGTTTATCCTCAACCAATATGTCCAAGGTAACTAAATGCCCATAAATAAATAAATGAAAAATTTCATTGCAGTTTTTTACTGAGTTTTATTTCTTAAGTTTTGTATAAGGTGCCAGTAGACAATGCAAAAGAAAAATTTTCTTTAATAATGGTTTTTAGAATTTTAAGGTTAAATTTATGCCAAATCAGACAACCCCATAACTAAGGAACATGCGATCCCTGATTAATTATTATTCGTCAATAATTCAAATTCACGAAATTTTGAATTTCAGTAAAGACATTTTAATAATAATTTGGGATGGATTTTAAGTACTTAATTGCGCGATTAAGTGTTTATTAGGACAAAAAGAGCGCGCCAAATTGGAACAAAATTGTAGGAAATTAATTCTTTCGAGATTAAAACGACTATTCTGCTTTCAAGAATATAAATAACAAAATATAAAAATACAACCAGAATTGTCAATTATTTCTTGCATTATTAAAAAACTCACCGTAAAATGTCATTAATTATTTAATAACAAAATTCAGCGAATGCCGGACTTTTTCGTGTTCAATGAATGCCGAACCCTGGATGATGGATCTTCTTAGGCCTTTAACAAAGCCGAATTGCCAATTAAAACATATTGATTTAAATTCTTTTTTTTAAATATCCATATTGATTCATTTTTTGAAATTCTCATTGGCAAATGCCAAATTATTCCTATTTTTTGATTTTCCTAATTAGGAATATTTAATTCTTTTTGTTTTATTATACCATTCAAAAACATTCACATTCATTTTCTCTTGATCTCTATTTCGTTTTAATTTTTTTTTTTGTATTTTATTAAATTAATATTGGAAAAATAAATGCTGGCGCAGAAAAGCAGATTGTTTTTGAGAGTGAAATATGTTATAACGTTCGTCAAAAACCATTAAAACAAAAAATTTTGCTTATAAAAATTCTAAAAAAAAAAGTTTTTCGGTTCTTATGGCTATAATTTCTTTGAAATTCAACGAAATTTTTTAAATTGCGTACTAATAGAGAATACTTAGGACAATCGAATAATGGCAAGAATTAGTAATTTAGTTACTTTTTATGCATACGTATGAGGAAAACCCATGTCAAATTAATGCTAAATAATGAATGAATGATCTGAATCGCACAATTTGGCTGTTTGGCCAAGCAAGAGCATTTAATTTATATATGCCAGCTCAATGACTTTATTCAATTCATTCCTTTAACACGCAGAATAAAATCCTATCGCCACATTTAGGCACAAATTTCAAAAAATTTTACCAAAAAACATAAATATCAAAGCTGAATGCTGCAACATTTTCGAATTGAAAACATTCGAAATTCATTGACAATTGTACTGATATTTACTCATTTGACGAAGAATTCGGCTTTTTTCAATTCGCCCTTTCATAATTATGAAGATGCCATTCTTTCTTAATCAAATGAGGTGGAAATATAATTAAAAAATATATGAAGCACAACTGCATCTGTTTTCATAACAAAGAATGATGAATTAAGCCCGGTTTCGACCCAACGATTTTCGAAAATTTGAATTTACACATAGAGACAAAGCATCCACAGACAAATGATCTACATTTATTGTAAATATTAAAAGCATTAAAGAATTGATTTTAATGTTGACGATCGTACTTGAGAACGGCAATTCTAAAGAATGGGGGTCCCTAATTTAACTTTTTTATTTGGGCTCAAGAAGTCAAAATGTGTGCAACATATTAGGGAATATTGCTACATAATAGTTATATCATATCGTTAGGAAGTCCTGAAATGGAGACATAAAGGTAGCGAAATTTTTTACATATGGCACCGAATCAAAATAATGGCCATGATTTATTCAAAAAGGTCATTCATTCATTAGCATGAGCTACCACTTGAACCGAGGCTTTATGCAACGCAAAAGATTTTCAACAAACTAAATATTTTTATGAATTAAAAATAATTATTAATAGCGAATAATCACATCAGAAAGAGCAGATCCCGTTGGCTATGTTATATGGGTTTTAGTGAATATAAACCATTATGAATTAAAAAAAAATTAATGCCAGAAAAAATGTGCCGTAGAGAATCACCCCATTTCATAGACCCATAACTTGTTTTCATATATATGGTAATAAAAACTGAAATCAACGATTCAGATAACTGATGTTTTTTTTTCTAATCTTAAAAAATAATTGCCATCTTTCTTAATCTTATTTTAAAGAACTATGTTATGCCATATTCTCCACGTGAATTCATTTTTTTTTTTTTTGCTTCACTTAGTTCGATTGTTAGAATTTTTTTGTTCTCTAAGCTTTTGGTATCAAAAATGGGTCAAAATTTTTGATCACATATTTTTACATGTATTGGGATTATACATTCTGATACATATTTCGGATTTTATACATTTTTCTTACTTTTTTAATACATATTTTGAGGGTTTTTGAAAATTAATAAAAGTTTCTTATGAAAAATAATAAATTTCTTATGAAAAATAATTTTTTTTTTATTGCATCCTTAAAAATTGGTTTTTTCTTTACAAAAAAAGAGATATTAAAAATTTGCAAAATGCTTCCTAACTAAATAAATATTTCTCAATAAAATTAAATATCTTTGTAAAAACATTTTTAAAAAATCGAGAAACGATAACCCAGTGAAGCCTCACCAGGCTTTCGTCTACCTTACTTCTTAACCCTTTTTTTCATGCATTTCTCTTGGTATTTAATTTGAAAAATCACAATTTTCTTCATAAATTTTTAAAAAGTTAAAAATAAAATTTATGCAAGAAAAATGAAAGCAGTGTTTATCGGGTTTCGTGAAAGGGACAGAGTTTCAAGACAATGTAAATCGGAAAATGAATGATAATCAAGAAAGGTCGCTAGAATATAGAAAATACCCAAATAGTATGCTATCGAATGACAGTAACCCTCACTACCCAAAGACAGTAACCAAAATGGTGAAATATAACGAAAGCGATGCGTTTGTTTTGTTTTTGTTGTCTTTCATCATTCGTTTCTCCTGCTCATTTTCCTTTACCAAACCATTTTTTAGGCTTTTTAGTTTCTTTGACAGATCCATATGTTATCTTTTCCAAGCCCGACATTGAATGGAAGCCCTGGCCATAATAAGGAACATCGCTAAATCAAAAAGTGAAATTATTAAAAGACTGAATTAGTCATATAAATGAGAATTTATCCTCATTTTGGGGGTTTTGGAGTGGGCAAGCATTTTCCGAAAATTATGGTTTTTGTGTTCATTAAGAAATTGAAGTTTTTTTTTTTGAATTTTGGGTAAACATTTAAAGTAAAAGTTATAATAATATGCTCCTAAGCATATTATATTCACAAATAACATCGCGGTGAAGGTTTTGGTAGGCACTAAACAACAAAATTATTTCAAATAAAAATTATGTTATTTGTTGAAACCGAGTTTTGCAGCATTTGCTGAAATTCTTTTGTTAACTTGGGGGCGTATTTTTTTTTTTAGAAAATTTTGACTAAAACACCGTCTCCCATATAAGCATGCAAAAAAAAACAATTTAAATAAGCTTGGCTCAATTAATTTTATTGCTTTTTGAATAAAATTTGTCAGTTTCACCCCCTAAATTTGAGGCTTTTTAGAGCCTATTTTCCATTTTTAATGCCTATTTATGGGTTTTTTTAGAGCCTAAATTTTTTATGTTAACAAAATAGAACTAAATTGAATTTTCCCCCATTATTTTAAAACATTAATGTGGTTTGATTGTTTGCAGGGTGCCGATTAACATTTTCGGGAAATATTAGAAGAAATTAATGTTCATTTTAGTTCATGTTTTATGTGCATATTTGAGGTTTTTAGTCCATATAATTGCGAGCTCTATTTATTATTATAATTTTACATACTGTACGCTTGTAGAACTCAAAAATAAATTTTAGAACTATATTTACAAAAAACAAAAAAAAATATGAATTTTATATATTTTTAAAAAGCTACCTAATTCTATTCTGAAAAGGAAATCAATGCTTCAAACTAGAAATGCTAATAGTTTAAATAATAAATAAATTAAAAAAAGAATCTTATTAGATTAAAAATTTTTTTTACCCAACCATTATCACCATATTTACCCATAGCCAGTTGAAGCTTGTGTATAATATTGGTTGCTTTGGTCTCCAGGCGGGTAAGCGTGGCCCGGCTGTTGATTCTTTTTATTCGACTTCCCATTCTTTTTACCGTTTTGTCTTAATAAAATAATCAAAATTTCCTGAATAACAGCACGGGGAGGGTTATGACAGGCTACACAAACAACAAAACATTTTCAAATAATAAAAAATATTGTTATTGTTATATAATTGGTTAGACAAGTTGTTTTCCCTGAATGTTTTCGTTACAACTCACTCAAAATTGTACGATGATGTTTCCATACGCATCGATGCAGCGTTCGATGATTCCAGTGTTGGGGGTTGAAATTGGTAATACGAGCTGCCTAAAACAAAAAATAAAAATCCAAACAAAATTTGAACATTGTTTTTTTCTACAAGCTTGCAAAATACCAAAAAAGTGGATTGATTTAAAAAAGGTAATTTTAATTTAAAAAAAAACTGAGTGTATATTAATGCAAAACTAAAGCTTCTTACAAAATAAAATGTAAGAAGCTAAATAATGATAAATAAACTTTGTTTTACGAATTGCTTAAACTTAAAAATAATCAAAATTTTCATTAAATTTTTATTTTGAAATTATCAAGTTCATAGAAAATTAAACATATCAGATTGACAGCCTCTGTTTTTGTTTTGTTTTTTTTTGCTGCTGCTTGACATTAATTTTTTATGGTGTAGTTTTAAAAAAACAAAGACAAATTCGTTTCTAAATATTTAAACCAAGTACAAATTTTGCCAGGTTTTGTAATATTTTCTTTAAAAATTTCCATCTATAAAAAAAGGCTTTGATAAAATTATTAACTTACCGGTAAATTTAAAATTTGTCATACATTGAACATTTTGACTGATTTTTCTACCTGGCTGACTCAGCGAGAGATCTGTTGAGAGATTTGGATCCATTCCGTCACAGAAATTGTTGCACAACGCCAAAACAATGACGAAGAGCAGCAGCAAAGGCAGGGAGAAACGCATTTGGATTTGGATTTTAGTCAACTTTAAAAAGTGGGTAAAAAATAATTGGTCCATTTTTATTTGATCTTTTTTACAATTCATAGGGCACAGAATTAAGTAAAAAGAGTGAAAATTTTGGTAATACTGTGAATGGTGAGCCCTATTATTAAAAAAATAAATAATTTTTAATTTTTTGAGCTAAAACAGTTTTAGGAGTTTTTGGCGTCAGAGGATTCGACACTGAACAATTATTTTATAAAATGATGGCTTCTGCTTATCTCATGCCCACTATTTATGCGGTCCATCAGTCATTATCTGGCATTAATTGACGTGGATTTGTCTGCCCTATTTGTGCGCTAATTTCTTTGTGATTGTATCCACGCCAATAATATGCACTTTCATGAAAATCTGAAATAGACTTTTATAAACATGCTATATTGCCCTTAACATTTATTACTTTACGTTTATTGATTCATTTACTATTTTTTATTGCCAGTTTATATGAAAAAATAAATTTAAAAATTGAGGAAATTTCTTCAAAATATAGTTTTGACGGTTCCTAAAAATTACCTGAGAAGCTTTTTTTTTATGTGGTTGGCACGAAAAATTCATGGTAATTTCGGAATAATTGCCGACTTTGTGAAACTCAATGCACGAACTGCCTATTGTACGAACTGCCGTTGACCCATGGGCACGATGCCCAAATTCGAAATATAAATTTTCATTTCAGTAAAAACAACAACACCAATTCTCATGCGGGTTCTCATTTCGAATTTTGAACAAGAGGAATATGTGTCGATAATAACAACTGATGACTTTTACAGTAACCTTTCAGTTTTACATGAATACGGTGGTGGTACCGTGTTGGGACCAGTACTCTTTTGACCGCCCTAATTATTTAATTTTTTGTTTCTCTTCCCTAAACTCTCTCCTTGTTGATGTAATGTCCCCAATAAATAGCCCGCTACCACCAAGGAATGTTGATCGTTTCGTTTCTTTTTTTCGTGTTTTTGAAGCGTTTCGTGTTCGTATTTTGGCACGAAATATGAAATTTTAAAGCACTGGTAAGAAAATGGGAGGGGGTTGAGAGAAAATATTTTTTGAAATTTAGAGAAAAAGAAAATTTTTTAAACGAAAACATTTTCTTTTAAACCGAGGCGCAAGGTTGAGCGCCAGCAGATTTTTCACTATAAATTTTTAATTTATCATCTAAATCCAACATTCTTGGTATCATTCGAAAGCTCTTAACATGCTCTATTAGCCTTACAAAAAAACAAAAAATTTTGTTGCATACAAAAAAGTTTTTCAGAAAAAATTGAAAAATTTTTGAACTTTTTTGCAATTTTTCGTGCATAACTTTTTTGGTAATTGTCTAATCGCGAAGCAATGGCTTAGAAAAAGCTTCTAAACTTGGATTTGGATGACAAAGAAAAAAGTTATAGTGGAAAAACATGCTGGCGCCCCGTGAGCGCCAAAACGTGAGCGCCCAACTGAGATAGACCCTTTTAAACCGACAAGAACAAGAAAACATATAGCCTGGTGGCTAAAATTCCTTTTCTTTCTTTTATTTTTGTCATGGTTCTACCCTCATACAGAATAAATTTTTTCATTATTTTTTAAGATGTTTATTAAAGAAGTAAAAGTAAAATTTTTTAAATTTAAATTACAACAATTTCCCAATCGCTAAAATAAAAATCAAATATTTTTCTTTTTTAAAACATAGCCAAAAACCAAAAAAAAAAACAATTCTTTTAAGTGCAAAACCGTTTAAAATTTTAATAAATTTCCTGGCCACGCCTGCTGGCACTACTTGAACCAAAAATTCCTAAATTTTATTAAAAAAAATTGGCTCAAAATTGGTAACTTTTTTCGTATTTCGTATTTTTTCGTGTTTTTAATATTTCGCATTTTATTTTTCTATTCGCAACAACCCTAATATTGACGTGGATTTGTCTGCCCAATTGTGCGCTAATTTCTTTGTGATTGTATCCACGCCAATAATATGCACTTTCATGAAAATCTGAAATAGAATATTGTAAACATGCTATTATTGCCCTTACATTTATTACTTTACGTTTATTGATTAATTTAATATTTTTAAATTTTTTGGTGCCAGTTTATAAAAAAATAAATTTAAAAAATTGGGGAAATATCTTCAAATATAGTTTGACGGTCCTAAAAAATTGCCTGAGTAGCTTTTTATGCAGATGGTCCCGAAAAATCCATAGTATTTCGGAATATTTCGGTTTTACATGTTTCTCTGACCTCCCCGTCATTCATTTGTCATTTAAATTATTTTGCTTATATTGTCCAATAAATATTCGCCCTTATCCCTCTTCATTTAAGTTTGTTGCGCGACTTTGAGTTTATGAAACTCAACGAAAAGCAGCTTAAATACTTGATGCTCCTCGTGGCACTAAAATCGCCGAAGGATGCTGAATTGAGGAAGCACATTCTGTTAAAGTTAGCTGTCGATGGTGACAGAGCAACTTACAAAAATATTGTAAGCGATTTACAGAAGCAAACCTTTGGCACCCTTGCATATACTCATCCTTTTAACGCTTATTTTAAATTATAAGAAATTCTGCAAAATTTCAAAAAAATTTGCCCATCCTCTCTTGAAATTTTTTTCATTTAGCGGGAGCACGTGCGCCCCCCCCCCCCCATCCCCCCTGCATAAGGGCCTGATTTCAAAACCGGCATAACCGAAAACCGGGCGGTTAATATCCGGTCGTGCACTATTCTGCTTTTAATTCAAAATAAAAATTAGCGAAATAAAATATTTCATCAATTTTTTTTAAATAACTCATTTTTTCGTAAGTTTGTGCCAATTTTAAAACCCTTCAAATAATTTCATAATTCATATTAAAAAGAGTTTAAAAAGTAATAAAAACTAAACCGAACGTTTCCAAATGGTTTTTAAATTAGGTTTTCTAAGCGATAAATTTTGCTATGATTTCGTAATGAAAAGTCATCCAAAAACAATTTCACTCTGCTTTTGCATCCCGGAGGCATTGGCTAATCAAAAGGGTGCTGTGTCGAAGTGACAAAAAGGCAAATGAGTGGTGATCAGAAGAGGCGGGTCATTTTAGTACGAGAGATATTTAAATAATTAAATTAATTAATTAATTTAAAATTGAATAATAAGCTAATAATAACAAATATATTTGGCTCTGTTTCAGTTTACACGACCACGAAAAAAGACACGACCATGTAATATTTTGATAAATTCATGCACCATAACTTTTTATGAAGCACCCAAATTAAACATTCTTGGTAACTTTTGATAGCCCTGAGTGTCCTCTAATTTCCTGTAAAATTTAAAAGAATTTCATTGAGTTTCAAAGAAGTTGTGGTCAAAAAGGTTTACCAAATCAATTTTTGAAATTTACAAGCCACAACTTTTTTGAAACAGAATCAAATATTATAATATTTTATAAGTAGATCTGAGATTTTATGCTTATTTGAGTGATTTAAAATTCATTCACTATTAAAAAAATAAAAAAATAATTTATAAAAAATTATAATACAAAAAAATCTCTCACAATTTTTTTTTGCGTTTTATTTATTTGTTGAACATTCATTGGTCGCGCTAACAATTTATCTTTTTCATAAAGGAAATGCATGTTTATTACCTAGGGCTGGGAATTATATGGAAATCCATATTTTTTTCCTGGACTGTGGGAGGCCTGGAACGCATGAAAAACATGTTTTTAGCTTGGTTTGAAGATTCTCGGATGGATTTCTATATCCATATTTTCCATACTTTTCCATATTTCGCGATTTATATCCATATTTTCAATTTATCCATATTTTATGTCGATATATGTTCGGGTGGATCCCGATAAGACATTTATTTAATTTAATTTATTTCATTTCCATTTATTTGTTGTGTCTGACCATTCACAGTCAGACACATTCACTCATTTCCATTTGTTGTTATTTGTGTGTCTGACCATTCACGGTCAGCACATTCCTTATTGATTATATTTGTGACCCTTTGCCCTCCCCTCATTTCATTCATTCTGTTCTATATTTGTCTTCACATTTCAAATTGCCTCCTCCGCCGTCCTCCGACTATTTTATTTATTATTTGATTTGTCTTCAATAAATTTGTTTATTTGTTCGTCTCTTCGACATTTCGGGGACCGAACAAATTGGCGACGCCCTACATTTGAGCTCAGCGCCTGATTTGAATAAATTGCTGTGTGCAATTTATTGAATTTGTCTACAAAAGGTCGGCAGGAAGCCGCCTTATTTGAAGAAAAAGCCAATTTCGTCAGTCCGATTAATCTGCCAGGCGCGGTTAATCGTGGAAATTCGACAAAAAACCTAGATACCAATACGGTTGCGGTTTCCGCCAGGTGCGGTTTTATTCAACACAAAAACCAAGAAACCTAGGCGGTTGCGGTTCCGCCAGGAGCGGTTTTTCGACGAAAAATGGCCAACCAAAACGCGACAATCCAACAATTGATGGATACATTGGCGCAACAGCAACAATTGGTTCAGCAATTGCTGACACATCAAACGCAGAACGTGGCTGGACAAGCACTTGCGCCAACAACAATTCCGGCATTTCCCGACATCATGGCTTTTGAGCAAAATGATGATAAGAGCCGAGTATCCGAATGGATTTCGCGCTTCAAATTTGCGCTTGATTGCGCCGCGCCAAATGCCGCCGACGGAATCAAGGTTAAGGCACTCATGAACAAGCTTAGTGAAGCTGCGTTCAGTGAGTATAGCCGTTCGGTGCTGCCGTCAGCAGTCACTGACTTCAATTTCGACGCGACTGTCCAAAGAATGGAAAAATTATTCGCCCGTCCGCAATCGGTCTTCATTGATCGATATGAATGCTTGAAAGCAATCAGAGGCGAAGGTGAAGACTTTCGGAGTTTCATCAACAGGCACCGAAAATTGCTCGCCGATTTCAAGTTCAGTGTTGGGGCAGCGAATGCCGATTAATCGAAGCCAAATGCCGAAAGTGCCATTTCACAGGGCATATTGAAAGGCAGTGTGAAAGTGTGCAGCAATGACGAAGAACAAAGGCAAAAGGTTTGGAAACAAACGAATTGGACATTTGCAAAAATCGGTATGGTGAATCCGAAAAATGACGCGGATTCGCTGAAGACCAAAATTCGGTTCAACAAAAAGCCGATTCAGTTTGCACTAGACACTGGATCGGATGTGAACGTCATTGATGTTGACTCACATGTGGAGGCTGGGAGCCCACCGATCGAAAAGTGCACTGAAATTGGAAGGGCCTTCGATGGAACGCCGATTCGGTTCATCGGGAAAGGCTTCGGCACATTTGAATTGGGAGGAATTTTGATCGAGAATGAACCATTTTATGTGGCAAAGCGTGGATCGCTTAATTTGTTGAGTCGCCAAACAATTGACAAATTTGGATTTTTGGATGGCATTAAGCAGCGGATCAGCGAACATGGGATCAATTCATGCAGAACCACCAACCAATTTGAGAAGCACATTTCGGAATTGAGGAAAGAATTTCCGAGTGTTTTTGAAGATGCACTTGGCCACTGCATCAAAGAAAAAGCGCACCTCGTATTGAAGGGAGGAGTAGCGCCAATTTACCGAAAAGCCAGACCGGTGCCACACCATTCAAAAGACGTCATCGAACGTGAATTGGACCGGCTAGAAGGCCTCAGAATTATTCGAAAAGTCGAACATTTGGACTGGGCCGCACCCATTTTGGTAGTGAAAAAGGCGGATGGAAGTGCCCGCCTCTGCATCGGCTATTCAACGGGGTTGAATGATGCATTGATTGACTACCAGCACCCGCTCCCAATTCCGGAAGACATTTTTGCGACGCTGAATGGAGGACAATTCTTTTCGCAGATTTACCTCAAGGACGCGTACTTCCAGGTGGAATTGGATGAGGATTCGAAGAAATTGTGCGGTCTTTCAACACATAAAGGCAATTTCGCCATGGAACGTTTACCGTTCGGCGTAAAATCGGCGCCAAGCATTTTTCAGTCTATTATGGACAAAATGCTCGCAGGCATGAATTTTGCCACGGCTTATTTGGACGATATCATCGTCGCCAGCCGATCATTCGCTGATCACATTCAGCATTAAAAGATGTGTTCAACCGGCTGCAGTCATACGGATTCCGTGTCAAACTGGCAAAGTGCTCATTTTTCCAGGAGAAAATTAAGTACCTTGGATTCGTCATCGACAAAAACGGACGCAGGCCGGACGAAGCGAAGATTAAGGCAATCACGGAAATGCCTGCGCCAACGAATATTTCCACATTGCGTTCCTTTCTGGGAATGGTAAACTATTACCAGCAATTTGTGCAAAACATGCGGTTCGTCAGAAAACCGCTGGACGACCTGCTGAAGAAGGACGCAGAATGGAATTGGGCCGAAAATTGCCGAAAAGCATTTGATAAATTGAAGGAAATTTTGACTTCAAATTTGTTGCTGACTCATTATGACCCGAAATTGGAGATCATCGTTTCTGCCGATGCATCTGAACACGGGATCGGAGCAGTCATTGCACATCGTTTTCCTGATGGAGCGATTAAAGCCATCGCACATGCATCCAAATCCCTCAATTCTGCGGAGAAAAATTATGCCCAGATTGAGAAGGAAGGATTGGCATTAATTTTTGCGGTGCAAAAATTTCATAAAATGATTTATGGCCGCAAATTTGTCCTTCAAACGGACCATAAACCACTCCTGGCCATTTTTGGAAACAAAAAGGGGATCAGGCAGTGTAGCGCCAATCGATTGATTCGTTGGTCGCTAATTTTATTGGCCTATGATTTTGAAATTGAATATTTGAACACCAAAAATTTTGGCCACGCGGATGCACTTTCAAGACTGATTGCGAAAGGATCCGACGACGAAGATGAGCGAGTGATCGCTTCCGTCACAGAAGAGTCGGAAATGGAAGACCTTCTGAAATTGGCCACCAAAAATTTGCCAATTAAATTTCATGATTTGGTTTTGGCCACCAAAAACGACGCTTTGCTGAAAAAGGTCGTTCAATTCGTACAAAATGGTTGGCCAAACGACAAAGATTTGAGCAAAGAAGAGGAAATCCCATTATTTCACCGACGAATGGCTGATTTGTCAATCCTCAAGGATTGATTGATGTATGGCGAAAGAGTTATAATTCCGAAGATTTTTCAGAGCAAAATTCTTCATCTCTTTCACAAAGGCCATCCCGGAATGAAGCAATTGGCACGTCAGTATGTATTTTGGCCAAAGATGGATCAAAACATGGAAGAATTTGTGCAAAATTGTGAGCCTTGCCAAGCTGCTGCAAAGGCGCCCGTCAAGACGAACCTCCATTCGTGGCCGAAGCCAACCGAGCCCTGGCAAAGAATTCACATCGACTACGCCGGGCCATTTTATGGAAAATTGTTCCTAATTGTGGTGGACTCATTCTCAAAGTACCCTGAGGTATTTGAGATGATCACTTCTTCGGCCTCGGCAACGATCGACAAGTTGCGCTATTTGTTCACGCGCCATGGCATTCCTGAAACGATTGTTTCGGACAAAGGAACTCAATTTTCGAGTTCCGAATTTGCCAAATTCACATCAGCCAACGGCGAATACCGAATCAGGAGATCATGAAAACATTTCTGATCACCTACAGAACGGCTCCCAATGATTCGCTTCCAAATTCGAAGTCCCCAGCTGAAATGATGCTCGGACGAAGGCCCAGGACTACTTTGGATTTGTTGAAGCCGCCGCCATTTCGACCATTGATCAGGGATTTGGCGATGGAAGAGAGATTCAACAAACATTTTTTTCATAATTTCGCATAAAATGGATCAAATTTTATAATCTAGATATTTTTCGATAGCCCTAAGTGTTTTCTATTATCCTGCATAATTTTTAAAAAATTCTTTAAGTTTAAAAAAAGTTATGACATGAGAAGCTCAAAAAACCATCTTTTTTTTGAATATTTTCAGTCATAACTTTCTTGAAACTTAATAAAACTTTTTGAAATTTTGTAAGCTAATAGAAAACACTTAGGGCTATCTAATGATATTAATAATTAAAAATTTAGATGCTTTTGAGCAAAGTTATATCAAAAAATATTTTCATTTGATGGTTTTTGACTAACGTCATAGCACCGTCAAAAAACGATTAATTTTAATAAAAAATTTTATTTGGCTGATCCATAAATTAAAAATATGCCGATAACCTTGGTCTTTTTTTGAATTAGAACTGCTGAGCCGCAACGTAGTATCAGAACAATTTTGAATGCCTTGAGTAAGTTCATTGATATTTTTCTTATTCTTATTCCCAGGCCATCCATCACAGAAATTGTTGCACAACGCCAAGAAAATGACGAAGAGCAGCAGCAAAGGCAGGGAAAAACGCATTTGAATTTATATTTTTTTAAGTCAACTTTAACAAATAAAAAAAAATATTTTTATTGAATTTTTTTGCAATTTATTGCGCACAGAATTTAAATAGAAAGGGATTGAAAAAATTTCTTTTTTAACTACATCGCATGAATATATAAATTTAAAAATTGCAGGGAGATAAGTCAACCTTTATTCAAAAAAAAAAATGATGATGACTTCTGCTTGTGCCATGTCCCCTATTTATTCGGCCAATCAGTCATCATTTTTGCATTAATTGACGTGGATTTGCCAACCAATTCTCATGAGAAATGAAAAAATTTTTCAAACGCAAATTACAGCAGAAGCCTTTGGCAATATAATGAATGAATTAATACGAAGAATAATGCATACAAAAAAAATACTTTTTTTCTTTTCCTATTTCAGAATGATTCTGATCTTTCATTTTCGTCATGATTTATTAGTAGGGCTGCTAATTTTATGTAAATACATTTTTTTTTCTTGGATTCTCCATAGCCTAATTAGTGGGAAAAACACTTTCTTTTTTGTGTTTGCGAACAAAAGTTGGGACTTTTATTTACATATTTTTACATATTTTTGGATTTTTCTACATATTACATATGTACATATTTTTATACATATTTTGGACTTTTTCGTACATATTTGGCAATTTTTCGTATATATTTTCATTTTTTTAACATATTTTGAGGATTTTGGAAAATTTATAGAAATTTTTTGTGAAAAATTAAAAAATTTTTTTGAAAATGTATCCCTAAAAATCGAATTTTTTTTCAAAAAATTATATATCAAAAATTAATTTTTGAAATACTAAAATGTAATTCTAAGCCTAATTTTGTCATTTATATGGCATTTTGTGCCTATTTCACTTTTTACAAAGAATTTTTTTGCAAAAATAACCATTAAAACAAAATTTTATTTACATATTTTAATACATATTTGGGGGTTTTTGTACATATTTCATACATATTTTAGCATTTTTTATACATATTTTATTTACATAATTCACGATTTTTCTTACATAAAATTAGCAGCCCTATTTATTAGTTTTGTTCTTCATCAAATCTTGTGACAAACAAAAAATTTTTTTCAAAAGTAAGTCACGACAGAATTTTCTTTTTTGCTGTGTTTGAAAGTGTCTATTCTGAGCATTGCCATTATTTTTTACGTTAATAAATTAATTTTTACCTTTTAAGTTTTCTTGGTTTGAGGCTTCTTGGTTCAAGTTTTTCATGCTGATTTTTGCTGATTTCTTCATTTTTTAATTTTTGTGCTGATTTGGCATTTTGGTGTTTTTTTTTTGTCCTGTTTTGTCATTTTGAGGAATTTACAAAAATATTTTCAGCGATTTTCAAAAAGTTTATTAACAAAAATGCAATGAAAATGAAAAATACACCCTTGAGAATAGGTCCGAAAATTTCAGAAAAATGCATCCCTAAGAAAATGGAAAATTTTATCAAAAATTATCTCCGAAATTTATTTTATTTATTTTCTTGACAAAATTTTAGCACTTATTTTGGGGTTTTTTTATAATCAGTGAGCAAACAAACGTTTTGTTTTTGCTGCCTTTTTTCAATTTTTTGTGCCTTTAATCCCTTAATTTTTATGCTTTTTTCTAACTTTTTGTGCTGATTTTGCCTTTTTTGTGCTTTTTTCATGCTTATTTTAGGAAAATTTGGTGTTTTTTACAGTGCTTAATCGGTGATTTTTTGTGCTGAAAAATGAGCACTCTAATTATGATGTATTATTTAGCAAATAAATAATAAAATTTAAATATTACGAACATTGATACTTTTGTCACTTCGCACACATTAATATTTTTGTCACTTCGGCTCACCACGGTTTCAGTTATGGCAAATCAGAGAATTTCGAAAGTAATTACTATGATTACCTAACATTCTTTGATGAAGGCAATAATTATGATAGAAATCGTTATCTTCGTGATCATTATGATATAAAGCCCTTTCTTCTCGGCTCTTATGATGGATTTAGTCACCAAGGCAATTATTATCATCGGTATTCGTGGTTATTATGATTGAAATCATCATTTATAATGATAAAAATCGTTTTCTTCTGGATTATTATTATACAATTCTTTTTGATTCCAATTATTTTATTGATGAATTTCATATTTCTGAAGGTTTTATCAATTTAAATTCAATTTTATTTCTTTTTTGATTTAAAAAGATAAATTTTAGTGGAGAATTTTTGGCTCAATTTGGCTTGAGGGTCCCAACTATTTTTGAGCATCTTTGAGTTTGGTGACTCAGATTATAATATTTTATAAGTAAATCTGAGATTTATGCTTATTTAAAAGTGATTTAATTTCACTATTAAAAATAATTTATAAAATTTATATAACAAATAATCTCTCACAATTTTTTTTTTGCGTTTTATTTATTTGTTGAACATTATTGGTCGCGCTAACAATATCCAGAATTTACGATATATTTTGATCTTTTTCTCCAAAAAAAAACTCTATTAAAACGGCCCCCATCATCTAAATTGGGCATTTGAGCCCCTAAAGACCGGAAATTTCCGAAAAAAAATCAGTTTTTCTAAAAAATTTTCCCGAGAATTATTTAACATTTTATTCTCTGTTAAAAATTGGTAGATTTCTTTCAAAAATAATCAAAAAATGTTAATTTCTGTTTTTTGGTCATAAATAATAAATTGTATTTCTTCTAAACCTAATTTTTAATACCGTATTCGGCAACAATGAACTTTACTAAAAATTTAATTAATTTGAAGAAATTTTTTGGAAAATTAACCCTTCAATTCGGAAAACTTATGCCCATATTTTTGCAATTTATGTCCATATTTCTCTATTTTTGGTCCATATTTATGGCCATATTTTGCGACTTTATATCCATATAATTCCCAGCCATATTTATTACATAACTTAACGAGATATAGAGGGATTAGCGCATCGAATAATTAACTAAAAAATATATTTTTTGAAGTGTACTTTGAATTACCAAAATTTCTTCCCTAGAACAATGAAATTGGCTCGCGCGTTGTTTGGAATTAAACTCGGCCCACGTAAACAATGGTTTCTTTCCTCATTAAAAAATCATAATAAAGCAAAAAAGAAAATCCCCGAAATGCCAAATAAAAAAGCGTTCATTTCTTTTACAAAATTCCGAAAATGAATGAAGAATAATAACAAATGGTTACTCAAAAAATGAAATAAAATCAAATAAAAAGAAATCCCAAATAAATTTTAAAAAAGTAAAATAAAAAGAGTTTCTCGTTGTTCTTTTTTGGCCATCCGCCTTTTTTCATATTTTTGTGTCCGTTCTCTTTCAAAAAAAAAATTTCCATTTCTTTTTCTCAACAAAATTTACGATTTTCAAAAGCTCCAATTCTTTTCCCAATTCTTCCATTACATCTTCAACGTTTTTTGAATCATCATCATCTTCAGGATTTTTTGTAAATGACTCATTAAATTTTTTTGCACATTCATCGAATATACTCAAAATATTTTTCCATTTTTGTTCTTTTCCAATTTTATAAAGTGCCATTTCCAACATTTTCCATTCAGCCATTTTTACATGAGTTAAATTGGTGTAATTCTTATCCTAACATTCCGCTTTCAAAGCAGGCAAAATGAATTTTTGTATATCTATAAATATATATTTTTTTAATTCAATTTTTAAATACTTTTAGGGTGTAAAATATAAAAATTAGTTTAATAATTAATTACCTTCTTGAAGGTTGAAATTCAGATTTACTGATTTGCCAATCTCAATAAATTTTGTCATATATTCTCTAATTTCTTCTATATTTGTTCCAGAGAAAATTAAATCCTCTATTAATATTTCGTCTCCGATAATGCTAAATAATTAAAATTACACTTAAATTTTGGCAAAATGCCAATGCCCAACCGTTCGTCTGTGCAATTTTCAATCGTTTGTCCAACAAATATTCCGACAAAGTCAATGTTTGGCAAATATTCTTCATCATTTGCTTTCTCCAATAAATTCAGCACTAAACGTGCCAAAGTGCAAAAATGGCCTTTTACTGATAATTCCGTTTGCTGTTTATCTCCGGAGTGTATTTCAAAGAAATGTTTTAAAATAAAATGCAAAATTTTGGGGTCTGAGGGGTTTAACAAAATTTGTTCATTATCATTAATTTCATAGAGTGTTTTAGCCATTTTAATCACTTCATAAACAGTTGGCGAATATTTGGATAATTCTCGAATAAATCTTTCGATGCTTGCTTTACCTGAAATTTAAATTAAATTAATAAAAACATGGTTATCAGGACAGATTATGTCGCATAACCGAAAGTGTGTTTGAAGTGTTTGACAAACTATAATATATAATTATAATTTAAAAATTTTCGTTTTATCTCGCTTCTCGCCTTTTTGGGGTTCTCGTTCTCGCATTCTTGTTCTCACATTTTAGCGCAAAAGCGAGAGTTTTATGCAAAAATTGGGGTCAGAGTGAAAAATATTTGAAAATTGGGAAGAAAGTAAAAAAATTATTGAAAATTTGTTTTTAGCCAGCGATGTCTTTCTTTTGAAAAAATTTTAGAATATGTAAGCTTACCTTTGTCGTATTTATCACACACGAATTTTTCTTCAATTGATTCTTTCTCACTTTCCTTATACACAAAATATGGCAAATGCCAATTCGGAATATTCATAGAAACCATTTTATTTTGAATTTTTATTTTATATTTAAACAAATAATCAGCAAATGAATCGTAACTAAATTTTATATACTCTCTTCGAAAAAATATTATTCTATTATCAAATAAATTTATAATTTAATTTTTAATTTTGATTAATATTTCAAATACCTTTCTTTTTCGTGACCGGAAAATCGGTCAGTGGAAAATGCGTCAGTAGAAAATGCGTCAGTGATACAAATATTTTATAATAAAGTTCTATGGCATTAGTATTGTAATAAAGAAGTAAACTTCTATAAGAACATAGTTCTGCCTTCCGAATCCCGGACCCGAATTTGGATAAAAAGTCGAAAAGTCAAAAATTCAAAATTAGGCTTTTTCTTAAAAATCGGTTTAAATACATGGAAATAAATTAAAAGTCAGCAACCCTGCAATAAGAAATCACTTATGCCGTCCTAAACCAAAAATGCCAAACTCGAAAATTTTACTTACGACTTTTTGTTCGAATTCGGGTCCGGGGCGTGACCGGAAAATCGGTCAGTGGAAAATGCGTCAGTGGAAAATGCGTCAGTAGAAAATGCGTCAGTAGAAAATGCGTCAGTGATACAAAATATTTGAAAACAAAGTTCTATGGCATCATTATTGTAATATAGAAGTAAATTCTATAAGAACATTGTTCTCATTTCGAACCCGGACCCAACCTCGAACAAAAAAGTCTTAAAGCCAAATTTTTCGAAATTTATTTTTTTTATAAAAATCGGTTTAAATACACGGAAACATACTAAAAGCCTCAATCCTGCAATAAGAGATCATTTATGCCGTTTTTCAACCAAAAATGCAAAATTCGAAAATTTGGACTTTCGACTTTTTGTTCGAATTCGGGTCCGGTGTTCGGAATTGGCCGAAATGGATACCGGAATCGTGGTCAGTACTCAAGGAACTTGTTTTTATGACAATAAAATTTTCACTGACGCATTTTATACTGACGCATTTTCCACTGACGCATTTTCCACTGACGCATTTTCCGGGCGCTGTCCGGGGTTCGGAATTGTCCGAAATGGATACCGGATTTGTGGTTAATGCCCCCGAAAACGAAAGGAACTTGTTTTTATGACAATAAAACTTTCACTGACGCATTTTCTACTGACGCATTTTCTACTGACGCATTTTCCACTGACGCATTTTCCGGGCGCCTTCTTTTTTGCTTAATTTCATAGCGAATAAATAATTTGGTAGATATTGGTGAATTAATTCATTTGGTTCAGTTTGAACGAGTAAACGGAATGCCAGTGAGAAAAGCAAATTGATCAACCGCAAATTTACTTCTTTCGAAATTGTCACTTTCCGCTTTTCCGCAATTAATTCATTTTCCCTCGATGCGACCGTTTGAATTGTTTTCATAAAATCAATGTCATTAGCGATTTTTGTTTTTTCAGTAAAATTTCTTAAATAAAATTTGAAGAATGAATAAGCCTTAATTAAAATTACTTTCCAATGAATTTGCTGAGTCGTTTAATGATGCGTTCACCAATTGGTAATGGGAATGTTAGCAATTGCTTCTTTTCATCATATTTCACATTTTTCGAATGCTTTTTCAGAGTTTCATACAAAATTTGGCCAAATCTTAGAATTTCTTTTCCTTCATCTCTCAGATTTATTCGGCTGCTCAATTCGCATTTGTCGGCACGGCTAAAATCCGATCGGATTTGATCTAACACTGGTAAAAATTCCTTCTCAACTAAACCCCTTTTTCCATCGAATGATTTCTGTTGGAATTTATATAAACTGCCACTGTAATCCATTTCAAATAATTTAATATTTCTTTTCAAAATTTCAAGTTCGTTTAATTTAGTCAAGTTTCCAGAACGAACATCATTTTGAAGGACATCACACGAATATAAAACATCTTGGTGTTAGGAAATGAATTTATTTTTATGAAATAAAGTGAAACAATTACTTTTCAACAGATTTATCAGAAATGTTTATCCCCCTAAGGTACTTACTTATCCATTTCATTTACCTTTAATGCCGTTTGAGGAATTAATTCCTATTACCATCGCATAATTCCACAACGGTTCACCGAACAATTCCATCTCGATCTGATGAGAACTAAAAAATACTTTTAAAATGGTTAAATGAAAATCGTGTTTGAAAGCATTAAAATATTTTTTAATTGCCTAAAAGCATTGGAAATTGGTATTAAATGAAAAAATGGCATAAGAAAATATATAATAATGCATAATAATATTATGTTTCGCCACCTGTGTTAGTTAAACCCGCCAATGATCGAAAAACGAAAAATGTATTCAAAAATTCATTCAATATTTCCCATCAAATTTAATTTTGCAAAAAGTTCAACCGATCAAGTTGTTTTCTATTAGAATATTACATTTTTTAAATTTTTTTAAAAATATTTAAAAATATTCCAAAATAAGGGTTTCAAACTTTTTGAAGGTTTCTTTTTAGCAAAGTTTAAAAACTTTTTGAAATTTTAAACAATTATGAATTTAATTGGCTACATTTTTCAAATTTTTAACCATTAGTGAATCTAATTAACGAACATGATGGTAGAATTTAACTAATGCAATAGCTCTTATTAAAATATGACGATAAAAAGTGCCCATTTTTTAAGCCCTCCGATTTGGACTGAGTCACGGCAAATATATCATTTTTGTAAAATTACCGTACCCAAATATAATTTATTGTATAATTACCGTACCCAATTGCCGGTGTATTTTCTATTGAATAGTAATGTTCCATATGCGCATCTTTGCCGCAATGTTCTCTATTTTTCTTGACATAATCTTTATATTGCTCAAAATCAATTGGTAAGCGTTTTGACAACTCTCGTCCAAAATCTATCAATGCGCAGTTGTTTTTTGTACTGAAATTTTTAATTTAATAGGCAAAGATTTTCCGTAAATTAGGGATCAACATTATAAATTAAAATAAAACTTCTTTTTGAAACATAAAAACCATTAATTCACAAATTATCCGTCTTTAGGCACCACCGGACCCTTATTTTTGAGTATATTTTATGCTCATATTTTGCTTTTATATGCTTATAATTGCATGCCTTAATGATGATGATGTTGTTGATGATGGAAGATCCGATTTAGCTAAAAATTGTTCAAATTCTTTGCTTATGAAATCGTAAATTAGTGGCGAATTCGTTTCTTTGTTTTTGGCCATAATTATTTCAAGCACTTGTAAATTTCTTTATATGTCAATGTGAATTCGGAGAGTTTGAGAATAAAATTGAAATTTTCTGAAGATTATTCGATAAATATTTAAATTCAATTAAATAACTTAATAAAGAATTGAATCAATGTTTCTAAATGATTTATTAAAATTTCAAATAATAAACCAACCAATATATTTCTTTTGTTCAAAATTTTGTTTATTCAATAATTCAACCCATAAATGCCTTCTTTTTTGGTCGATTTGAATAATTTGGAAAGGAAAAATCCTAAAATTGTTTCTAAATTAATTTAATTTTTATTTGTGTCCAATTTTTTACCCAATTCCCTTTTTGTCGTCATTATTCTGTGCTAACATTTTGTAAGCAGACAGAAGTGTGTTCAACTGCCATCCTCCGATGTCATTGAATTTTTTGAAATATCCTTCATAATTTCTGTTACGCCTTTCTTCGTGTTCAAAGTGTATTTTGTCAAAGAAAGGATCCAGGTTATCGCTATCATGACCATATCTTTTATAACGGTCGGGATGATGATGATTTCTATCATTATAAGGAAGATGAAAGTAGTGGATATAAAAATAATGATGGCGAATATTACTGTCAAATAATCCGTAATTTTTGTATTCTATTTGATATTCTTGACAATGGTAATATTTCCTGTAAAAAGGGTCAAAATCCTCCGGCTTTCCATATCTGCAATATTCACTTTTTAGTTTCATGTTTGGTCGATCCGTACGCACTTTATATTAGGGTTAGACGGGTCCGGGTCCAGACCCGGATACCCGGCTTTTTCAAGACCCGGACCCGGTTTTTTGAAAACCCAATACCCGGCACCCGACCCGGTAGGTCCGGGTCCAAAAATACACTGGTAAGAATGGGGGTCAGGGTCAAAATGTTGACCAAAGTTGAAAGAAACATAAATTTTAAAATTCAATTCATATTATACTTTAAAACGAGGTGTAATGTAGCCACTGTGGCTTAGTGGTTGTTCTCTTGTATTCATTTTCTTCTTTGCTTCAGGTTCTATTCCTTCTCATAGCAGTTATGTTTTAATATATATTTTTTAATTTTTGTTGAAAACTTCCATTTTACATTAGTAAACTATGCTCAAACTTTTTAAATAAAAATAACTATCCTTATTTTAATAGAATTTTACAAAAAAATTCTTAATTTTTTTTACAATATCCCCATACGAAATTTAGAAGAATTTAACCATAAATTTCTTGAAAATGTGAACATTTTTGGTACAAATTCTGTAAACAAATTAGCTAAGACCACAAAATTTGGTCATTTTTTGAATAAAATCTTTTAACAAATCAGAATTAAGTGATTCTGTAGCTCTATGCGTTTGTTACTATTCTGCAAATACCTAACATAATAGAAAAAGTTAGGTATTTTGTCCCTAATTTTTTTTTAAATAAACAATTTTTAATTTTGAAAATTATTAAAACTAGTCAAATTCTCTCGAACAACAGTACCAAGAATTTTATATTTGCTTGGAAATGAAAAATTTATGATCAAAAAATTTGAATTCTCTTAAGAGCGATACCTACAAAAAAAAACCCAACTAATTGCCACAATTACCGTCCCATTAGAATTTAATTTAGCGCTTACATTATGCAGAGGATCACCCGGGCTGCAAATGAGAAGGCCAATTGCATAATTTGGTTCTCCACCCTTTCATTAATTTGTTCTTTGTTTGAAAAAATTTCTTTTTCAAATTTTTCAGCAATTTGTTGGACAAGTGTTTTGTCATAATGCAAAAATCCAACAAATTCATCTTCCAAAATTCTTTCTGGGACTACTTTTAAATTCACATAAGCATTTTTTGAATTTTCGTTTTGGCTAAGCACTCGGCAATGCGCAATTTCTGCCACACATTTAACAAATGTCAAATTGAAAACTGTCCTTTTTTTGTTAGCAGAATATTTTTCTGTTTTGTGCTTCCACCTATCATGTACAATTGGGTCTGAAATATTGTTAAACTTTTATAAATCCAATTAATGTATTTTCTTGAACAAAATTAACTGGGGCTGCTTTCAATTTTAAACGTTTCGTTTGAAAAGTTTTTAAATGACAAAAAATTAAATGAATTTTGTTATATGAAAGGACACCTTTTTAAATCAATTCGATTCTTCGTGGTGAATTTTTCGTTTTTTATTAATTTTTTGCTGAGGAATTTTAGGCAAAAACCAAATTTTCTCGAAAATGCTCAAACAAATTTCTTGGGTCCTATTTTAGGAATGAATAATTAAGATCAAATTAAAGATGAACCCCTAAAACAGTGCAACTTTTACCCATTTTGTCATGCTTCTTGTATTCCTCGTAAAGATCGTCCATAAATTTGGCAAATGTATGGACATTTTTGGCCAAATTGGTTGAGTCCCATTCGTAAGACGAAGGCGCACAAATGGAAAAAAGGACGAGGAAACTCAGAAATATTAAAATAAAAAAAATTTTTGAACGCATTTTTCTAAAAATCATTTATTATTGAATGTAATTTCTAAAGCAATTTATGCAAAAAATTCTCCGTTTTATGAATGCCGGTGAAATGTGAAAATTTTTAAATGATGGCCTTTGCGTTGACATGCCATTATATTTGTTGAGTGATTGTTTGGCATTATGTCCACGTGGAAGATCTGCCACCTCTTATTGATAGGTCTGGGATTTTTTTGAAGAATAATAGCAAAATATGCACATAAAATATGTAAAAAAATTATACATTTTTCAAAAAAGTTTTTTTTGAATTTCTTAAGAAATTTCTCAGCATTCTCTTAAAATTTGCAAACCTTTGGATTTTATTTTGGCATTTATGAAAAATTTCTTAAAAATTACTCAAAAATAGCGAAATATTTTTGAAAAAAAAAATGCGAGAAATTGAAATTAATTTAAAAATATGTAAATAAATTCTCAACAATTGTACGCAAACACAAAAAAGAAAGTGTGTCTTTCCTAAATTCAGATCACATAGAAACAAGGAAAAAATTGATTTTATTAAAATTGAATTTCATAAAATTAATTTAAATTTGATAGATAAATAAATTTAAATAAATCCAAAATGTACAAACCTTCCAAACATAAATCTTTAAAATAAAAATATTATCCGTTGTTATTGATTTTTTATTATTCATTGTTTTTGATTTTTGAATTTGGCCTATTTTTAATAATGGATTTTAGTTAAAAATTTTCAAATGTTATCATTTTCGGTACCAGCACATTTCTTTTACTTCTTCGTAAAAACAATTTTTTTTTATATCATTTTTGAATTTTTTTTTTAATTTTCTCGTCCTAATATCCTACAAAGTTCAATAATTTATTTAAATATGTTTTCAAAAAGTTGTGCTCATTATCTCGGACCGGTAAAGATCGTTTTCAAGACAGACAAAGTGATTTTCAAAGTAAAAAAAGCGAGGAAATTTGCGACTTAAAAGTGCACTTCAAAAAAGTTAAATATAAGAAAAAGGACGAATTCGAACCCTGTTATTAAGTGCTGTCTTATCTTTCCTGATCATTTTCCCTCGGTTTGACTCCTTAAGTAATATATGTAACAAATGACTGGAATTGTTGAACCCCGGCATCGAATATCCGTGCCAATCTCAGCCGCCTCGGGTGATCTCCCAGGCTATAAGAATTTTTAACGAAAATCAAAATAGCTGACTTAATGTGTTTTTAAACATTAATTTTGTTAGTATCGCTTTGAAAAAAACAAAAAACCGAAAAGTACCGAAAATTATCCCATTTTTATTTTGAATTACAATTCTGGACATTGACCAATTTTCGGCTCTATTGCAGTTCACACGACCATAAAATTTTTTGCAAATTTAATGCAACATAAGTTTTTCAAGAATCATCCAAATTAAACATTCTTGGTATCATTCGAGAGCCCCAAGAGTCCTCTATTAGTCTGCTAAATTAAAAAAAATTCATTGTGTTTCAAAAAAGCTATGGCCAAAAATGTTTAGAAAACCAGTTTTTTTAAATTGTCTGGACATAACTTTTTTGAAACGTAATGAAATTTTTTGAAATTTTGCATTCCTACTAGAGGATATTTAGGGCTTTCGAATGATACCAAGGATGTTTAATTAGGATGATTCAAGAAAAAGTTATAATGCATTAAATTTGCCAAACTATTTTATGGTCGTGTCTTTTTTTATGGTCGTGTGAACTGCAATAGAGCCCAATTTTCTACCTGGCTGACCAAGCGAGAGAGTTGTTGAGCTTGTTCCTTCCTTTTGCTTTTTCTTATTTCTCTTAAACATTCCGTCACAGAAATTGTTGCACAGCGCCAAAATGATGACAAACAGCAGCAGCATGCTGGTCAATAACAAACATTAAATTTCCGCCCAATATTCTGCTAAGAAAATAAATGCATTTGAAATTTTTTGAAAAAGATTCTACTTTTTTAAAAGAAAATTTTTACCATTCCTGGCCGGATCCCGTTCAAATTTGACGAGATTTTACGGGAAAGGGAATGCGATTTTTAAGTTTTTACTCGGAATCCCGTACGCTTTTTAAGTTTTCCCATTTCCTGTTTCCGTTCATAGAATTTTTTTTATCGGACTCTCAGCATCATTTTGTGTCCGTTTTTTAACACCGGATTTTATCCAAATTTATAATATTTTGGAATTTTTTTGCGCTGAATTTTAAAAACCAGCGCTTTTCCAGTTTTTAAAACAAAAGGATTATTTTTAAATATATATAATAATCACTAGGGATGGTAATTATCAGGGCTGCAAAAAACATGCAAATGCATATTTTTTTTCTGGCTTCTGCATGCTCTGAATAGTAGGAAAAACACTTTCTTTTTTGTGTTTGCGTATAAAAATCGGGACTTTTATTTGCATATTTTGGGTGTTAATGCATATTTTGCATATTTCGCCATTTTTTGGAAAATTTGTTAACAAAAATGCAATAAAAACGGAAAATAAACCCCTAAGAATCGACCGAAAATTTAAAAAAAACACACCACTAAGAATTGGAAAATTTTCTCGAAAATTCTTCCCCAAAATTTTTTTTTTATGACAAAATTTTTGATTTAAAAATGTCAATATTTGCTAAGAGGATTTTCTAAAAGAAATGTAGCTCATTGGCAAGTGCACTAATGAAAAAAATTTTTTTATTGAATTTGCACCCCTTAATTTTCAAGTTTTTTTTGTGCATATTTCTTGCAATTTTGTGATTTTTGTGCATATTTGATGCATATTTGGCAATTTTATTTGCATATTTATGTGCATATTTTGGTCATTCTTCGTGCATATTTTTTGCAGCCCTGGTAATTATATGCACATAAAATCGCAAAATATGCGCATAAAATATGCACCAAAAATTGCAAAATATGCACATAAAAAGTGAAAAATACGCACATAAATTTTTCAAAATTGAGGGCAAATTTTCAAATTTCTTCAAGTTTGTTAAATTTAAGCATAAAAATCCCGAAAATAGCTAAAAATAGTATGAATGATTATTTTAGAACCAAAAAAGTAATATTTATTTATTTTGAAGAAAATTGAGCAAAAAATGGAGAATTTTATATTTTCTGACTATTTTTGGCATAAAGTTCCAATTTTTTAAAAAGTTACTTTTTTATCAGAAAATATACCCAAAAATCTGATATTTTTGAAAAATTTCGGTATTTAGAGACCAAATGGCCCGCTTTAATAGAGGGGCAGTTTTAATAGAGGATTTATTGAAAAAATGCCCAAATATGCAAATAAAATATTCATGAAATGCCGAAATATGCATAAATATGCAAATATGCACATAAATCGCGAAATATGCACAAATATGCAAAATACGCATATGGAAATCCACTCTAGAAGCTTCTAATCAAGCTAAAAACATGTTTTTCATGCGTTTCAGGCCTCCCGCAGTTCAGGAAAAAAATATGCATGTGCATATAATTACCAACCCTAATAATCACCATAATGTATATGATGTAGCGCGGGAAAAGAAGGTTAGCAAAATTTATATTTTTTGTGATGTCAATTGAATACCAGTTTTTCGGATTTAATTTTGGTGCAAACAAAATGTTTTATGGTCTTCCCTTAATGGCAGCGCTTCGATCGAAAATTCCAAGACTTTCACGGTTTGGAATTTCAATGAATTGCGCACATCAGTCCATTGTGCCGAACAAAGAGAGAAAACGCGCTCCACACATGCATTGGAAATGGGAATTGAAAGAATCTTGCTAACGAGCAAAAGAAGATTGGGCAACTCCGCCACCAAGAGCAGTGTGGTCCAGCGTGTGGGCCCGTGAGTGTTCATAGTGATGGATTTTGCCTACGTAAACAATTCGAAGCTATGCAAAAAGACAAAAATAAAACTTAAAATTCCTCGAAAATTTCTTTAAATTTTTCAATTCTTTTTGTTGAATTCAGGAACTCAGACGCCAAATTTGAAAACTATCGATTCAATATCGATAGGAAAATTGTCAGCGTCGTTTTTCGCAGAACTGTTTATGATTTGATTAGACCTTCTGATGTAAATGAAATTTTTTTTTATTATCCTATATCAAAGTTAAAAATAGATTTTCCCTTATGGAGATGTCTGAGTAATTTTAGAAATTGTCAACCCCATATTTCAAATAGAGAAAGTCAAATCAACATTTTTCTCTTAACGAACATTGTTTTAATAAATATCAACATTGATGTTGATATTTATTTAATATCAACATACATTATGCCATCAACGTCAATATCAACGCTATTTTTAAAATTTCGATAATTTTTGAAATTTTAAAGCAATTTTTTTAAAATGACTTTTGGCGGAAAAATAAAATTGGGAGAGAGATAACAGAAAAGTGAGAGGGTGATAAATTCAGCCCCAGTCATACAAAAGTTATAAGTTTGCCGATTTTATTGAATTTTTAGTGGAATTTTTCGGAAAAAATGCAAAAAAAAAAAAAGGCACCAAAACGGCAAAATGCCAAAAAGGCAAAAAAAGGCATAATAAAAGTCAACGTAGAAGCCTCAAACCAAGTGGAAAAGGTGTTTTTATGCTTAATATATCGAAACTACTTCGCAGAAAAAAAGGCATATGGCTCAAAATGCGAGCTCTGTTAATTAAATATCAACGTCAATGTTGATATTTATTAAAACAATGTTCGCTAAGAGAAAAATGTTGATTTGCCTTTCTCTAATTTCGAATATATTTCCCAATTTTTTAAATTTGCATATTATTGACATGGATACAATGCCAAGTGCTTCAATGGTGACTTACTTATGAAAAAATTTTTTAATTTCACAAGAAAAAAAACAGTGACAAATGAAGACACTTAAATTTGTTACAATTCTGAAAAATCAGTACACTCGCCAAAACATTGTGAAAAAGAAAAGTTGCACGCAAAGGATGAGAAATATAAGGCCGAAAAAGAAAAAGAGATATTTTATATTTATTTTTATGTTTATGCATATTTATTCATACATTCATTTGCCAAGGCTCCTGTTTACAGGTACAGGCCATTTTTGGAATACAGGTACAGGTACAGATACAGATACAGGTACAGGCCATTTTTGGAATACATGTACAGGTACAGATACAGGTACAGGTACAGAGACAGGTACAGGTACAGATACAGGTACAGGTACAGATACAGGTACAGAGACAGGTACAGGTACAGATACAGGTACAGGTACAGAGACAGGTACAAGTACAAATACAGGTACAATACAGGTACAGGTACAGGCCATTTTTGGAACACATGTACAGGTACAGATACAGGTACAGGTACAGAGACAGGTACAGGTACAGGTACAGGTACAGAGACAGGTACAGGTACAGAGACAGGTACAGATACAGGTACAGAGACAGGTACAGGTACAAATACAGGTACAGGTACAGATACAGGTACAGGCCATTTTTGGAACACATGTACAGGTACAGATACAGGTACAGGTACAGGTACAGGTACAGATACACGTACAGATACAGATACAGGTACAGGTACAGATAAACACCCAAAAATGAAAATTTCTCGGTCAACTTTCCAAATTTTTTACGACCTCAGCATCCAGTATACATAAGAATTTATGTTTTTATTAAATCGTTTAAGGAGAAAATTACTAATTTTATGAAATCAACGAAAAAAAGGATTTTCTTAATTTATTAAACAAAAGAAAGAGCATAATCAAATTTAAAAAATTAATAAACATTTATGCTAGATAACACTTCTGTTTTTCCAGGGTGCGATTGACAAGCAAGTCTCCGACAATTATGATTACATCGGCAGACAACAAACGGTGTTTTAAACTGTTTATTTCTAAATTATTAAATTCTTTTTAATTATTTGAGGAATTACGTACATACCATAAAGATCGCACGGAATTGGAGCGCAATTTGCACCGGTAATAAAAAGACTGAATAAACAAATTATTATAGATCGGCGTGGACGTTTTTTTTCGTGATTTCAGCTCTCAAAAGCTGTTGTAGTAGGCAAGACAAATTAAAAATGTCAAAACATTTATTAAAGTTTTAGACGAAAGTTATTCATTTTTTTAATTAATTTTACAAAAATGAACAAAAACAATTATCTTTAAAGAGAAAAAATAAACATATAAGACTTTTAGACTTCTAAGACCCGACCCATCCAAATAAGGACAACTTAGAAATAAAGACTAACGCGAACCCTGTTCTTGATCAAGAGGTTTAATCATGAGGTTCGGCATGACATTTTCATGTTTGATAAATACCAAAAAATCCATCTCATGGGAAATTAAAATGGCAATTATTTATACTATTTAAAATTGGAATCTTTTACATTTTTAAAGAACCCAAGGCGACGAAGCACTTGTTGAGTATGATTAGAGATTTAAATATATATTTTGAGGGTTTTTGAAAATTAATAAAAGTTTCTTATAAAAATAATTTTTTTATTGCATCCTTAAAAAATTGGTTTTTTTCTTTACAAAAAAAAATATAAAAAATTTGCAAAATGCTTCCTAACTAAATAAATATTTCTCAATAAAATTAAATATCTTAAATTTTTAAAAAGTTAAAAATAAATTTATGCAAGAAAAAGAAAGCAGTGTTTAACGGGTTTCGTGAAATGACAGAGTTTCATGTGAATGATAACCAAGAAATGTCGCTAGAATTTAGAAAAATACCCAAATAGTATGCTACCGAATGACAGTAACCCTCACTACCCAAAGACAGTAACCAAAATGGTAAAATGTAACGAAATCGATGAGTTTGTTTGTTTTTTTTGTCTTTCATCATCCGTTTCCTGCTCATTTTCCTTTACCAAACCATTTTTTAGACTTTTTAGTTTCTTGGCCAAATCCATATGTTATCGTTTGCACTCCCGGCATTGAATAGTAGCCATTTCCATAACGATCATTGCTAAATCAAAAAGTGAAATTATTAAATACTGTATTAGTCATATAAATGAGGATTTATCCTCTTTTTTGGGGGTTTTGGAGTGGGGAAGGATTTTCTGAAAATGAGGGTTTTTGAATTTCTTTTAAGAAACTTTGTAATTTTTAAAATTTTAGAAAAAATTACCCAAGTGAAGACTCAAAAAAACAAATTTAATAGTCGAAATTGGAAATTGAGCCAATGATTTTGGCTTCATTTTTCATTTTTAATGTTGAAGACATACAACTGATTAAGGCAAAAATATTGCGTAAAAAAGTTATTTTATTTCTATCATTCGGTGTGACTTAGAACAATTAATTTAAGAATATAATTTTCAATAATTCATAAAAATTAAAAAAAGGTTATAGAAAGCACAAAAAGATGGCACTTTTTCATTTCAGGTTCTCCGGTTTCTTGGTCACATTGGTTTGATTTTTTGTCAACAATTTTTTTTTTTAATTTCATCAAATAATAAAATGCCTAAGGGTGGGGGACACAATAGTCTGGCCGGTATAGTCTAAGCCAAGTTTAAAGCATCATAACTTTTTTCTCAACTGGCCAAATTTTATAAATTTAATATCACTCGAAAGCTCTACATGTTTAGAAGCTTTTGATAAGCTTTTTCTAAGCGATTGAACAGCATATAAAAAAGTTGAAACATGGATACTACCAAAAAGTCAGAATTTTTGTATATTTTTGCTTATAACTTTTTTTATATGTCGGTATATCTTTGTGTTTTTTGGAAAGCCAACAGAGCTTGTTAAGAGCATTCGAATGATACCGTTGATTGGATTTGGTCAACAAATAAAAAAGTTATGATGCTCTAAACTTGGCTCAGACTATACCGGCCAGACTATAGTGTCCCAGTCCGAATGCCAAAATGTTGACGATAAGCTTGCTAATTAATACCTAGATGACGAAAAGGGTGTGGACGCATTACTACTAGCACTATATTCCACACTGCTCACGCCCGGCACTGTCCCGTAGCCATAGTTAAACGAACCATTGCTAAATGGCAACGAAAAATTATTAAACATAGCAACTAGAATTATGGGGGTCGGGCTCGTTTTCGCGTGGGTCGAGTTTTTGGACTACCGTATTTGCTCTAATTATCTCCCCGTCTCCATTAATCCCCCCATCTCCATTAATCCCCCCTTTCTTAGGAGGTTGAACAATTATCCCCCCCCCCCCCCGTCTCAATTTATCCCCCGGGGGAAAATGGAATTTTTATTTTTCGAAAAAAAAATTTCTTAAAATTTTAATAAAAATTAATTAATTCAAAAGCGAAACTTATTTAATGTTTAATAAACATGAAAAAATAATACCGAAAATTCACTTACTTAACCGGGATCCGAACCTGACCCCACCCCCTTCCCCCTCAGAATGATGCCTTAGAATCCCCATTTTTGCATGGATTCTGAGGCCTTAACGAAGTCCTAACCAAAATCAAAACTTAAAATCTTGATCAGCGCTCTAAAATGGGTCGAGTTTTTGGACTAAACTTTTTTCATTGTCAACCAAATCCAAAAGTGTATCTGATAGCCTAAATGTCATCTATTAGCCTGCAAAAATTTCAAAATATTTCGTTACGGTTCAAAAAAGTGATAATCGAAAAATGTTTAGAAAACTAGTTTTTTGAAGTTTTCTGACCATAACTTTTTTTTTAAACTTAATGAAATTTTTCACAATTTGGCAAGCTAATGGGGGACACTTAGAACTTTCGAATGATACCAAGATTGTTGGATTTGGTTGACAATGAAATAAGTTAATAGTTCAAAATTTTGGCATTTTTTTTTGGAAAGCAGTGCGCCTCCAATACTGTCAAAAAATAAAAATTGAAATAAATTTGAAAAAATTAGGAATTATAAAAATTTATAAGCAACTTCAAACCTGTGATTTCGAAATATACGATTGCAAAATTCAGGGGATTTTTCGTTTTAAAATTGAGAATTTTCATTAAAAAAATTACTAAATTTCTATTTTAAACAGAAAATCAAAGCTAAAAGATATAAGTCTAATTTTTTTTTTAATATGAATTTTTTTTCGCCCGGAGGGGGCACCCCCCCCCCCAGGCCGAAATCCTGGGACCGTCCCTGTGCCATTCCTGATCTTTTCATGATCCAATTTGCCGCATTTTTACTTTTGGTGAGCATTAGTGAAAGAAGCCGCATTTCCCGTAGCTAAACCGTTTAAATATTGGGCCGAACTATCATATATTGGATATTCAGATGCGCCTCCATAACTGTCAAAAAATAAAAATTGAAAATTTTCATAGATAACATAAAGCAAAGAAGATTCGGAAAAGAACGTGCTTCAACCAATTCAACACTGTTAGAAATTCCAAAAAATATAAGCAAATTCAAACCTGAGCTTAAGAATTTTATGACCTTTCTGAATATACGATTGCAAAACCTAGAGGATTTTTCGTTTTAAAATTGAGAATTTAAATTTAAAAAAAACTTACTAAATTTCTATTTAAAACAGAAAAACCAAAGCTAAAGTTAAAAACCAAAGATAAAGTTAATGTAAGTCTAATTTTTTAATTATGAGTTTTTTCTTGATTTTCAACTCTAGCGAATGTACGAAACGCATTAACACTAAGGAATTGAAGAATTGTATGAATTTGGAGTAAAACATTTAAGCAAAAATTATAAAGCATTGAACATGCTATGATTTTGCCATGTCATGCATAGGATAATTATAAATAGGGCTATAATTATATGCTTTTGCATATTTTTTCTGCGCATATGCTATGAAGAAAGGGGCTCAAAAATAGCCTTTCTACCTTAAAATTTTTTAATTGCTGAAGGTTTTTAGTGCATATAAAAGCATATTTTGGGGGTTTTCGAGAATAAATGCATATTTTGCCATTTTTGCGTTTTTAGAGCATATTTCGGTCATTTTTGGCAAATTTTCATAAGAAAAATGGAATAAATATGAAAAATACACCCCCCTAAGAATCGACTTTTTTTGGAAATTAAAAAAATACACCCTTGAAAATCGAAAAATTTTGAACTTCTAATAAGAATTTTTGAAAAAAATTTTATGCAAAAAATACAAAAAAGTTATTATATTTGAGTCATTTTTCGGGTTTTTAGGGCATATTTTATGCGCATATTTGGCATTTTTTAGTGCATATAATTTATAGCCCTAATTATAAACATTTAAAATTTTAATGTCATTAAAATGCAACTGAGCCAAACTTAATTGAGTACCACGGAAATTAATTTGGCTGAAGCTTAGCCATGTTATGTATGTTTTAAAATTTCCTGAAATGTCATAAATTTTTGACAAATTGAGGGTCAAAATTATAATTTACAGTATTTAATAAAAGTTTTTTTATAATATTAAAATTTAAAAATTTTTTTTTATCATTTCCCTATCTTCTAGCAATTTACGAAAAGCATTAGCACCATATTCACCTAGAGCCAGAAGGGTGTGCATGAAATGTTTGCGCTCCAAAATTGTTGCCATTAGAAAATTGGTTGTACGAAGAGCTGGCGGCATTATTATTACTATAAAAACAAAAATTCAACTCAAATTTCCACAAATCAAAGAAGAGCAGCGGCGGGGTTGGTTAGGCAATCCAATAAAAAATTGCCGTTAAAAACAGAAAATTAAAGAAAACTCAAAAATGCCATATATGTTAATTCAGTAATTGTTTAATCAATGAGAATTTAGTTATAAAGAAATAAAAAATACATAATATAAAAGATTATTAATTAAAAAATGTTTTTAATTGCACGCAGAATCTTGAAATATTTTTCAACGTTAAAAAAGTCATATTGAAAGAAGCGACAAAAAAAAAATTATTTTATGCCTTTTTCAATTTACAGATTAATGTGTTCCTTTGTTGTTGTATTTAGATAGTCCTAACAGTTCCTAAAATCCTAAAAAAAATTTAAAAAATTTGTGCATGAAATCTCGTTTTTAATTGAGGTTTTTTTTTATCAATTTTTAAATTAATTCGAGAACCGCATAATCAAGAATTTATTAATTTGGGTCACCAAAAATTAGATCCCGCTGGGATTTTGCGGGGTCCCAGTCCGCAAACCCGCATTTTTGGAAATTGCGGGATTGTGGAATTTGTGTAATTAATCCCGCGGGATCGCAAAAATTTGAGTTCAAATCCCGCAGCGGGATCCGCAAATTTGAAATTTCCGGTTTCTATAATGGACTATTTGTTTCCGTTTTTTGCGGTCTTACCTTCCGCTGCTTAGGTGTTTGCTTCGTTGTGCCTCAGCATTTAGTAGAGCAAGGGCTACAAATTCCCAATTAGATTAAATACAAGATAATTTTAACAAAATTTGGTTTTGATAGTCGAATCTCTGTGTCAATATCTAATTGTAAGCCAATAATCCATTCATTTTTACGGGCCTTTGGAATAATAAAAAAAAAATCAAAAATAGCTGACTTATATTTTAACTGTTTTTATTAACGCGGGGAGAAGTTTGGGCACCAAAAATTTGGGGCACCGGGGAAGTTTGGGCACCAAATTTAGGATTTAAAAAATAAAAATGTTTTTAATTGTCTATAAATTGCATACATCTAATTTAAAAGCATAGTAAAATTTTAATCAAGTTAGGAACCTAAAGTTTTTTGACGAATATCCGCTCAATAGCATGCTTATTTTGCTAAACTCATTACCATTCATTCTATATCAATGTCATACATATGTTAGGGGTGTTTTTTTTTTGTTGATTTTCTTGAATTTTTGTTGAGAAATTTTCCAAAAATGTCGGAATATGTAGTGGTAAAAATGGTGACGAAACGCCAAAATAGTGGCAAAAAATTATTTTAATGGCCAACTTCCAAAAAAGTTTTTTTTTTATTTTTTGATTGGCAAAGCTCCAAAATAGTAGTGATGATGAATAGTGGCGCTAAAAACGAAAAAAATTTGAAAAAGAATATGTTTTTGTGCATTTCTCATCAAAATAAAGCCACAGAAAAAAATAATTAAAAAACTAAAAACCCTCACCCTAGCGATAACTGATCTTTAATCCCATCTGTCAAAAAGCGATTAATTTTAATAAAAAATTAAATGTGGCTTATCCATAAATTAAAAATATGCCAATACCTTGGTCTTTTGTTGAATTTGAACTGCTCAGCCGCAACGTAGTATCAGAATAATTTTGAATGCTTTGAGTAAGTTCATTGATATTTTTCTTCTTATTCCCAGGCCATCCAGCACAGAAATTGTTGCACAACGCCAAGAAAATGACGAAGAGCAGCAGCAAAGGCACCGAGAAATGCATTTGGATTTGGATTTTTTTTAGTCAACTTCAAAAAATAAAAAAAAATTATTTTTATTGAATTTTTTTGCAATTTATTGCGCACAGAATTTAAGTAAAAAAGGATTGAAAATTTTATTTTTTTACTACATCGCATGAATATTTAAATTTAAAAATTGCAGGGAGATAAGTCAATCCTTATTCAAAAAAAAAATGATGATGGCTTCTGCTTGTGCCATGTCCCCTATTTATGCGGCCCATCAGTCATTATTTGACATTAATTGACGTTGATTTGCCAACCAATTCTCATGATAAATGAAAAAAATTTTCATAAGCAAATTACAGCAGAAGCCCTTGGCCATAGGAATTAATAAGCATTTTAATGCATACAAATAAAATACTCTTTTTCTTTTGCTGCCTTATATTTTCATCGTGTGCGTGAAAAAAATTTGTTTGCAGGTTTTGCGAGTGTCCTGATTTTTTAGAATTGTCATAAATTTCAGTGTTCTTGTTTTTCAGATTGATCCTGATCTTTCAGTTTCGTCATGACTTTTTTACATTTGCCCTGATGCTTGAGATTTGTCATGATTTATTAGTTTTGTTCTTCACAAAAAGATTTAAACATCAATTAATGAACGCATAAATAGGGGGCATGCCACAAGCAGAAGCATTCATTTTAATTTATTCTATTATGCCAAGATCGTTTATATTCATAATTTTAAAAGTCAAATAAAAGTTGTTTATTTAAGAAAAATGGACAAATATTTTTTGAACATTTTCGCATTTTAATTTTTATTGCTTTTGGATTTGTTCACTATATTTAATAAGTTCCCAAAACAAAACCCAAAAGTTTGCATTTTTTAAAGAGAATTTTTAGAAAATTTCTTAAGAAAATTCAAAGAAACTTTTTTGAAAATTGTACAAATTTTTTGCGACGACTTTTCTGCTTTAAAACGTTTTTTTTTTTGCGGCGCGCTTTTTCCATAAATTTTGTGGGACAGGGGGGGGGGGAACAGTTCAACTCGTCGACGCACGACTCGCCGACGGACTAATCTTTTGTTCGTAACTTTTTTCTTTTTTTACAAATTTTTATAAAATTAATATTATTCGGAAGCACTAAGTGTTTAGAAGCTTTCATCAAGCAGATGTTAAGCGATTAAATAATTCTCCAAAGAGTTATAATTTTTATTATGCAAAAAATTGAAAAAGACGTGAATTTTACGAACAAAAGATTAGTCCGTCGGCGAGTTGACATGTACCCAGGGGGGGAGGGGGCGGGGGGCGGGGGGGGGGGGGGGGGGGGGTCCGGCGGCGCCGATAGGCGCCGCGTGGAAAAATTTGTAATTTTTAATGCGATTTGTTTACGGGTTTTTGTCCAAAAATGACCAAAATTTGCGATTTTGGGCTAATTCTTTAAGAAAAATTAGTAACTTGATGCCATAAAATTTCAAAAATTCTCAACCATGAGAAAAAATTTACATTTGTATTGACATAATGCCATAATTTAATCAAAGTATTATTGAAAATTTCAAAAATTCCTCAAATTTTGTTGAATTTTTTAAATTTTTCCAAATGCTAATTAATTTCCAAGGGCGTCCTTGGCATCCAAGGACATTTTTTATTTCCAAGGAAGAGAGCCAAATTCCAAGGACGTCCTTGGCATCCAAGGACGGATGCCAGCCCTGTAATAAAGCAAAAAAGAAAATCCCCGAAATGCCAAATAAAAAAGCGTTCATTTCTTTTACAAAATTCCGAAAATGAATGAAGAATAATAACAAATGGTTACTCAAAAAATGAAATAAAATCAAATAAAAAGAAATCCCAAATAAATTTTAAAAAAGTAAAATAAAAAGAGTTTCTCGTTGTTCTTTTTTGGCCATCCGCCTTTTTTCATATTTTTGTGTCCGTTCTCTTTCAAAAAAAAATTTCCATTTCTTTTTCTCAACAAAATTTACGATTTTCAAAAGCTCCAATTCTTTTCCCAATTCTTCCATTAGCTCTTCAATTTTTTTCTTTGCATGAGTCATCTTTCCATTTTTAAAAACCGCAATTTTTTCTTTCACTTTATCCATTAGTCCGTCAAAATTTGCTTTTGCATCTTCAAATGAATCATCATCATCATCTTCAGAATTTTTTGTAAATGACTTTTTAAATTTTTTTGCCCATTCATCGAATATATTCAAAATGTTTTTCCATTTTTGTTCTTCTCCAATTTTCAAAAGTGCCATTTCCAACATTTTCCATTCAGCCATTTTTACATGACTTAAATTAGTGTAATTCTTATCCTTACATTCCGCAATCAAAGCAGGCAAAATGAATTTTTGAATATCTATAAAAATATATATTTTTATTCAATTTTTAAATTATTTTTAGGGTGTTAAATAAAAAAATTAGTTTAATAATGAATTACCTTCTTGAAGGTTGAAATTCAGATTTACTGATTTGCCAGTCTCAATAAATTTTGTTTTATATTCTCTAATTTCTTCTAAATTTTTGCCAGAGCAAATTAAATTGTATCTAAATATCTCATCTCTGAGAATCCTAAATAATTAAAATTATCCAAAAATATTGGCACAAAATTGACCAACCCTTCGTCTGTGCAATTTTCAATCGTTTTTTCAACAAATATTCCGACAAAGTCAATGTTTGGCAAATAATTTGCTTCATTTGCTTTCTCCAATAAATTCAGCACAAAACGTGCCAAAGTGCAAAAATGGCTGTTTACTGATAATTTCGTTTGCAGTTTATCTTCGGAGTGTATTTTAAAGAAAAGTTTTAAAATAACATGAAAAATTTTTGGGTCTGATGGGCTTAACAAAATTTGTTCATCAGTATTAATTTCATTGAGTGTTTTTGCCATTTTAATCACTTCATAAACAGTTGGCGAATATTTGGATAATTCTCGAATAAATCTTTCGATGCTTGCTTTACCTGAAATTGAAATTAAATTAATAAAAACATGATGATCAGGACAGATTTATGTCTTATATTTTATGCTTATTTTTCAGAAATTAAAAATTGGAGCAGGACAAAATAACTTTTTTTCTTCTTAACCGAATAAAACTTGATAAGGAAAATTGCTCGTCTCGCTTTTCGCCTTTTTGGGATTCTCGTTTTCGCATTTTAGCGCAAAAGTGCGAATTTGAAAAAATTTGTTATTTTTTAATGAGCATTTTTTCTAATTTTTGAGCACATAAATCCAAAAATATATATTTATTAAATATTATATTTAATAAGTTTACCGTATTCATTCTCATCATACACGATTTTTTCTTCAATTAATTCTGTCTCACTTTCGTTGTAAACAAAATATGGCAAATGCCAATTCGGAATATTCATATGAAACATTCCATTTTGAATCTTTATTTTATATTTAAACAAATCACCATCAAATGAATAAGGATAACTAAATTTTATATACTCTATTCGAAAAATACTATTCTATTATCAAATATATTTTTAATATTTTTCTGATAATAATAAAATACCTTTGATTTTTGCTTAATTTCATAGCGAATAAATAATTTGGCAGATATTGGTCAATTAATTCATTTTGCTCAGTTTGAATGAGTAAACGGAATGCCAATGAGAAAAGCAAATTGATCAATCTCAAATTTACGTCTGCCGAAATTGTCACTTTCCGCTTTTCCGCAATTAATTCATTTTCCCTCGATGCGACCGTTTGAATTGTTTTCATAAAATCAATGTCATTAGCGATTTTTGTTTTTTCAGTAAAATTTCTTAAATAAAATTTGAAGAATGAATAAGCCTTAATTAAAATTACTTTCCAATGAATTTGCTGAGTCGTTTAATGATGCGTTCACCAATTGGTAATGGGAATGTTAGCAATTGCTTCTTTTCATCATATTTCACATTTTTAGATTGATTTTTCAGAATTTTATATAAAATGTGGCCAAATCTTAGAATTTCTTTGCCTCCATCTTTCAGATTTATTCGGCTGCAAGCACGGCTAAAATCCGATCGGATTTGATCTAACACTGGTAAAAATTCCTTCTCAACTAAACCCCTTTTTCCATCGAATGATTTCTGTTGGAATTTATATAAACTGTCACTGTAATCCATTTCAAATAATTTAATATTTCTTTTCAAAATTTCAAGTTCGTTTAATTTAGTCAAGTTTCCAGAACGAACATCATTTTGAATGAGATCACACGAATATAAAACATCTTGGTGTTAGGAAATGAATTTATTTTTATGAAATAAAGTGAAACAATTACTTTTCAACAGATTTATCAGAAATGTTTATCCTCCCCCCCCCCTAATGTGTACTTACTTATCCATTTCATTTACCTTTAATGCCGTTTGAGGAATTAATTCCTATTACCATCGCATAATTCCACAACGGTTCATCGAACAATTCCATCTCAAGCTGATGAGAACTAAAATACTTTTAAAATGGTTAAATTTGATTCTTATTTGAAAGCATTAAATTATTTGTTTAAATATGCCTAAAAGCATTGGAAATTAGTGCATTAAATGAAAAAATGGCATAAGAAAATATAAAATGCATAATAATATTATATTTTGGCACCTCTGTTAGTTAAACCCGCGAATGATAGAAAAATGAAAAAATGTATTCAAAAAAATCGTAATTACTCCAATTTTTCCCAAAATTTAATTTTGGAAAAAATTCAACCGGTGTTTTCTATTAGAATATTACCTTTTATATTTTTTTAAATATTTATATAGTTATAAGCAAAGGGTTCAAAAAATAAGGGTTTCAAAATTTTTGAGGATTTCTTTTTATCAAATTTAAAAAAAACATTTGAAAATTTAAATAATTTATAAATCTATTTGAATATAATTTTTTTAAATTTAATCATTATTGTCCATTTAAATAACAACCAGAGTAATAGAATTTAACTAATGCAGTAATACCAAATAAAACATGACGCAAAAACTACATTTTTAATCCCTCAGATTTGGGCTGTGTCTAGGCAAATATACCATTTTATATAATTACAGTACCCAAATATAATTTATTGTATAATTACCGTACCCAATTGCCGGTGTATTGTCAATTGAATAGTAATTTTCAACATGCGCATCTGTGCCGCAATGTTCTCTGTTTTCCTGGACATACTTGCTAAATTCCTCAAAATCAATTGGTAAGCGTTTTGACAACTCTCGTCCAAAATTTATCAATGCGCAGTTGTTTTTTGTACTGAAATTTTTAATTTAATAGACAAAGATTTTCCGTAAATTAGAGAGTGAAAGCACCAAATTAAAATAAAAACTTCTTTTTGAAAAATAAAAACCATTAATTCACAAATTATCCGTCTTTAGCACCACCGGACCCTTTTTTAGGTTTTGCTTTTATATGCTTATAATCACTTGCCTTAATGATGATGATGATGAATCCGATTGAGCCACAAATAATTTTAATTCTTTTTTTATAAATTTGTAAATTGGTGGCGATTTCGTTTTTTCTTTGCTTTTGGCCATAATTATTTCAAGCACTTTGTAAATTTCTTCATATGTCAATGTGAATTCGGAGAGTTTGAGAATAAAATTAAAATTTTCTGAATATTATTTGATAAATATTTAAATTTATTAATTAAATTAAATAAAGAAATTTAATAAATTATTTAATTCGTTTATTAAAGAAAATTCAAATTTAAACTAACCAATATATTTCTTTTGTTTTTGTTTATTCAATAAATTAACCCACAAATGTTTTCCGTTTTCATCGACTTGAATAATTTGGAATGAAAAAATACTAAAATAATAATTTAGTTTATTTTATTTAAATTTTATATTCATTTTTACCCAATTCCATTTTTGTCGTCATTATTCTCTGCTAACATTTTATAAGCAGACAAAAGAGTGTTCAACTGCCATCCTCCGATGTCATTGAATTTTTTGAAATATCCTTTATAATTCCTGCTACGGTATTTTTCTTGTTCAAAGTGTTTTTTGACAAGGAATGTTTGGTAATCCTCGTAATTACTGCCAAATATTTGGTAATTTTCGTATTCTCGTTCATAATTTCGATAATATTCAGAGTAAAACGAGTCAAAATCCTCCGACTTTCCATATCTGAATATTCACTTTTTGATGTTTCATAAAAATTATTTAAAATAATATGATTGCCTTTTATATTGGGTATTTTTTAAAAATAGTTAAAATTAAATTGTTTTGGACGACCTGCACAAAATTATATGTATTCAAAAGTCATAATTGCATTATTTACACTTATTTAATCCAAAAAAGTATTATTGTAAATGGGCGGTATTTGCAAAAAGAAACCCCAGCTAATTGTCACTGTTATCAATCCCATTAAAATTTAATTATGCACTGACATTATGCAAAGGATGACTCGGGCTGCAAATGAGAAGGCCAATTGCATAATTTGGTTCTCCACCCTTTCACCAATTTGTTCTTTGTTTGAAAATATTTCTTTTTCAAATTTCTCAGCAATTTGTTGGCCAAGTGTTTTGTCATAATGCAAAAATCCAACAAATTCATCTATCAAAAACCTTTCTGGTACAACTTTTACACTCAAATAAGCATCTTTTGAATTTTTGCTTTGGTTAAGCACTCGGAAATGCGCAATTTCTGCCGCACATTTAACAAATGTCAAATTGAACACTGTCCTTTTTTTGTTAGAAGAATATTTTTCTATTTTATGCTTCCACCAATCAGATACAATTGGGTCTGAAAATATTGTTAAACTTTTATAAATCATTACCATATTTCCTTAAATAAAATTCACGGGGGCTTTCTATTTTAAACGATTCATTTTGAAAAGATTTTAAAAAAATGACAAAAATCAAATGAATTTTTGTGTTCGATTCTTCATGGTGCATTTTTCGTTTTTGTTTAATCTTTCTTAGGAATTTGGGACGAAATTAAAATTTTCTTGAAAAAATGCCCAAATAAATCTTTGGTCCTATTTTCAGAACCTAAAAAATGAACTCATATTGAAGATGAACCCTAAAACTCAAAAAGAAATTGTTTTACCCATTTTGTCATGCTTCTTGTATTCCTCGTAAAGATCGTCCATAAACTTGGCAAATGTACGGACATTTTTGGCCAAATTGGTTAAGTCCCATTTGTAAGACGAAAGCTCTGCAAAGGAACGGAGGACGAAGAAACTCAGAAAAATTAAAATAAAGAAAATTTTTGTTCGCATTTTTCTAAAAATCATTTATTATTGTAGCTAATTTCTAAAGCAATTTATGCAAAAAATTCTCCGTTTTATGAAATGCCGATGAAATGTGAAGGTTTTTAAACATTAATTTTGTTGGGATCGCTTTGAAAAAAATAATTCGGCGCTCTGGTAATTTGCCTAAAATTTCAAATCGAAAGTTTATCCCATTTTTATTGAATTTCAAATTGTTTTTGTCATAAAAAAATTAAAAAATAAAAAGTATAAATTTTGTACGGAGAAAACCCTACAGCACATCCCCTTAATATTCCTTGAACATTTCAAATAATTTTGAAACTGTCTAAGAGATTATCAAAAAACTATTTGAAATTTCCAACATTTTAATGAAAAATCAGACCATAAGCATCAAAACGGATTAAATTTTTTTTTATTGGAAATTAAATTTATTTTTGAGATAATATGTTAAGTAGCAGGGTTGTCAATTGCATCTATTTGAGGGTTTATTAATGAAAAAATAGCAAGGTCTAAGCTAAATAATTGGGAAAAAAGCTATAAATCCGGGGCCTGATGATGGGTTCTGCTTGTGCCGTGCCCCCCTATTTATGCTGTTAGGCACGTGTCCATTTTTGGCATTAATTGACGTAGATTATGCCAATTCTTATGCCTATGAAAAATTTATCCTACTGATCACAAAATAAAATCAATAATTGCCAATTTTTCATTCATTTCAAATCTTATGACTCTCTCCTTTCTCGCAAAATTTATCCTACTGATCACAAAATAAAATCAATAATTGCCAATTTTCCATTCATGTCAAATCTTATGACTCTCTCCTTTCTCGCAAGATTTATCCTACTGATCACAAAAAAAAAATCAATAATTGCCAATTTTCCATTCATGTCAAATCTTATGACTCTCTCCTTTCTCGCAAGATTTATCCTACTGATCACAAAAAAAAAATCAATAATTGCCAGTTTTCCATTCATGTCAAATCTTATGACTCTCTCCTTTCTCGCAAAATTTATCCTACTGATCACAAAATAAAATCAATAATTGCCAATTTTCCATTCATGTCAAATCTTATGACTCTCTCCTTTCTCGCAAGATTTATCCTACTGATCACAAAAAAAAATCAATAATTACCAATTTTTCATTCATTTCAAATCTTATGACTCTCTTCCTAAATATTTGTTTTAGTGCTTTGTTAGCTATTTTTCAGGGTTTTAGCACAAAAATCGAAAAAAAAAAAAATTAAGAACCCATTTAACCTATTCTTTGGAAAAAAATTTACTGACGCTGCCCCCTTCCCTTTATTTCTAAAAATTACATATTTACTTTTACTATGCCATAAAAACAAGAAAAAAACATAATGCGAATTAAAAAATAATAATAAATAAACACTAACAAATTTCTTAATTATTTTTGATAAAAAGTCACACTAAACCGAACAAATCAAAAATTTGCAAATAAACCAATTAATCTTGCTCCGGGGTTGTTCTTCTGTTCCGCATTTTTAAGCATTCACAGAAATAATTTAACAAAAACCTATTGTCACTATAGGCAATTTTATAAAAAAAAAAACCTAAAAATTAAAATTTTACAAATAAATCAATTTCAAATGACGTAATGATGGCAAATTAATTATCATCAACAAATCCAAAAAGCAGCGAAAGTTAGGTTAGGGTTTTGCTGTTACCCAAATTGTGGTTTTTTAGAAAAATTGGCTGCAAATCGTAGGTTATGATACTAACATTTTATTAAACAGTGATGTGCATATTTTTGAAAATTTTGATGATCCTATAGTTTACAATTATCCATCCGGTAATAATGATTTGAATCCCTGAAAATCAATTAATTAAAATTCATTTAAGGATGCCAAATTGAATTTTATGTTTCTTTCATAGCAAATGATTCTCTCTTGCAAAATTTTCTTCTGTTATTTTTGCTAACTTTTTTTGATGTTTCGACTGAAAAACAACTGGTAAGGATGATAAAGAAATAAATAATTTATTTATAATTACGTATGATGATAACAATGTTCGGGCCAGGACGTTTTTGCGCCGCCGTTTTTGCACCGCCGTTTTCGCGCCAGGACTTTTTCGCGCGGGCCGGTTTTAGGGATGTGCGAGAGTCTCGGTTCTCGGTTCCCGACTCGGGAAATTTCTCGGGTTTTTCGCTTCCCGGTCTCGGGTTTTTAGTCTCGGAAACCGAGAAATTTTTACCCTGTTAAGGATGCCCCTTTCGGAGGGCGCCAGCAAAGGGAGAAAAGAGGAAAAATTATTGAATCTTGAACATATTTTTTTAACAAAATTTATGAAACCGTGCCACAAAATTCCTCTAAGATTTCAAAAGTTGACCTAAAATTTGCCATGCAAAAATTGGCCTTTTTGGTGAAAATCTGTTATCAAGTCGCACTAAATTACAAAATTTATCCGGCGGCGCCTACCGGCACCGTCGGACTTCCCCCCCCCCCCCCGCTTAAAAAAAGGTTTTTTGAAAAAAGGCCGCAAAAAAAGCTCTTTTGAATGTAAAAATGGTCGCCAATTTTCTCAAAACCGCAAAAATTGATCTTTTTTTGGTGAAAATCTGCTAACAAATCAAAAAGAAATTACAAAAAATTTTCCGGCGGCGCCTATCGGCACCGCCGGCCGGACCCGCTCCCCTAGCCCATTCTTCAAAACATTTGGAAAAAGCATGCCGCAAAAAAATTGTTAAAAATTGATTTTTTGATCCCAAATGCACTGCTGCTAATAAGATTTGCTTATTTGTCCCCCGAAATTGTTAAATCCGATAATAGGAGACAAAAAATATTTTGATATATTTTTGATCGAAAATAAATTTTAAAAATAACTGATTTGAAGCAATTTGCGAAATTTTCTTATTTTTGATTTTAAAATCTTATTTTTTGGCCTTGATGTTCATATTTTGAAAAATTTTCGATACGAACCCTGGCCTCCGGCCGCGCTGGACCCCCATGTTCCTTGAAATTTCTTGGAAAAAGTGCGCAAAAAAAGCGTTTTTAAAAGCAAAAAACGCCGTCACTTTAATGTTGAAACTCCTAGCAAAAATCCCGTTTGACGTACCCCCACATTTAATGTGTTTTTGATTTAAAAAAATATATATTTGAATTAATTTCATTTAAATTTCTCAGTTCTCGATTCACGAGTCGAGAAATTTCTCGGCTTTTTTGGCTCTCGGTTCTCGTATCGTTTCCCGGGGTCATTTCTCGGTTCTCGTATCGTTTCTCGGGGTCATTTCTCGGCCTCGATCTCGGTTCCCGGTAAAAATCACTTCTCGCACATAATCTTTTTACAAAACTATTAATTTTTATTGAGAAATATTTATTTAGTTAAGGAGCATTCTGCAATTTGCATTATTCATTTAAAACGAACCAGTATTTTTTTCTAAGATTAATATTGGATTCAATAAAATTTTTTATTAAAGTTGAAATCAAGAAATGAATGTGTGTATAGGGCCAGACTTCATGGTATAGAAATGTGGGAACGTGCCGGGCCGGGAGGGAAAATGTCCGAATAGTCCCTTTATTTATTACCGAATTTCCCCTTTTAATTTCCCTTTTATTTCCAAATGTCGCATTGAGTTTTATAATTTATTAATGAAAATAGAAAATAAATATAAATAAAATTGTTTAAAAGAAGTGCCGTGTTGATTGAGATTGGAAAAGGGGAGGATTGATTGGATTTCGGAAGTGCCATTGGTAAAGAAAGTGCCCTGGAGGGATTGAATTCCTTGGGGTGAGAAAAGCCCTGAGGGGAAGGGGAAGAAGCCCTGGGGGAAAAGGGACGGAGGGGAGAGGCCGAGTGAATTATGGATTTACGTGCTCTTCCTCTCTCCCTCTCCGATTGGTGTGATCGGAGTGCCTTTTGTACGTGTAAAGTGTTCGTAAGTGGCGGAAGGAAAACGGAAAAGGGGAACGGATGTGAAATGGATGAGGGAGATTAAACGGGAGATAAGGTGAGAAAAGTAAAATGTGTTAACGGGAGGAGGAAAATTCGCCTAATTGAGTCCCGGGGTTTTTGAGTAAATTGGGAAAGGGTTGTGGGTTACAGTATAAAGCAAGTATTTGACACTAAAGAAATTGGCATAACTTTTTTTTAAATAATTAACTCACATTTTCATGCTTTAATTTAATAAGACCTTCGTTTAGTTCACTGACATTCTGTTGAAGAGTTGAAAATTAGCCCAGAAGGCCCAATGATTATTACTTCAGCTTTATCATTGTCGTTAATCACTTGGGCTGTGATGTAAGAAGTTCGCAAAAAGACAGGGGGAGCCTATTGAGAGCATTTTTGATGGAAAAACGGAACAATTTTCAGAAACTTCTTTGTTTCATTTTCATGAGTTTATGTTTTTTGTATAAATTTTATTTGTTTCAACGTTTCAATTTTAAAAAGTTAAAATGGCAACTTAAAACTTTTTCAGTGTTTTTTTTAACAGAAAATATATTTTAATTATAAAAAAGTTTATTATTCTATACGCATCCGAAATGAATAACATTTATAAAAAACTTTTATGTGTTTTTTAATAGAATACATATTTCAATTGTAAAAAAGTTTATTATCTTCTGCGCATCCGAACAGAAATAACAGTCAATTTGGCATTATAAAACTTTATCTTTGTTTTTAACAGAAAATTTATTTAATTTGTATAAAAAAAAATTATTTTTAATTATTTTTTTTTGGAAATTTTTCTTTCTCTCAGTCCATCGGATTTAACAATTTGTGTGGGATTTGCTATGCATTAATTCAAAACCATACGTGAAATAATGAAGAATGTAAACGGTTTGCATTTATATGAAATGTAAAATTAATTCTGTACAGAAAAAAAACAACATTCCTTCTCCCCCCCCTCCCAATTTTCTGTCCATTTTTGTGGAAATGCGCCCCATTTATAAGCACTGTCTGATCAGAAATAATTTCAGAGTGTCACTTTGGCGCCGGCTATTTTAGCGCCAAATGCTTAAATCTATAATTTCGATCAAAATTAAAGCAAATTGATATGCTCTGAATGCGCTTTACAAGATCTTTTAGCTGTAAAATTCTACAAAAATTTTCTTTTTCCCTTTTGCTTCCAACAATTAATTTGCAGTAGAATTAAACAATTGATTAAATAATAAAAAATACAATCAAAAAAACATAATCACAAAATAAAGGAAAAAGCTTTTGACAGAATATAGGCCAGTATTAAAGCCCACTAAAACTTGGAACCTCTACGAAAAGCCATGGTCGAGAAATGGGACAAAATGTTTGTCCAGATTTTTTGTCCCCTTGTTTGGCATATATATTTTTTGCTTTGCAACGCTTGAAAAGGCAATAAATTTCTTAATATTCAGATTTATTCTGCAGATTTTGAACGCAAATTGCCAATTTCTGAAAAATGAAAGTTCTCCGCGCAATCTTCGTCATTTTCGCCTTCTTTTGTGCCGTAGTCGAGAGTGGCGTCATGCGAAAAATACTTCAGCAGGACCCGGGTGGGAGAAAGGGATTTGATAATATTATTTTATTTTTGTAAATAGTAACTAAAAAATTAAAAATAAACAAATGTTTCCAGTATTAACAATTTAAAGTAAATTTCAAATTTTGAGTTATTGAGAAATGAATTTAGAAACAAAAAAGAATGCCGTGAAGGTGGAGGAGGTGTTTGTGGCGAAGCAAAATGCACAGGTAATAAGTTTTAAAATGGATGTGACATGGAAGTAATTAAAATTAACAATTTAAGAAAGTGTTTGAGAACATGACGACAGAGACTCAATCACCTTCTGAAAAATTGGTGAATTGAAATCAGTAAATTAATCGGAACTTAGGGAGAGAGAGAGATGGATGGGCAGAGGGGATAAAGATAAAAAGGAGAGAAAAAGATTGAGAAGAAAAGAAAAGCGATGGAAAGAGCGAGAGAGAGAGGAGAGAGAGAGATAAGCAAAGAATCGAGTACGGTCGAAGAGAGAAGGAGAGAGAGACAGAGAAAGAGATATAGAAGATAGAAATAACAGAAAAAAGAGAGTGAGGGAGAGAGATACGGAAAAGGTCGAGGGTCAGTCTTGGTCTCTGGAAATTTTTGGTCTTGAAGATTGAGGACTGGAAAAACTCCTTAGCTTTTTAGTAAACTGGCATTTTGCAATCAAATAAAAATTAAAAAATAATTTATTTCTATAAAGTTATTTTTAATTTTTTACTCTTTTGGAGATTTAAAATGAAAGTAGGCATATGAAATTAAAAATATAATTGTTCAGTTGGCCGCAATGCAGATATCAGTGCCGATTTTTTTCCCGTCAGCATTCATGAAGGTAAATTTTACGATTTATAAAATTTTGGTAATTAAATCCCATTATTTTGGTCGATTTCGGTCAAAAAAAGCGAATTCACAATCTTTGAGCAAAGGCCAAATCCTTTAGTAGAGATACGATTTTTATGCTCTAAAAACCTCAAAATAGGCACTAAAAATTGAAAAAAGGCTCTAAAAAGCCTCAAATCGGCTGTAAAATGACAAATTCTGTTCAAAAAAATAATAAACAAATTTTCATTTTTTAGGGTTGTATTTTCAAAATTTTCGGGTCGATTCTTAGGTATGGTGACGTTGGGGAAATTTTTATAAAATTAGGCTCAATTTTTCAGCAGGTTTTCTCCAAAAAAGGCATTTTCCATCGAAGCGGTATCCAGAAATTTGGTTTTGGGTATTGTGTTTTTTGAAAATGCTAGTGACATAATCCATAATCCAAGTATTTTCTGAAAAATATATAATTATTTTTATTTTTAATAAAGCAACTGTCACATTGGGTCAATGGCAATTTGTACAAAAGGCAACTCGTCTTTTATAAAATAAAGCTTAAGCATTAGCCTCGCCTAAAGCGTAGCCTTAGCCCAGGCTATCTCCTAAGGCTCAGGCGTAAGCCTAGGCCTAGTCTAAAGCTTAGGCTTAAGCCTATGTCTAGCCACAAGCTTAGGCCTAAGCCTAGGCCTAGCTAACCTAGGCAATTATCTTTTGTACGAATTGCCTTGAAACAACCGTCGCATTGATGGCATCATCCACCAGCCAAATTTGGAAAAACATACAAAAGAACAGTTTTGACAAAATTTCTGGCTTTTCGAAAGCTTTAAAATTTCAAAGCTAATTTAAATTCTCAATTTTTTTTTTTTGCATTTTTTTGTAAGTTCGTAAAGATTTCTTTTCTGATTTCAGGTGGCAGGTTTAAAATTATGATGCGTAAACTGAATAAGAGCCTTTTGCTCTCGCCTCTTGTAGTTTACATAAAATATATAGCTTTTATACTTTAAAAAAATTAAAGAAATTAAAATAAAATACATTTTTACCATTTTGCTTTGTTCTGATTTTTATTTTAGTGAAATGTTTTTTTCTTTTTTGAAATTTAAGGCAAAGGGTTTTTTTTTTGTTTTTACTATTTTTAAATTTTTTTCTTGAAAAATTCCCCGGCTGATCCCGCTTCCTGTCGATCGAAAATCCAAAACCCGGTCCCGGTTTTTCCTAAAAATTCTCGGTCCCTTCACTTTTGTTTTTTACAATAAATTATTTTTTAAATTCGTTTTCATAATTTTTTTCACATAAAAAAGCTCATAAGAGAATCCATTGAATTTTTTTTAGTTATTCTGAGATTTATCATTTGCACTTATTTTGACATGCTGATACTTAACCAAATTGTAGATAAAAATATTAATGAAAAATTTTCAATTTAACTTAATAAAAGTTAAAAAAGGAGTATGGCATAATTTTATATCAAAATAGTTTAAAAAAATAATAAACTAATTAAAAAACTTTATCTGAAAACAGGTATTTCCTGTTGATTAAGTTAATCAGTAATATAGTTAATGGTATCATTAACGGTCTATGTGTTACCTGTTTTTTGCGGTAAATTACCACGCTGGTCTCTATTAAAAATCGACTTGAAAAATTGATTCCCTATGTTTGCTTGACTGTAAATTTAGGCCCTTAAAATTTTCTCACTTACTAAAAATACCGAAAAATAAATGAGTTCATCTAATATTGAAACAGAGAAAAACCCAGAAATATGTAATTTGCTAGAAAAAATGATTTCAAAATCCCTATTTTATAATTTCCGAATTGATAGAGCTTTTTATTGCCTAAACTAAAGGAATGTGGTTATTAGGTAATGTATTATTTTAAATATATTGTAAATTTAATTAGAATTGATCTAAAAATAAATTTTTTCATCCACACTTTATACCGGTATTTTTTAAACATAAAATAGGGGCTTTACCATTTACTGATCGTTAGGCTTTTTGGAATTTGAACAGTTTTAATAAGGAAGATAAATGTTTTAATGATTTATACTTATTACTAATTAAGAACACTTTGGAGGAAAGCAACTTAAAGGAAGGGGACCGGACAGGCAACCACGAGGCTGGTCACGCCGGGGCGTGCAAGCTTAACCCTCACAGCACTAGGATAACATACATTTTTTGAAAATTTTTTCGTTTTTAAGGGTTCTGGAATTAAAGAAAAAAATTGGTTTCAAAGGTTTACGTTTTAAATCATTTGCTTAAATAGTATGTGTAACGAAACTTCATTTGTTGGAGGGTCTAAAAATGTCCTATTTGAAAAAATTGTTAATTCTGATTATTGACAAAGAATGAAATTGTTAATTCTGATTATTGACAAAAAATGAACTTCAACATTTTAAGATGACCACCATCCCCGATCCAAGGACGAACAGCAGAGGGCGCACCGACTACAAGACGAGGCCGAACTACAACAAAAAACAACTGGAATCATTCGTAGAAATGTTTCTAGGTAAAAAAATTTTTTTGAAAAATTTTTCGAAAAATTTCTTCCTGTGAATTGAAAAATTTTTCGCGTCAAAATGAATAGGCTCATTGTAAAGAGCACAATTTTTTAATCTTCAGAAAACAATGAATTTTTTACAGTTAATATCGCAATTGAGTGCCCATACCTAAGCGGTTATAAGTATACAATTAAAAGGGGGAGGGTCATTCCTCGCTGACTTCGTATAGGGTGGGGACTTCGTATCGTTTGGGCAAAAATGTAAATTATGTAGGGAAAGGTCAGAGACGTAGAAATATGAAAGAGACAACTTTAAGAACGAAAACAATTTTAATTTAACTTTTCTGTTGTACAAAAACAAATAAAAAATAATGAAAATTGTAAATATTTTGTATTTTTTACGAAACGGATTCAATTTTATAGGATATTGCTAATTTCATTTATCAAATAAAATTTCGGAAATTTATAAAAAATTTAAACAAATTATCCTAATAAATTTCATTAAAAATTCAAAATTTTTCATTAATTGTGACTACAAAAATTCGTAATTTTTCTTATAATAGTTCCGGAACCGCTCAGTTGGGCCGGCACGGTTGGGCCCCAGCATATTTTCCACTTTAACTTTCTACAATTTTTTTCTTTGTTATCCAAATCCAACAATCTTCGTATCGTTCGAAAGCTCTTAACATGCTTTATTAGCCTTACTAAAAAACAAAAAAAAAAAAAATTTAATTTAGCTTTTTTTCCAAAAAACCCCTATAGAACGGCCCCATCAGGTAAAATGGCCTTTTTGACCTCTAAAGACCGGAAAATTTTTCGAAAAAGGCATTATTTAGCAAAATTTTATCGAAAATATTAATTATATTTAATTAATTTTTTTAAATGAGTTCATTTTAGTCAAAAAATAAGCAAAAAAGCAAAAGTTTCTCTTTTCAGGTCGATTTTTGGCTAAAATGAGTAAATTTTAGCGGTATCGTGTTTTTTCTTCTAAATTGTTTCTAAAACCATATATGCAATTTTTAAAACTTTTACTTTGCTTTTAGCGAATTTGAAGAATTTTAAATTACATCCATCAATTTGGGAAAATTTATGTCCACTTTTTTTGCATTTTTATGTGCATATTTCGCAAGTTTTGATCCACATTTTATGGCCATATTTCATGGTTTATATCCATATTTTTGCAGCCCTGACAATGAATATATTTAATTTATACAATTCAATGATCTTTCACTAAGAATTATATTTTTTCAGGCGGACCGATCAGTGAGGGTGTCCTCACTGGGCCAATTGACTTTGCAGGCCTTCAAAACGACTAGAAAATGGCTTAACATCACGTGTCTTCTGGTAAGAAATTCAATAAAGGAGTGATCTGATTACGGTGGTGAAATTGACGTTTTAGTCAGCATTAAAAGTTATGCTCATTTATTTTTTTCAGAATTTTTCTTGCCTTACAAAAAAAAGTATTTGGTCTTATAATTATGAAACGCCGTTTGGGGCCACTTTAAGAAAAATTTTTAGATTTTTTCTTTTAATTGTTCAAATTTTTTCATGGGGCTCATAACATTAATGGGGCGGGAATTTACCGTGTTCGGTCATTTCGTAAAATTCTAAAACTTTGCTCAAAATGATCATTCTTTGAATAAATCAATAATTCTAATATTCTTGAGAAATTCAAAAAATTTCTTCAAAAGTTCACAAACATTATAAATTCCTTTTAGTGTTTTTTTGTAAAAAAAATTTATTTTTAAAATGTAAAATACTTAGAGCTACCGAAATCTTTACATAGAAAATTTGCTTTTTTGAGCAATGTTTATTACATTTTATGATTAGATACTTATTAATAAAATACTTTAAAATAGAAATTGATTGTAAATTTTTATAAATAATTGGCTCGATTAGATTATAGACTAGGAAGGCCAAGATAAGATTCTATGTCGGAGAATTTTAAAAGATGGCGGTTTGAAATAACCCACCAAAAACTATTTTAAATCAAAACTCATTTATAAATATTGGCAAACATAGTTCCAACACTTTGGCGAAAACATTGACCCCAAGTTCACGATTGAATGGTCAACAGCATGTCAAATGAACGAAGAAGTGAAGGACAAGGCGGGAACTCTCCTCATAGAGCTGGCGGACAGAATGCTGACACGCTTCCAAGACGAACACAACAAAAAAATCCTGCAAGAGGTAAAAATGTTAAGAGTACTTTGAAATTTGAGAATTTTATTAGAATTTTTTTTTCCAATTTTGGAAAATTTTAAGGGAAGCCTGGGACAATGGGTGCTACATTTTAAATGTTGTTTCTAAAAATTATAAGTAATATACAAAAAGTACATAAATAATTTTTCTAGCTCGCCACTAGCGTCACCGAAAAAGGATGGTTGATGGAGGAGCAGATTTATAAGTGAGACTTAAAAACTGATTAACTCTCAATCTTTCAAAAATTATTTTTAGGTATCTGGATCGCCTCCATTGAGTAAAAGGACACAAAATATAAAAAGCTTCAATTAATAAAATAGAATAAGAAAAAATTTTTATAAAAAAATTTTAACGCGCAAAAATGGATGATCGAATTTAAGGCATAAATAAGGCTAATATTTATAGTTTTTTCACTATTTTTTCCTGAGCTCTCCGGGGCCTAAAACTTAAGAAAACAAGTTTTTTTTGATTGTTGTTATGCTAATTTTCGAGTTATTGGCAAATATTTTCTATAAGAATCGACCTAAAATTTTTTCAAAAAATAAATCCCTACAAATCGACCCGAAAATTTTGAAAAATGCACTCCTAACAAATGAAAAATTTTCTCAAAAATCAATCTCCAAAATTTATTTATTTATTTCTTGACAAGAATTTGTGATTTTAAAAATTATTAGCTCAATACTGGTTTGGCCTAATTTTTTCTACTTTTTTGAATAAATTTTGTCGTTTTACATCCATAGATTTAAAAGTTTTTAGCAACTATTTACCATTCCTGGCAACTATTTTGGAGCTTTTTTAGAAACAAAAACTAATTATTTTAGCATTTTTTAGCAACTATAAATATAAGTCCTAGACATAAAAATCTTAAAAGTCATAAAAAACCGCAAAAATACATCAAAAAAAGTAAAGAGAGTATTTTTCTGTACTGCCAGTTTTTGTTAGTATTTTCAGTTCCGCCATATCAGTCTCAATTTATAGGAATTTTTTGGACCTTTTCGCGAAACTTCAATCTCTGCATTTTTAGTGAATTCTGAAAAAAAGCAAATAAAATTACATGAGAATTATTTCGAATTATTCACATGCTTTACTTGAAATTTACAGCCGTGTTTATGACAGCATATTTGGAGGATTGAATTATGAAGAAGTAGATGACGCAAAGAAGCAAATATTCGGGAATGAAATACCTAAGCATTTCTTAATTGTTATTTAATAAGGTTTAAAAACTTGTCGTGCCGGTCCCTATATAACCATATTCCTTTGTCAATTTGTTGTATTTTATTATGAAACAAACTAAATCTTATATGCATTATCATAAAATGGAAAATCCTAAAACACGCATAAAAATATTTGCTTCCGCTTTTCGGTCTCATTTCTACCGTTTTTCATATAATTCATAAAAGTAAGGCGCTTTGGTACTTCCACAAAAAGCACACAGTTTCTTTCATCAAAAAATTTCTGTGAAATTTTGTTGAAATACCCATAACTTCAATTATTTTTTTGGATTTTGAAGTTTCTAGTGGTGTATCAACCACAAGAAACCATGGCTTATTCTGAGTCCAAAAAATGTTAATTATATAAAATTATTAATATAAAAATCAATTATTAAGAAAATGAATTTATTAAAACACTATGATTCCTTACTTTCTGCAAATCATCAAAAATAATTTTCATTTTCACCATTCCTCAAATTAGGTAAAAAATTACAATATTTAAAGTCACGATTTTTTATAAGAATTTTCACGACGCTTTAAAAAATGAAAGTTTCAGATATGGTAAGTCAGAGAATTTTGAAAATAATTACTATGATTACCTAACATACATTGATGAAGGCGATGATTATGATCGAAATCGTTATCTTCGCGAGCTTTTTCTTCGCGATTATTATGATAGAATGCGTCAACAACGCGATGATTATGATCGAAATCGTTACTATCGCGATTTTTTTGAAGCATTTTGAAGATTGTGAATACCGTAGCAGAAATTATGAAGGATATTTCAAAAAATTCAATGATATCGGAGGATGGCAGTTGAACACTCTTTTGTCTGCTTACAAAATGTTAGCACAGAATAATGAGGACAAAACGGGAACTGGATAAAAATGGATATAAAAATTAAAGTGATTAAATTAAATTGTTATTTTAGTGTTTTTCCTTTCCAAATTAGTCAAATCGAAGAAAAAGAGAAGTATTTTTGTGGGTTGAATTATTGAAACCTAAACAAAATTTCGAACAAAAGAAATATATTGGTTAGTACATAATTTGAATTGATTTAATAAATGAATTAAATTTATTCTATATTCTTTATATCTTCAAAAAATTTTAATATTATTCTCAAATTCTCCGAATTCACATTGACATATGAACAAATTTACAAAGTGCTTGAAATAATTATAGGCAAATGCAAAGAAAAAACGAATTCGCCACCAATTTACGAATTTATAAAGAAAGAATTAAAATATTTTTTTAACTAAATCGGATTCAGCATCATCACCATCATCATCATTAAGGCATGTAATTATATGCATATAAAAGCCAAATATGAGCATAAAATATACACCAAAAAGTAGGGTTTGGTGGTGCTTAAAGACAAATAATTTGTGAATTAATTGTTTTTATTTTTGAAAAAGAAGAGATTTATTTTAATTTGATGCTTTTAAGCCACTAATTTACGAAATAAATCTTTGTCTATTAAATTAAAAATTTCAGCATAAAAAAGAATTGCGCATTAATAAATTTTGGACGAGAATTGTCAAAACGTTTACCATTTAATTTTGAGAAATATAATGAATATGTCGAGAAAAAGAGAGAACATTGCGGCACAAATGCGCATGTTGAACATTACTATTCAATAGAAAATACACCGGCAATTGGGTACCGTAATTATACAATAAAATTGATATATGTGTAGACCCAGCCCGTATCGGAAGGCTTAAATAATTGCAGTTTTTAGCCATCATATTTAATCGGGTGTTACTGCATTAGTTAAATTCTATTATTCTGTTCGTTAATTAATAACTAATGACTAAATTTTGAAAAAATGTATACACATAAATTCATAAATTGTTTAAAATTTCAAAAAGTTGTAAAAATTTGATTAAAAGAAATCTTCAAAAATTTTGAAACCCTTATTTTTGGAATATTTTGGTTATAACTTTTTAAATTTATAAAAAAAAATAGTATAAATATAATATTCTAATAGAAAACAACTTGGCCGGTTGAACTTTTTCCAAAATTAAATTTGATTCTCCTGATATTTCAGGATTCGTCGTGATCCGTTGGTACTATTTCAGATTTTTCCTGATCTTTCAGATTCGTCCTGTCTTTTGGTCCTGATTTTTCAGGTTCGTTAGGCACACATACGGATTACAGACTATAAATAGGGAAAATCTTTACTCCGTAAAATCCGTATCCAGGAAAAATACAGATCGAATACGGATTAGGATTTATATTAAATACAAATCTTGAATAGATAAAGTTAAAAGACTTTATAATAAATTTATTATAAATCTAAGCAAAAAATTAAAAAATACACAATTCGGAACAAATTGAAAGTGGGGACTTAAATATTTCAGTATTTGTAATTAATTTTCGGGAGTGCATTGTGCAATTTGTTGACAGATTTTCACTAAAACTATCTTTAATTTTGAAAAATTTAAAAATCCAGCTTCGTAAAAATTTAAGAACTTGAAAAACGAAATTCGTTTCTTAAGAAAAATTTACGAATTTGAAAAAAATTTAATACAGTTTCGTAAAAGTTCAACGAAATGCAATTCAATATCGTAAAAATTTTGAGTATTTTGCAAAAAATTTTGCTTTTTTTCCAATTTAGTAAGTTTTACCATATTTACCAGTGCTTTTTCGAAATAGACTTTCCGATTACAAAGTTTGGTGAATTGATGCTCACCATTTCAAAGTTTTAATTATCCAAGTTTGAGATAAAATTAGGTGGTAATCCTTCCGTAAAAATCCGTATATTGACCCGGTCCGGAGCTGATCTCTAATTTAGACTATCAAATTATTCCAAGAACATTAAATCTTGATTTTCGTTGAGTTAAATTTTTAATTGTTTTTTTAATTTAATTAAAATAAACAAACATTCGAGACACCGTCATAAAATGGAGATTCCCGCAAATATTTATAATAATAATTAACGCTGGCATCCCATTTGTTCATTTCATTTTCTCTTGCCTTTTTGAACATTTTTTGCAATTTTTCGTCAAATTTTTTGCGAAGTTCTCCATTCAAATTGCCAAAATTTGCTTTATAATTTCGCAATTTGTGCTCATTTCGCAGATTAATTTCTCCCACCTCTTTTGCCTCTCCTCCAAAAAGTACCATTGAATTTTGGTTCAAACGATGGATTATGCCAATTAACTTTAATTGATAACATTTGTCTTGAAACTGTGAATATTCAAACAGTGGCTTTACTGCGGGGATTTCTTTGGCCAGCTCCGGAATTTCAGCTTTTAATTTAGTCAATAATTATTTTAAAAATGCGAAATAATTTAATTATTAGTGAAGGTATTTGTTTTATCTTTTAGAAAGCTATTTTTATAAATTTTGAAAAATTTTGGAAAAAAGCAAAAAATGCACTCCTTACTTTTTGCATATATTTTGAACAAATATTCATACAAAATGTCCAAATATTTGCGATGCTTTTCGCAGTTTTGTCGCTTCTCTTCATTATTTGCCACGACAATTTTGTCACAATTCCAATTCAGTCTCATCAAATACAGAAGGCCAAAATATGTCTCATGCATTTGCGCATAAAGTTCTTTGCTTTGCTCAAATGAAAGATTGAAGTTTGTAATCATATGTAATTCAGGAATCATATGTAATTCATTCATATCCAAATTCATACAAAACTGCTCAAATCTGGACGGACCGCTCATAAATTCGGTAAATGCGCGTTCCCCGACCTATGCAATCAAATTACATTCAAAACCAATGAAAAAATGTACCAAAAAAGTTTTGTAGTGCCAATATAAACGGTCGAGATCAAGCATATGTTTTAGGGTATCTCTGCTCAATTCCTTTTCGAATGCTTTTTGAAACTCTTGCAACTTTTTATTAAAAGCTTCTCGGTATAATTTTGCATGTATTTCGTTTTGTTTAATTTCCTTTTCCTCCGTAAATTCTTGTGCCATTTTTACGATTGTTTCTTGATGAGTTTCTTTTTCTTCAATATTTGATATATAATTCAATTTTTCCTCATTGTATAATTTTGGTTCGTAATATTTCACGAAAAATCTTTTCAATTTATGGCCCATTTTTTCACTGTTATTTGGTTCATAGAGTGTCCAAGTTGTTGATGTTTTCGAATTTGATAAGAATTGCCAAATTGTAAGTAACGATGAGATCACCTCAGTCAATTTGCACAATGTGAATATTTTGTCAAAATAAAACATTGGCATCACTGCGGGGAGCCCGGCGTACACTCGGAACAAAAATTCATGCAAAATGTCCAAATACTTCCGAAATTTCTGGCATTCTGTCCGTTCATACTCTTCAAATTGTGGCCCAATTTTTGCACAGTCCCATTTCTCCTTCAATTCATATAACAACCCTAGGTGAATCTCATATTTTTGCTCCAAATTTTTTTGCGATTTCTTGTCATTGAATCCTTTTTCTGCGCAAAAAATTCCAAAATTGTAAGGGTCTTTCATAAATTCAAGCAGAAAGTTGTCATCATCATACTGAAAATATTAATAATAATTTAATAATATTCATAGCTACTTGAATATCCCATTCGAAAGAGTAATTTTAGGCTTTTGTCTAAGGCAAGTAATTTTATTTTTTTTAGATTTTCCTTTTTGTTAAAGAATTTTTGAAAACAGCTCTCTGTTCAAACCCCTCTTGGGATAATTCAAAAAAAATTATTAAAAAAAAAAGAATTATTTCTTATGGTTGATCAGAAAATAATTCACATCGTCCAAAAAAGTTAGCGATTTTATATAGACATAAAGCTTTCTAGGTATACACATATACATATACAAATTATGAAATTTTCAATCGCGTGTGATAAAGAATATTTTTAAAACAGCCCCCTTTCAAAACCATTCTTTGGCAAATAAAAAATATATTTTAATATTATATTAATTTTACTATGCTTACCACTCGTTCTTGACTTGAAGCACAAAAAAAAGTGAATAAAAATAATAGAAGAATGAGTTTCATTGGATATAAAAGAAATTTACCATCATTACGTAATTATAATTGTTTTATTTAGGCTTACACGGGCCCGGGTATTTGGGCAAAAATCGGGCCCGGGGATTAACGTGTATTGAAAAGCCAGGGTACCGGGTCCAGGGACGGGCGAAGCTCGGCTTGGCACTCAATGCCGAAGGTGAAGCCCAATTTTTTTAAAGCACGAAGTTCGAAGCCCAAAAAACCCGAAGTTTTCGAAGCTCGAAGCACGAAGTTTTTGAAAAAATAATTTTCCCTAACAAAGAGTTTTTTTTAAAAAGATTTTCGTATTCATTAAAAATTTATTAAAGCTTTCTATAAATAAAAAAATTTATAATTGAGGCTTTTCCGAATAAATTTTTCCTTTTTTTAAAAGAATTTTCTTGGAGGAAAGAATGGGTACCCGGGATGGGTCAAATTAGAAAATAAAAAGCGAAACGCGGAATCCAAAAAATGCAAAATTGCGAAAAGAAAATTTTTTCGACAACTTTTTTAATAGTCAACATTATAAAGTAAAAAAATCATATTTTTGTAAAACTATTCCAAATTTAAAAAATCAATAAAAAATTTTTGAAAAATTAAAAGAAAACAAATACTTGGAGGGGAACTGATCCAACACAAAATGAGGAACGGATCCAAGAGCACAACCAGTGGACCGACCACCCATGTAACAAGATTAAGAAACAAAAAGTTAATAATGATATTAAATTAAAGTTTACTATAGACCAATCATTAGGGGGTATTTTTTCTTTGAAAACCCATTTTTAGGGGGGGGGGGTATTTTTCCCGAAACTTCGGGTAAATTACCCGAAGCTCGAAGTTCGAAGCCCAAAAAACGCGAAGTTTTCGAAGCACGAAGCTCGAAGTTTCGCCCATCCCTGACCAGGTCGTGTACCAATTTTTAAACCGAGCCCGGGTCCGGTACCCGGTGAAACCGGGTATTGAAAACTTCATAGTTTTTCAAAAAAAAAAAAATTAAATTTCACGAAGCGTTTGGTAATTACAATGGTGCTAGGTCGAACCGAAAATAGTCTCAGTGTGGGCGAACCGAAAATGGTCTCAGTGTGAATAAAAATATTTAAACTTAATTATACGATTCACTAAATCATATAATTATATAAAAAATAATAGCGTGTGAATCAATAATTCCCAACACGTATAATTTTACGAGCTACGTAAATAAAAAAATTAATATACATATGATAATTTTATATGTTAACGCAAAAAATAAAATATAATTATAAATATTTTATCTGTTAGTTGTATTTATTTCTATAATCATAATATTGCTATAATTTAGAAAAATGAATAAAATTTTTATTTTAAAACTTATAATTTTATTCTTATTTGAATATTCTACAACCAGCAAGTCTGGCTATCATTTTTGTTTGTGTGTGCGGAAACGACAGTTAGTTTGGCCAAGTAACGAATGCAATTGAAAGGGATTAAGTTAAGCTTATGTACGTTGAAACGTTACTTGGCCAAACTAACTGTCGTTTCCGCACACACAAACAAAAATGATAGCCAGACTTGCTGGTTGTAGAATATTCAAATAAGAATAAAATTATAAGTTTTAAAATAAAAATTTTATTCATTTTTCTAAATTATAGCAATATTATGATTATAGAAATAAATACAACTAACAGATAAAATATTTATAATTATATTTTATTTTTTGCGTTAACATATAAAATTATCATATGTATATTAATTTTTTTATTTACGTAGCTCGTAAAATTATACGTGTTGGGAATTATTGATTCACACGCTATTATTTTTTAATATAATTATATGATTTAGTGAATCGTATAATTAAGTTTAAATATTTTTAATCACACTGAGACTATTTGCGGTTCACCCACACTGAGACCATTTTCGGTTCGCCCACACTGAGACTATTTTCGGTTCGTCTCACCACGATTACAATAAGTTAAATAAACGTATTTTTTCTAAATTAGCTGGAAATCAATTATTGAAAAATTTCATTAGAAAAAAAGATTCAGTAGTTAATATTCTTAAAATTTATATGATTTTTACAAATTAGTTGAGATTTCTTTTACCATAAATTAATTATTTTAATGAAATGAAAAAGTCATTTAAATTTTTATAAAAATCGTTCTAAAATAATTATTATAAATCCGTATTTATACATGCTTGGTCTTTTAAAATATTCAGTTTCGGTTGATTTTAAGGAATCTTTAAAAATTGAGAATTTTGAAGTCCGGCGGTGTCGGAGCTTCGTGCTTTGAAACTTCGCGTTTTTTGGGCTCCGAACTTCGAGCTTCGGCCTCGGGTATTTACCCGAAGTTTCTGGAAAAATACACTACTAAAGATCGGGTTTTCAAAGTGAAAAATACCCCCCTAATGATTGGCCTTTGGTAAACATACATTTAAGATTTTTGGTATGCTTAACATATGTTCATACATGAGTGGTCTAGTTGGTTTTGTTCTTGTTTCTATTTCTTATTTTCGCGGTGTATCAATTCCCCTCGAAGTAATTGTTTTTCTTTTAAGGCATGGGGGGGGGGCTGAAGGGGCTAAAGTCCCCCCCCCCCCCCCCCCGAAACGCAAAAAGTAAAAATTTATTTGAAATTTTAAGCAATTTTCGTAACAAAATTGCATAAAAACACAATTTTCCCGGCGGCACATATCGGCACCGCCGGACCCCCATTTTACCATAATTTTGAAAAATGGCGGCCAAAAAGACAAAAATATTAATTTTTTGGCGAAAAAACGGCGAAAAATTTTGTAAAATACACCCCCATAAGCGAAAAATACACCCTTAAAAAAATACACCCTTAAAAATCGAATAAATTAGAGTTTTTGTATGCTTTTGGAAAAAAATTCATTTATATAAAAAACGAAACTTTGTTTTAGCATATAATATCAAAATAAAATTCGAAATTGCATATTTAAATTGAAAAACAAAATATTTTACAATTGTCTAAAAACGCTCCTTAGCCATTGTTTTGGTGTTTAAAGTCAATTCTGAATTTTTACACAGTTTGGCATTTTTGAGGGTTAAATGCCATTTTGACAATTTTATTAGGTATATTTTAGTGCATATTTGGGCATTTTTCGGGTTTTTAGGGCATATTTGGGGAATTTGTAGTGCATATTTTAAGTGCTAATTGACATTTTTTAGTACATACTACTTCGAACCCTAGTTATTTGTAATCTTTTTTACAATGCATATTTTTGTTATAAAATTACTTAGGTATAAAATTTTGCAGGATGATAGCCCCTTATTGAACCGACTTGAAAAATCGCTATGATTTTATCAATAATCGAATATAAAAAAAAAACTGACTCTAACTATTTTAATGAATTTAATATTATTTATTTTTATTAAAAAGGAATAAAAAAAAGTTTTTTGCAAAATAAAAGATTTTTTTTGCCTTTTAAACATGTTCAAAATCAATGATTCTCTTTTCTCTAATTCATTTTTGAATAATATAAAAAAAAACAATGTTTAACTAAATTCTCTTTCTCTCCCTCTCCTCTCTCTTTCTCCTCTCTCTCTCTCCCTTTCTCTCTGTTTATTAAAATCATTGATTCACTTTTTGTATAATTTTTCATTAGAATATTATAAAAAAAAGCCAATGTTTAACTAAATTCTCTCTCTCTCTCTCGCTCTCCCATAGTCGTCATTCATTTCTTTAAGCCATCACTGCTTTACGTTTATTGAATTTTTAAGTGGAACTTACAATATTGCACATAGCCGTCACTTCTTTACGTTTATTAAATTAAGTGGAATTTTATCATATTGACTAGGCGTTAAGCCCCGACCCTGAGCACCCGACCCGAGACGTTTTTGGGACCTTTCCCCGACCCGACCCGCGACATGTGCCCCCCGACCCCCCCGACACATTTCGGGGAAACGGGAACCCCGGGCGTTCTGTTAATCCAACAACAAAGGGGGGCAAGATTGAAAATTTTTTAAATTTTGAACAATTTTCAAAAAATTTGGTCAATGTTGAGCAAAGTTATGGCAAAAGTATACATCTGGACAGATTTTCAAATATTTTTGTCCATAACTTTTTGAAACCTAACAAAATTTTTTGAAATTTTGCAAGCTAATAGAGGACACCTATAGCTAGCGAATGATAGCAAGAAAATAAAAATAAAAATAATTCTAAGTAAAATTTTTTAATTTAAAATAAAATTATTTTGATCATCAAAAATTCATATCAATAGTTCTTAGAACGAACAAAATAATATGATCTTGCTATCATTCGCTAGCTCTATGTGTCCTCTATTACTGCAAAATTTCAAAAAATCGAGATCTCCAGTAGGCGAGAAATGTCCGTACACCGTTACGAAAACGGTTGTTTTTCTTTTCATCCGCCAAAATTTTTTCTTTTCGTTTTCGGTTTTTCAAAATTTTATTTTTCGTTTCGTGTTTCGTTTTCGTATCGAATGCCCTTTTTAGTTTCGTTTTCGTAAACCAAAACGGGGGCCGGGCGGCTCGGGGTCGGAAGCTACGAATATTTGACTATTCGAAAGCAGGGGCTCTTAATAAATCAAACCAATTTTTGAGTAGACTTGAAAAATCCTCAAATTTTTCATTTTTTGAACAATATCTTTGTAAATAATTTATAAAGAAATGACAAAATTTTCAAGAAAAGCAATGTCGAGTATTGAAAAATATGTTTTACACAAAATGTCAACAGAAAATTTAAAAATAAATATAAAAATAGGCATAAGAATTGGAAAATATGGAAAAAGGATAAATGAGATAACCCAGACAGAGGTTTCAAATAATTTTGTTACTAATTACCCAATCTTCCCATTCATTTTCAACAACTAATTAGCTCACTATCAATTTTAATTACTTATACATACATGGACAATTGTTCGTATTTCTTCGCTTTCTGTTTCTCAGTGCTGGTCAACAATATGTCCATCTTTTCTTCAGCTAGTTTGAGTAAAACAAACCCAAAGTTACGAGAATGCTCCAAATTTTTGCGCAAAATGATAAATCTCTGATCATATTCAACAAGTGCGTCGTTGCCTTGGATTCTTTAAAAAACATAAAATCAAAAATTAAATTTAAAGTTGTAATAAATTGTTTGCTTTTCCATACAAAACATGGAATTTATTTGTGAACCTGGTCAGCTCCTTATTCGCAATAAAAGCCAAAATCCTATAGATCCAAACCAGATCAGGATTTACTTTTTAATGATTTATCGATTTAATTTTGTGAGAAATTTTCACAAATCCTAGATAAAGAACATGACATAAAACACCAAATATGCAACAAAAAACGAGTCAACATTTGCCAATGTTTTAAAGTTGTCCTTATTTGAAGGGGTCGGCGGGTATTTGAACCAACCCATAAACTCTCCTTATTTTCAATAATTATCTTTATTAATATAAGGTTGCCATCCTATTTCTTTTCTTCTGAAATTCTCAAGGGCCAACGGGAGCAAAGTTGTCAAAAAGCGTTCAAGGAACCGAATATTAAAAGCCAAAATCAGCACAAAAAAAAATGGAAAAAACATAAAAAATTAAGAGATTAAAGGCACCAAACAAAATAGGTGCTAAAATTGGGAAAGATACATAATTTTTAAAAATCAAAAATTCTTGTCAATAAAATAAATTTCGGAGATGAATTATTTTTGATAAAATTTTCAATTTCTTGGGGGTGTATTTTTCTGAAATTTTTGGGTCGTTTCAGGAGTGTATTTTTATTTTTTATTGCATTTTTGTTAATACATTTTTTGAAAATTAATGAAAATAGTTTGGAAAATTCCTCAAACTGACGAAACAGCACAAAAATCAAAAAATCGAGAAATCAGCAAAAATCAGCATGAAAAAAGTGGACTTAGAAGCCTCAAGCCAAGTTAGAAATGCGTTTTTCATGCTTATTATTAGGGTAGGCCGGGTCCGGGTACCCGACCGGGTCCCAGACCCGGATACCCGGTTTTTCACTACCCGGACCCGGACCCGGTTTTTTGAAAACCCAATACCCGATACCCGACCCGGTAGGTCCGGGTCCATCCGGGTCCAAAAGTACACTGGTAAGAATGAGAGATTGGGTGAAAGTTGAGGGAAAGGAAAAAATATAAAAATTTTTAATGCTAATTTATTTTTGTATGTTTTATTTATTGTGTTTTATGAACAATTTAAAAAATTAATTAAGGAACATTTTTTCAACTATGTCTAATATTTGGAAATACTTTGTAAAATTTGCTGACGAGGCTAAATGCAAAATGTGTGCACGGAAGATAGGCAGGAAGGATGGATCAACGAGAAGTATGTGGAAGCATTTGGAATCATTGCACAATGAAGAGTTTGTATGCTTAAAAGGAAATGGAGCGCAAAAAAAGGAAAATGTCTGTGCTAAGCAAAACCAATATTTTTTAGTCATCATTATTTACAGGAGTTAATTCGGTCGTTCATTGTGCCAATGAAGGACGCAATAATTGAAGCTGAAGAACAAATCGCTCGAATTATGATTAGACAAAAAAATTCTCTTTACTTTTTGAGGATAAGGACCTGAAAGCGTTATATGCAAAAGCATATCCAAATTTGCAGGTTTTTACTGAGATTAATATGACCATAACAAAATTATTTTAGGCGCTCGGTAGTCGAAAGCATTTTAGGCGTATTGTAATACCGAGAATGGCGAATGAGTTATGTACCAAAATTCGGATCGGAGTGTCTTCTCATTTTTACGCAATTACATCGAACGGATGGAGCCAACCAACGCATTCCCCACAACTTCAAAGGCATATAAATTTTCTCGAAAATTTTAAGTGGACAAATTAAGCATAACAATTCATTGGGTCGACGAAAAATTTTTCCGCAATGACATCGTGCTTGCAGCCTTTCCGATGGACAGTCTTAGACATACCGGCGAAAATTTGGCGGATAAAATCACTGAGGCATTGTCTAAAAATGGTTTGACACTCGAAAAAATGGTCTGTTGTGTCAGAGATGATGCCTCTAAAATGCGATTGGCGACGAAACTTCGGAAAGGTGTAAATACCTTTTTTCAAATTGTACAAAAAAATTTATTTTTCAATGTTGTGCCCATTTTTTAAACCTTGTTGTAACAGAAGTGGTGAAAGTCGAGCTTTCTCAAATTGTGAAAAAGTAATAAGAGAATGGACAAAGGAGTGTCGTACAACCAGGACAAAGGAAGCTATTCTGACGTCACCAAGCACAGATGAACACCCCAAAAAAGCAACTTATGATGGTTGGAAAAATCTTTTATTAAATAATTAGTTTTTTAGCCGGTTTCAACCAGATGGAACTCTGTTTTTTCCATGTTAAAAGCTTTTCTTGAACAGAAAAGGGCACTTTGTCAATGCAGTTTGAACGAGAACAAAATGACGCCGGACTTTACCAAAACGGCCACGTTTAATTGCGGCCTCAAATACAATACCATCATCATTACCATCAATCAATAAAAATGACTTTGATTTGCTTCGGAATGTCTGCCCAATTTTACAAATATTTACAAATGGCCAACAATTCCCTGATTTGGTCGTTTTGGCAGGAATTGTTCACTCAGTGCCAGCAACGTCCGTCAGTTCAGAGCGTCTCTTCTCAAAGGCTGGACTCATTTATAGCAATACGCTTAGAAACCGGTTTTATAATTTCATTGCTTGAAAGAAGTTTCTGTTTTAGCTTATCCGGCGAACTAGTCGAAAAAATTTTGATTATAAAAGCGAATTTGGACGAGGTACTGCTTGCACCTAGCACCCAATTGGAAGAAGAGTGTGAAGAAGAAGACATGGAAGCAGAAGTGCTTGTCGATGGAAATCTTTTTGAAGCTGAAAAATAATTGATCATTTATTTATGAAGATTTTTGAAAGAAATATTTATTTTATATTTTTATTATAGTAAAAGCATATCTGTAAAATTTTGAAATTGAGAAAAAACAAAATTTTTGGGTTTTTCAGGACCCGGTTGGACCCGATACCCGGACCCGGTTAAAAAACTTGGACTCGGACTCCGACCCGGCTTTTCTGGAACCCGGACCCGGTTTTTGGCCAAATACCCGGACCCGGCCTACCCTACTTATTATCACGCCCCAAGTTAGCAAATAATTTCAACATATGCTGGATAATGAGCACTCTAATCATAAAGCATTCTTCATGAGTTGGGGCCCACAAACAACACCCAAGAAGTGTTCCATTTTACTTTAAGAAATACAATTCTCCAGTGTTCAACCCCCCCCCCCCCATTAACTAAGTGAAAATGGATTAATCAATTTAATAGAATTATCATACTCATCCTATACAGAGAAATCAGGCTATCATAAATTTGTTGAAGGCTTTGATGCGATTGAAAACTCAAACGATGATGAAATTAGTCCTCCTCATCTAAGAAGGTCTTTGCAACACCGACTTAGGTGCAATGATTTCAAAAACGGAAAGATGATCCAGATAACTAAAAGCTTTTTCGCTCACATGGCCGCCCTTGGGAAAGGCATTTTCTTTTTTTAGAATGATAAAAATAAATTTCTGCTTATTTTTAAAAATTATATTTGTCCTATAATGTTGGGTCCACAAAAATCGTGAGAAAGAAAAAGTTAGGGATTGTCAGCCCCAATTAAAATTAACTAAATAAGCATCGTTTTGATTACCGATGCAAAGCGCGTTCCAATTATGTGCGATCCTTATGATATGTACCTATCTCCTTAGAATTAAAAATTATTATATTTTTATTTAAAAGCAGTCAAAAAACAAGCTGGACACACGAGCCACAATTGCTTCCTGGAAAACTCAATTTTTCTATAGCATCAATGTTTAATATTTATTTTGGTTTTATTATTTCACTAAGATTTACATATACATATTTCTAAAATGGATGTTGCAATCGATAGCTTTTCTGACTGACACCGTCGGGGAAAGATTTCACAATTTAACAAATTAATAAAATAAATGATTAATTTCGTTTATTTATTTAATAATTATTAAGGCTGGCAAAAATATGTACAAAAAGTGGTCAGTCAAATGATGTCCATAAATATGTATAAAATAATTATAAAATATAATGTTTTTTATTATTTTTGGAAAAAATTCTTCGCAATGGCGAAATAGAAATAAAATAAACATAAAAATACCTAAATAGGCTTAGAATCACATTTTTATACAATAAAATTAATTTTTGCTATTTATTTAAAAAAAACCATTTTTAGGTTTACATTTACAGAAAAATTAAAATTTTCACAAGAAATTTTTATAAATTCTCAAAAAATTTTCGGTTTATTTATATTTTAGAGAATTAACGGGTTATGTTGCCCCAAATCGCCATTCGGTTTTTTCAGTTTTTGAAAAAGTCGATCGGTTGTTTCGGTTTTTTGATAATTCGGTCGGTCGGTTTCGGTTAAAAAACCGAAAAATTAAAAAATTTCGCGGTCGGTTTTTTCGGTCAAAAACCGAAACAAATCAAAAAAACCGACCAGTCTGATCACTAATAAAAAACTCCCAAATATTTAAAAATGTGAATAAAAGTCCCAACTTTTGTTTGCTAACACAAAAAAGAAAGTGTTTTCCTACTATTTAGACCATGTGGAATCAGAAAAAATATGTGTCTAACAATTACATAAGATCTTTTACTTACCAACTCTTCCATGAGGGTCACGTCATCTTTTATCTGTTTGTCATTCTCCAAAATGCGCAATTTGGACCACAAATGCATATGGTCATTCCCCTCATCAACTACATTTTTAACATTATTTTATTTTTGTTTAAAATTACAGTACTTCCTTCACTTACCGTACAATGGTCCCGTTTTATCTATCAATTGTTGAATATTGCTTCCCAATAGCTTTTGTTCATTGTCAATCATTTGGGCAATTTCACTCACTTCAAGTACAAAAGCAGAAATTTTTTCTTCCAAGATTGTTTTCAATTGTTTGTCCATTTGCATTTGCAATTTTTCAATCTAAAAATTAAAAATTTTATTTAAATTTCAATTAAAATATATTTTTAAAATTCACCTCTTTTTTTAGCAATTCTTTTTTGTTGTTCTCTAATTTTTTTTCGTCTTTTCCCAGTTGTGGTTCATCGCCTTTTTGCTCATCAGCTTTTCTATTGGAGAAGCAGCTCCTTTTTGGATGGTACCAATTCTTTTTTCAATAAATGTTGAAAAAATAAATAAAACACAAAATAATTTTGAGAGATTTGACATTTTTCGTTTTTTCTAAATTATTTTGTAAATTTCGTTTTTTTCTAAATTATTTTTGAAAGTTAATGCATTTTTAGCGAAAAACTCCATTATATTACAAATGGCGAAAATTGAATATAGAATTATAGATGTTATTTAATATTAACAGGAAAAATCAAACCAAAAAATCCTTCGATGATAACCAAGTTTTTTAATTTCGGAGTATTTTTAAAAATTATTAAAAAACCGATTTTCAGCGGGGAAGTATTTCTTTTATTTTCTTTTTGAAACTTTCAAAAATGGCCTAAATACGGCAAAAATTAATTATTCCAGAAACCCCACCAAAGAACCAAAAACCTTCACAGAAAATAAAAGCGGGACTCAACAATTGCGTCGATATTCCTGTTTTTCGGTCTCTCTAGAACAAATTGAGAAAATTTAATAGCGCATTTTACAATCGTGTTGCTGATGAGTTGAAGTCACGAATGACAGGATGGTAGAAGAAAAAGTGATTAAAATTAGCAATAAAACCAAAAGGGTCTATATCAGAAAGCTTGTGATTGCAACCGTGTTGGATCCAAATTACCAAATGGATTTTTTCGACCGGAAAACACACGGTAAATGTATAAACGGTAAATCACTGATGAGCTATCACAAGACCTTGGTCTCAGCGAAAATTTTGACAATTCTCAACTTGTAAACAAAATTGGTGAATGCTCAAGCCAAGACTCGCACCCAGTAACAAGTTATTGGAAGAATTTGTTCATGTCCAAAAAAAGAGTAAGATCACAATCTTTTACATATTTAGGAAGGTTCTTAGAGATATTGAAAGTTTGTATTTGGATGTAAACGAGACATAATTGATCAAACGGAAAGTGAATGCGTATCTGACCGAGCCTCGAACCAAAACAAATATTTTTTCAATTATTGGTCGACAAATTCCGAAAAATGGCCAAGATTGACAAAACTTAATTAGGTTAAAAATAAGTAAACCCATAAAAATTCCTTAATTAAGGCGCTTAAATTCAGCTCCTGTTGGTTCTCAGGAATCTGAACGACTTTTTTCAATGCCGGAATTACACATACTGACCTAAGAAATCGATTAACTGCAGAAAAATTTGGGAACTTGCTTTCTTTGCATCGGAATTTACCCATTTATTTTATTCTTATTGTTTATGAACATATAATAAAAATTTGTCAATTGACCCGAATCCCGACATTTTTAGTCCCGAAACCCGACCCAATGATTTTTGGGCCAACCCGGCCCGAATCCCGACCCGATCTCGTCCCGGAACAACCCTGGTGTGCAATCAGTCTTCCCTCGACCAATTTCATGTCAAAGAAGGAAAAGTTCTATTTGGCGCTCCTGAGGAACGAGAAGGTAAACGGTGAAAAGGAGTAAAATTCACCTCTTTTTTTAGCAATTCTTTTTTGTTGTTCTCTAATTTTTTTTCGTCTTTTCCCAGTTGTGGTTCATCGCCTTTTTGCTCATCAGCTTTTCTATTGGAGAAGCAGCTCCTTTTTGGATGGTACCAATTCTTTTTTCAATAAATGTTGAAAAAATAAATAAAACACAAAATAATTTTGAGAGATTTGACATTTTTCGTTTTTTCTAAATTATTTTTGTAAATTTCGTTTTTTTCTAAATTATTTTTGAAAGTTAATGCATTTTTAGCGAAAAACTCCATTATATTACAAATGGCGAAAATTGAATATAGAATTATAGATGTTATTTAATATTAACAGGAAAAATCAAACCAAAAAATCCTTCGATGATAACCAAGTTTTTTAATTTCGGGGTATTTTTAAAAATTATTAAAAAACCGATTTTCAGCGGGTAAGTATTTCTTTTATTTTCTTTTTGAAACTTCCAAAAATGGCCTAAATACGGCAAAAATTAATTATTCCAGAAACCCCACCAAAGAACCAAAAACCTTCACAGAAAATAAAAGCGGGACTCAACAATTGCGTCGATATTCCTGTTTTTCGGTCTCTCAAGAACAAATTGAGAAAATTTAATAGCGCATTTTACAATCGTGTTGCTGATGAGTTGAAGTCACGAATGACAGGATGGTAGAAGAAAAAGTGATTAAAATTAGCAATAAAACCAAAAGGGTCTATATCAGAAAGCTTGTGATTGCAACCGTGTTGGATCCAAATTACCAAATGGATTTTTTCGACCGGAAAACACACGGTAAATGTATAAACGGTAAATCACTGATGAGCTATCACAAGACCTTGGTCTCAGCGAAAATTTTGACAATTCTCAACTTGTAAACAAAATTGGTGAATGCTCAAGCCAAGACTCGCACCCAGTAACAAGTTATTGGAAGAATTTGTTCATGTCCAAAAAAAGAGTAAGATCACAATCTTTTACATATTTAGGAAGGTTCTTAGAGATATTGAAAGTTTGTATTTGGATGTAAACGAGACATAATTGATCAAACGGAAAGTGAATGCGTATCTGACCGAGCCTCGAACCAAAACAAATATTTTTTCAATTATTGGTCGACAAATTCCGAAAAATGGCCAAGATTGACAAAACTTAATTAGGTTAAAAATAAAGTAAACCCATAAAAATTCCTTAATTAAGGCGCTTAAATTCAGCTCCTGTTGGTTCTCAGGAATCTGAACGACTTTTTTCAATGCCGGAATTACACATACTGACCTAAGAAATCGATTAACTGCAGAAAAATTTGGGAACTTGCTTTCTTTGCATCGGAATTTACCCATTTATTATTCTTATTGTTTATGAACATATAATAAAAATTTGTCAATTGACCCGAATCCCGACATTTTTAGTCCCGAAACCCGACCCAATGATTTTTGGGCCAACCCGGCCCGAATCCCGACCCGATCTCGTCCCGGAACAACCCTGGTGTGCAATCAGTCTTCCCTCGACCAATTTCATGTCAAAGAAGGAAAAGTTCTATTTGGCGCTCCTGAGGAACGAGAAGGTAAACGGTGAAAAGGAGTAAAATTCACCTCTTTTTTTAGCAATTCTTTTTTGTTATTCTCTAATTTTTTGTCTTCTTTTCCCAGTTTTGGTTCGTCGCCTTTTTGCTCTGCTTTTTCCAGTGGAGAAGAAGTTACTTTTGGTGGCACCAATTGTCTTTTCAAAAAATGTTGAAAAAATAAATAAAACACAAAATAATTTTGAGAGATTTGACATTTTATTTTTTCTAAATTAATTTTTCAATTTTTAGTAGCGAACAACTCCAAAATGTTGCAAATGGCGAAAATGTAAAATTATAAAATTGTTGATTAATAATGAAATATCCAATAATTTTAATTGCCTTTTAAACTGTTAAAAAAATCAATGGATTACTCTTTATTTTATTAATTAACATAATTAAAATCAATGATTCACTTTTTTGTATAAAAAATATGCAACATTAAGAAAAAAACCAATGCTTCATTGTCTTAAATCTTATTATATAAATCTCTTTCTCTGACTCTCTCTTTCTCTCACACTTTATCTCTCCTTGTCTCTCACTCTATTCAAATCAATGATTTACTTTTTGTATATATTTTTTATGTATAATATTAATAAAATAAAAATTCATTGTATGACGATATTAATTGTTTATTATATTCTTCACAACATTTTTTCTCTGACTCTCTCTTTAGCGCACTCTCTCCCTCTCTCTCTCTCACTCTGTTCAAATCAATGATTTATTTTTTGTATATATTTTTTATGAATAATATTAATAAAAAAAATTTATGCATAACTAAATTAATTTTTTATTCTTTACTCGTTGATAATTTTGCAAGTTTTTGCGTTCCGCGATTTAGTGCGCGTCTCAATAAATACATAAATTAGCATTTAACAGTTAAATGAATGAAAATTTATGAAATAAAATTAGGCATTGGTTTTTCTCCAAAATCGGTGTCCGCACTAAGTCGATTGGCGAATTCGAAGAACAATTTGCCGGAATTCGGGTCAGAAGACATCAATGAAAACTGATCACGATTCGCCTTGAAAAAGGCGCGTAACACTTTAACACTCAAATTGAAAAAGAAATCCTAAAAAGGGGGAAAAGTTCAATTAGCTTTAAGTTTCACCAGACCCCAAAAAACAAGGGCGTAGGCATGGGGGGAGGGCTAAAGCCTCCCTCCCCGAAACCAATAAAAATTTTTTGAAATTTTGAGCAATTTTCTTAACAAATTGCTTAAAATTCTCAAAAAATTTTCACAGCTGCGCCTAACGGCACCGCCGGACCCCTATTTTACCATTTTTTTGAAAAATGGAAACGAAATGGCAAAAAATAGCATTGTTGGCAAAAAACGGCTAAAAATTCTGTAAAAATATACCTCCTAATGCGAGAGTTCTACACCCTTAAAAATCAAAAATACTTCCCTAAAATCGAATTTTTTTTTTTTCTCTTTTTGAAAGTTGACACCTTAAAAGAATCAAGGTGATAGCGTATGGCCAGAAGAAAACGGTCGATCAGCGGAATTTCAACGCAATTGATCAGATGATTAGCACAGCGCGTCTTCACCCATTCCACTTGGAAATAGTCGGCCAATATGAGCAACGGAAGGACATTTTTAGCTTAAATTTAAAAGCTAATAATGTCATCTAATTATTAATAATTGTTAATTGCATTTTACGATTTGGCAAAATCGGGAACAGAAGAGCATTGCTCGAAATTGCCTCCAAAAAATCCATGAACTGCTCCATGTCGATGCCCAATTCGTTCAAAATGAGCGATCGCTGCTGCTTCTCCTTCATTTCCACGCTGAGCATTTGACGAACCATCGGCGATTGGCACATAAGCCAAGCAGCGGAAACAGTTATCTGATTAATACAGTATCGTTTTAAAAAAGGCAAATTTAAAAAAACGGTAACAAAAATTGGCGCTTCGACAAAAATTTGATCATTAATAAATAGGGTTATAAGTTGTATGATTTTGCATATTTTTTCTGCGCATATGCTATGAAGAAAGGGGCTCAAAAATAGCATTTCTGCGTAAAATTTTTTGATTTGGTGAAGGTTTTTAGTGCATATAAAAGCATATTTTGGGGGTTTTCGAGAATAAATGCATATTTAGCCACTTTTGCGTTTTGAGAGCATATTTCGATCATTTTTGGCAAATTTTCATAAGAAAAATGCGAAAAAAGCGAAAAATACACCCCTAAGGATCGACTTTTTGGAATTTTTTTAAAAATACGCCCTTAAAAATCGAAAAAATTTGAAATTTTTGTAAGAACTTTTGGAAAAAAAATTATGTATGTAAAAATGTAATTTTGTTTTAGCATATAATAAAAATTTATAAATTTGGAAATTCAATATTTTTGCAACTGTCTAAAAAAATGCTCCTTAGCCCTTGTTTTGGTGTTTTAAAAGTCAATTCTTAATTTATACACAATTTTTGGCATTTTTTTAGGGCTAAAAGCCATTTTTGGCAGTTTTTTAAGGCATATTTTAGTGCATATTTGGGCATTTTTCGGGTTTTTAGGGCATATTTTGGGGATTTTTAGTGCATATTTTATGCGCATATTTGGCATTTTTTAGTGCATACAACTTATAACCCTATTAATAAATAATGCATCGTTAGAACTTTTTTTTCAAAAAATCAGGAAAGAAATTAAAAATATAATACGCTCCACATAAAGGGATGAAATTTCAAAAAAGTATCTTAAGTTTTTTTGGAATAAGGAAAAATTCTTAAACTAAAAAATTTTAAATTTTTTTTATGAAATTAATTTTTGGGAACATTTTTTCAATTCTTAGGGGGTGTATTTTTCGTTTTTATTGCATTTTTATGGTAGAATTTTCCCGAAAATTCTGAAAAAGGCCCCAAAAGAGGCGAAATAGGCACAAAAATAGGTGTTTAGGCATTAAGCACAAAAAGACAATATAGGCAAAATTAGGCATTATAAAAGTCATCGTAGACTCACCAAACCAAGCAGAAAACGCGTTTTTCGTGGTTAGCTACATATATTAAATGCGCAAAATTTTTAGGCATTTTGCCTACCTATTAATGTAATTAATGCTAATTGTCTCTGCACCTTTCTGTTACCAATGTGTACGGTCAAATCGTCGGCCGGTGAACTCAGCGGAGGGCATGGACTGGAGAAAATTAAAAATAAATAAATAATTTATTTTTAAATTTTCACTTTTCGTCCTTGTTTTCGCGTTTTTTGAGAAGCCGTACCAGCACTGATTGTGTGGGTGAGACGGGCATCATGGGTTGATTAGTGCCAGGTTTTACCGACGTCGATGAAGTGCCAAGTCTTACCGTCGCCGGCTGCGGTAAATTTGGTGCCCCGTAGTTTGATGGGCCCTGCGAGATTTAAGAGAAACCGCATAAAAATTTTGTCAAAAAACAAGAAAACCGAGCCACTAGTGCTATTCGAGACCGAAACTGAGATTTAAGACCGCGTGACATGACCCCGAGATCGATCTCGACCCCGAGACAAAAAAAACCCAAGATTTTTCTCGAGTCGAGACTCTCGAACAGCATAAACAGTCATGCCACCAAAGTAACTTCCCATCCCTCTAACATGCCTGCTGGGAAACAAGCTGCAGTTGGGCATATGGCTGCTGTTGCTGTACGGCATAATACGCTGGCATTCCGCCCATAGTGTTGGCATTCTGTTGGGCTTGAAATGTTGGCATTCCGCCCACAATATTGGCATTCGGTTGAGCTTGAAGTGTTGGCATTCCGCCCATAGTGTTGGCATTCTGTTGGGCTTGAAATGTTGGCGTTCCGCCCACAGTGTTGTTGGCACGTGGCTGTGCCATAAATGTTAGTGTGCCGCCCGTGTTCAGTGTTTTTGTCTAGAATCCATTTTTCCGATCAAAATCATTGGTAGGCATAGGCATTGATTAAATTATCACTTCTTTGATCACTTGTGCCCCTTGCGCGTCCCATTCCCACACAATGATTTGTGCCAATGGCACAGGCACATCCGACAAAGTTGCATTGCCAATGTCTTTAATAATCAAGCGACAAGGGTTGTATGCAAATGAAAAATCCCTAAATTAAAAAAATTATTTTTTGATTTTGAGTAAATGAGGCAGAATAGCTATTATTGAAGAATTTGGCAATAAAAAATTGGTTGGAAATTTATTTACTTTTCACAAAGTAAATTTTAGAATTAAATTTGTTGCTTTATTAATAGTAATTAGGGTTATAAATTATATTGAATAAAAAACATCAAATAAGGACATAAAATATGGATTAAAAGGCTCAAAAATGACCAAATATGGACCAAAATATGCCAATTTTTTTTATTATTAAATTCCAGCTTCACAATTGCAAACCAAATATATCTCAAAATGGGGGTATTTTTTAAAAAAATTCCCAAAAGTCGATCCTTAGGGAGTGTATTTTTCGCTTTTTTTGCATTTCTTGTGAAAATTTGCCAAAAATGGCCAAAATATGGACAAAAACGCTAAAATGTCCAAGTATGGATTTAACCCCGAAAATCCACAAAATATGGATTTATATGGACTAAAAACCTTCACCAAAACAAAAAATTTTGACATAGAAATGCTGTTTTTGAGCCTCTTTCTTCAGCTTATGCGCAGAAAAAATATTGTAATTCCATACATATAACGCTAATAATAATAATAATAATAATAATTATTATTTATTATTATTAAAATTTTAATTTAAAAATTTGTTTTTTCATATGTTTTGGAAGTCAAATTGAATTAAACGAATTGCTTATATAATTTTATGTTTTTCAAAAAATCCTCCAGTCAGATAATCGTACCACATTTAGTTTAGAGATACTTTGGCGCGCGACATTTTTAACGGGAATCCCGCCGGAAAAGGGAAAATTAATTTTTATATGAAAAAAAAAATAATTTTTTTTAATTTGAAATTTATTATTTTAAATGAATATATATATAGGTTTTATTTCTCAAATCAAGATCACATCTTGTGCCAGTTTTAAAAATATGAAGAATCGATAGGCAAGAAAAAAATCATAAATTTTAATGAAATCGTCGTAATTCCATTCCCGCCGGGCTCTATTTTTGATCAAAATAACATCATTTAAATTGAGTAGTTAATTAAAAAGTTATAGCGTTTGGCACCAAATGGCCGGCGCCAAAATTACCCGTCTCAGTTAGTCCCAAAAAACATTAAAATACTAAAATATAAAAAAAATTACATTGCAGCGAATTGAGTCACTTCATTGAACTTTGAGCCAATGTTAATCGAAAATGATTTTTCATCAACAATAATATATTCATCAAAAATTTCCATCGCTTTTTCTAAACATTTTAATTTAGGCAAATTATTTGTAAGGGTAAGCAAATTCAAATTTAAAGTCGGAAGAATGTTAGGGGTGAGTAATAAGATAATTTGAAATACGACTATTTCTAAATTTGCTTGTAAAATTTGAAAGCTGTAATAAAAGATTAAAAAAAAAAGTTTTTTTTCTTTGTGTAATTTTTTTGTAAACATAACTAGGGCGTTGAATTATATGGATATAAAATCGCAAAATATGGCCATAAAATTTGGACAACAAATCGCGAAATATGGACAAGAAATTGTGAAAATCTCAAAATATGGACATAAAATGGCAAAAATATGGACATAAATTTTTCCAATTTGGGGGTATAATTTTTCAAAATTTTTTCAAATTCGCTAAACGCAAAGCAAAACTTTCAAAAATGGCTAAATATGCTATTAAAATCATTTTAGAAGAAAAAAATTCTTATTTTTGACATAAATTGACCATTTTTTAAGAATATAAATTTAATCAATATTTTCGACAAAATTTTGCTAAAAAATGTCTTTTCCTGTAAAATTTTCCGATTTTTGGAGTCAAATTCCAATTTATGCGATGGGGGCCGTTCTAATAGAGATTTTAAAATCCTTTCGGAATCATACATTACAGACCAAGCGCTATCGATTGGATATATAATATTTTGGCCATTTTAACGGCTCTGTGCCATATGATCAATATTTTCCAAACGATTTTTTGGAATTTTGAATGCTAAGAACATTTGAGCTTTGTTCAAATATGCTAAATAATGTATTATTTGTTCGGTTTTGAGCAAAATTACAATGAATTTTTGGTACAGTAAATAAATATAATGTCCATAATATTGCGGCTTAACGAAAACGACCCAACAAAAAAAAATTGGGAGGAGAAAAGCGGAGTTATTGATTCAGAGGGAGGGGGAATATGTACATGGATAAACAAAAATAGGAATGACGAATACATAGGTCAATGAAAGATGCTATTAAATGTGGGCGACCCAACTGACAATGATTGAAGGGAGGGAGTCATTAGTAGGTTGAGGATTTTTAATGTCAAAAAATACTAAAATAATTAACTAAAAAGAGGCAAAAAAAATGCCGAAAAAATGGCAAAAATAGTGGCGAAAAATTATCCAATTATGTTAAAAATTTTTAAATCCGTTTAGAAAAATTACAATAAAAAAGTGCAAATTATTTTTACAGTTGAAAAGTGCATTTCAAGCGATTCAGAGGAAAAACTCACACGATTTTATGCAAGAATATTTTTGTAAACAGAAATTATCGCTCTCTACTCATATTAACTCAGAGCTTCAATATCTGAAGATTTTTCCTCATTTTGTGGTCTTTTAGAGGGTCAAAGAGGATTTTTTGGAAAATGAGGATTTGCGGATTTTTGTGATTTTTTGAGAAATTTGAGGATTATTGTGGTGTGATAAAAAAGTGCCAAGAGCAGAGATGCGATCTCAAAATTTTGAAAATCCTCATTTCAGCCATAAAAAATCCTATTTGCCACTAAAATACCTCAAAAAAATCCTCATTTGGCATGAAAAATCCTCATTTTTTAAAACTTTAAAAATTGCGAACAAAATCACTTAAGAGTCATATTTGTCGTTTGAAACAATCAAATTCATCAATTTATTGTCATTTGTAAGCATTTTATGGGAGACTGAGCACGAAAAATGGAAGTTGCACTTCATTTGGGCCAATGCTTTACAGTGTCCACGTGTAATGCAAGCCCGTAGCCAGAAAAATTTTTCGGGGGGGGGGGGGAATCTGGACTTTTTTTGCTCTTCGCGCAAAAAAAAACAAAAAATTTTTTCCTTCAGCGCCCGAGAGTAAAAGATATGGACTTGTATTCTCAAAAGACCACAAAAATACGCAAATCCTCATTTTTCAAAAAAATCCTCTTTGACCCTCTAAAAGACCACAAAATGAGTAAAAATACTCAGATATCGCATCTCTGGCCAAAAGGCATGATTTTTGAAAAATTAGATATTTGGCAAAATGTTCGAACTTTTTTTCAAATCATAAACATTTTTTCGAAAAATCCATTTTGCAATAAATTTTAATTAATTTCCCGTTAACAAAGCGCACTCAAAATCCCAAAAATTTTTCCGGCAGCGCCCATCGGCACTGCCGGACCTCCTCCTCCCAATAATGAGGATTTTTCATGCCAAATGAGGATTTTTTTGAGGTATTTTTAGTGGCAAATGAGCATCTTTTACGGCTGAAATGAGGCTTTTCAAAATTTTGAGATCGAAGCTCTGTATTAACTATGCTAATTATCCGCAGAGAAATCTTCAGAATTAATTTAAAATAATATTATTTTAATTTTTAAAGTAATATTTTAATAAAAATATTTAAAAATAAGTAGGCTTCCGATGTAAAAATTTTTACTGAAAACTCGAAACATTATGAAAATAACAGAGCTTGGCATTTTGAAAAAAGCCGGGAACTGGATTCCATGCTGGATTTTCAGATTTTCAGCTTAAAAATACAGGAAAGTCCAGGGCTCTTCAATGTCTTGATCCATGCCTTGACCTGGATTTTTTTTTTTGAAATTAGTTATAAAATATAAATTACAAGGTTAAAAACAACATTAGGTAATTGTTTAAAACCTTTCAAATTGTTTTTAATCAAATCAATTGAAATAATATTAATAAATTTCTCAAGTAAAATTCTTAGTTGTCTTCATTTTGGTAAGCTCTTTCATTTTCCCGTTTTTCGGACTCGGTTTTTTAAAATGCCTGCTTCCGTGAAATTTTAATTTAATCTTTTATTTTGGTTGCTCATCCTCATATATCTTTATATAAATAATAATGTTTTAAAAAATAAGATTTATTCCCAAAAAAATACAATTATTCATTCAGCCGTATCCCATACTTTCTATTCAATTTTAATCATCCTCAATTATTCTTTTTTTCATCAACTTTCTCACGGTTATTCTTTCTTCTGTACTGGTCATCAAATGCCTCGTTTCGGCGACGGTCGTTTCGGTATCAAATTTTTATTCTAAAAATAGTTCGGTAATTAAAGCAAAAGCAAATTTTGTTATGTGGCAGCAAAAGCTAAATTTATCTTTTTCATTTTTTGTCCATAATATTTTTGCCCCATAAAAATTCAAAAGTGAAATTTCTGGGTACTTGTGCGTTTTGTGTCAACAAAATTTTTCTCTTTGTTAAATTTATTTTAAATTAATAAAAACATAAAGTGCACTAGAGCCGAAAGCATATTGCCGTTGTCGTTCTGCATGCGCATTTTGTTTATAATCGCATTGATAAAAGAAATAATTTAATATGATTTCTTGCGATGATAATAATTTTTAGGAGAAAAAATGAAAAAAAAAATTGAATTTTGATAATTGTTCGAATCCGGGTTCGGAGTTCGAAATGGGTCGAAACGGACATCATATTCGGGTTCTACGACCCCGAAAACCCATAGAAACGACTTTTTATTAATTTAAAATCAATTTAACAAAGAGAAAAATTTTGTTAACACAAAATGCACAAGTACCAATTAAATTTCTGTTGCTAATAGAGCTTGCCAAGCCCTTATTAGTGATTTTTTACTATGTTTGGTATGTAATAAAAAATTACACGGTTTTGGTTTTTTCGGGCTTGTCGAATAAGCGGGCCATAATCAATGTATTTAACATTTCGTTTGTTGCCCGAAGAACTAACAGCACCATAAGCAACATCAGGGCATCCGGTGAAGAACAGTACCATGAAGGCCACCAAGAACAAGGTTTTAAGCATGGTAAAAACACTCATCTGAATTACCCTTTGTAACGACTTGTTAATAAGGTTAATATTATCCGCATGAATAGTAATTATGGATTTGTTTTTTAGGCTGATGCCTAAAATTTCTACGCACTCGAAATGCTCAGATAAGCATGAAAAACGCGTTTCTTGCTTAGTTTGGGGTGTCTACAATGACTAGGGCTGGGAATTTAAATCCTAAAAATCTTCAAAAAGTCGACTAAAAAGGTCATAAAAATCGCCAAAAAGTCACAAAAAAGTCATAAAATACGCAAAAAAGTCACGAAAAATGGAAAAAAGTCATGAAAAAATAGCCAAAAACACACAAAAAAAAAAAATCCAAAAAGCACGAAAAAATGCAAAAAAGCCCTGAAAAATTAGGCGAGAGTTAAAAAAATCCCATTTTTAATAATTTATAGAATAATATTTTGATCGTATTTTTAGGCACTTAATTTTATAAATATATACCTAAAATAGGCATAAAAAAGAGATTCTTCCAACAATTAAGAAAAAATTCATCCAGGTTTCATTGCCTTTTTATCGATCCAAATTTTATTTTTCTGAATTCTCTTTGTATTTTTCGGCATTTTCTTCGCAAAAATTCAAATTTTGTCTCAAAAAGTCAAAAAAATCACGAAAAAAGTCATAAAAATCCCAAAAAGTGTAAAAAAAAAGTCATGTTAGAAGCTTCAAACAAACTTTAAACACTTTTTAAGCCATTTTAAGGCCATTTAGAGTCAACAAAAAAAAAAGTCATTTGACTTAAATTTCCCAGCCCTAACAATGACTTATATAATGACTTTTTTTTTTGCCCGTTTCGGGGTTTTTGTGCTTATTATGTGTATTTTCAAGATTTTGGAAAAATCCTTTAAAATGTAATAAAAACGAAAAATACTCCCCTAAGAAATGAACCTAAAAATTTTCAGTCGCCAAATTATAAATTTTTAGCATTTAGTATTAATGACCAATTTTGACCTTTGATGCTCGTAGGGAATAGCTAGCAAAATTTGTGCTATTCTCCAAAAACTTATATTTACGCAGGTGCCTAGTCTGAGCCCCATTTGAAAGCCAAATTTGAAAATAAGAGGATTTATGCCTAATCATCTAAATTTAATAAATGAAGTATCGGGGAAGGAATGAATGAAGGGTTAGCACAAATTTTGGTTTTTTTGTGGAGGATATCAATTTCAATTTGGATGTTCAATTGGGATTAAATTAAGTGCAAACCGAAGTTTTCTGGTTTTTCCTTAAGGGATCGGTCAGAATGTTTAATTCCGAGCGTAAAAGGGCCATTTCTCCGCCCACTTTTCGGCGCCAGCCCAAGTTTTTGGACCATAATTTTGTCTTTTTTTTTTTTTGCAAATCTATGTTATACCGATTTGGATAATTGTCTAATCTCGAAGCAATAGCTTAAGAAGTAGCTTCTAAGCATGTTAAGCTACCGAATGATACGAAGTTTGTTAGGTTTGGTTGACAATAAAAAACTTCAATTCAAATATGTTGGTGGCGCCGAAACGACCCCAACTCTTCCAAACCCATTGAAAAAGTAATGCGTTTCATTATTCTTTTATAGAATCCTCTTTTAAATGTTCATCTTCTGAATGTGTTTCAGCTGTAATTTGAATAGTCTACTGCTCGAGAGTCTCGCTAGCTTAACTCCTGACTCGAGAAAAGAAGAGTCTGTTTCAGGGTCTCAAGCAGCAAATTTTCCGGCGACGTTTTTGGGTGTAACAGAAAAATGCCGGCCAGCCCTACTGAAAACCACAAATTAACCAAAAATTTGGTCATTTTTTGACAAAATCTGTTAACAAATCTTACTCAAAATTGCAAAATGAATATTTTACACTTTTCAAAAAACCTTTCGTTTCACTTAATTAAATTTCTTTAGATAAAATTTAAAATTTAATATGAGAAATTTGGTTTTTTCTTTCTTTAATTAATACTTAGCCCAAAAGGCTTTGTTGACAATCAAATAAAAATTAGTAAAATTCTAAAATTTTCCGTATTTTCTTCCAAAACCTGAAATTTCTAATTTCTAAACACATCAATAAACAATTTACCTCAACAATAGTGAAAAAATTTTTAGAAAAACAATCCGAGTGCTCAAAACAAATTTTCCCATAGAAATGAACCAAAAAAATGCCCAATCCATCCAATAGAAGACAACAATGAAAATTGATCACGATTAGTTTTACTGATGCCTGGAGTGCCATGTCTTACTGTCGCCGGCTGCAGGAAATTTTGGGCCCCGTAGTTTGATGGGCCCTGCTGAGAGATTTAATAAGAAACCGCATAAAAAATTGTCAAAAAAAAAAACTAAAAAACCGAGCCAAAGTCATTAGTGATGGTCGAGACCGGAAATTCTCCAAGACTCAAGACCGAGACGACTCAACCCAGAGACCGAAAAAAACCCTATATTTTTCTCGATTTGGACTCTCGAACAGCACTAACAGTAATGCCACCAAAATAAATTCCCAGGTTGGGCTTGAAATGTTGGCGTTCCGCCCACAGAGTTGTTGGCACGTGGCTGTGCCATCAATGTAAGTGTGCCGCCGTGTTCAATATTTTTGTCTGTAATTCATTTTCCCAATCAAAATAAGTGGTAGGCATAGGCATTGATTGAATTCACTTCTTTGATCACTTGTGCCCCTTGCGCGTCCCATGCCCACACAATGATTTGTGCCAATGGCACATTTGGCAAAGTTGCATTGCCAATCTCTTTAACTATCAAGCGACAAGGGTTGTATGCAAATGAAAAATTATTTTTCATTTTTGAGTAAGTGAGGCAGAATTCGCTACTTTTGAAAAATTTGGCAATTAAAAAATTGGTTGGAAATTTTGTTCCTTTTCACAAAAAAACTTTATAATTAAAAAATGATAAAATATGTGTCAATAAAAAAATATGAGTAGCATATTTAGTCACAAAAAGAAAATTCAAAATATTTTAATTCCCGCGGAGGGATTGAACCATGGAAAAGAAGTAGAAAACCAAGCAGATTAGTCATTAGGCCATTTTCACAGTTAGAATAGTCATTTTATGAAATATATTATTATTATTTTTTTAAATTTTTTCTTTTCACTCCGTTTTTCTTCACTAATTTTCAATCAAACCCCATTCTTACCAGTACATTTTTGGTACCTGGACCTACCGGGTCGGGTACGTGTATTAAATTTTCAAAAAACCGGGCCCGTGTATAAAAAAGCCTGGTATCTGGATCGGGTACCCGGGCCCGGCGTACGCTAGTAAAAACCACAAATTAACCAAATATTTGGTCATTTTTTGACAAAATCTGTTAACAAATCTTACTCAAAATTTCAAATTAAATATTTTACAAATTTCAAAAACCTTAATTCCACTTCATTAACTTATTTTAAATAAATAATAAAATTTTAATAAGAACAATTTGGTTTTTTTTTTCTTTAATTGCGCTTAACACCAAATGATTTTGTTAACAATCAAGTAAAAATTCGGAAATTCTAAAAATTTGCCGAATTTTCTTTAAAACAACTGAAATTTCTAATTTCTAAACACATCAATAAACAATTTATCTCAACAATAGTGGAAAAAATTTAGAAAAACAATTCCGAGTGCTCAAAACAAATTTTCCCATAGAAATGAACAAAAAAATGTCCAACGCATCCAATTCAAAACTAATTAGTAGACTAATGAGTTTTAATTAGTTGTACATGGACAAATGTTCGAGTTTCTTCGCTTTCTGTTTCACACTGCTGGTCATCAATATGTCCATCTTTTCCTCCGCCAGTTTGAGTAAAACCAACGAAAAGTCACGGACTATCTCCAAATTTGTGCGCAAAATGTCGATAAATCTCTGATCATATTCAACAAGTGCTTCGTCGCCTTGGGTTCTATAAAAAGGTAAAGGTTCCAATTTTAAATAGTAGAATTAATTGCCATTTTCATTTCGTATTTTCAAACATGAAAATGCCATGCCGAACTCCTTGGTTAAATCTCTCGATCAAAGAACTTAGTTAGCCTTTTGTCTTAGTTCTAAGTTGTTTCTTATTTGAAGGGGACGGGTCTTAGAAGTCTAAAAGTCGTATTTTCTTATTTTCCTATTCAAAGAAAGGTTTTTTCAATTTTGTAAAATTAATTTGAAAAAAACGGATAGCTTTCTTCAAAGTTTTAATAAAAATTACCATTTTAAATAGTAGAATTAATTGCCATTTTCATCAAACATGAAAATGCCATGCCGAACTCCATGGTTAAACCTCTCAATCAAAGAACATAGTTAGCCTTTGTCTTAGTTCTAAATTGTTTCTTATTTGAAGGGGCCGGGTCTAAGAAGTCTAAAAGTCTTATTTTCTAGTTTTTCTATTCAAAGCTAAGCTTTTTCTTCAATTTTGAAATTAATTTTAAAAACGGATAGCTTTCTTCAAAGTTTTATTAAATGTTTGACAATATTAATTTGTCTTACCTACCACAAAAGCTTTTGAGAGCAGAAAACTAAGTAAGCCACGTGTAAAATTAAACTTCAACACCACTTATAATTACTAAAGTTTTGGAGCGAATGGTTGGTTCGGTTGCGATAAAAAAATCAAAAATTTTCGGTCAGTTTTTACGATAAATATTCAAATAGAAAAGACGAAAAAATATCCGCGCCGAACTCTCTAATAATTATTTATCATCTTTTTATTACCGGTGCAAATTGCGTTCCAATTCCGTGCGATCCTTATGGTATGCACGTAATTCCTCAAATAATTAAAAAGAATTTAATAATTTAGAATTTACAGTTTAAAAACACCGTTTTTGCTTCGTCGATGGAACCATAATTGGCGGCCGCCTTTTTATCCATAGTTTCCTGGAAAAAAGAAGTCTTATATATCATAAATAGGGATGATATTTATAGTTGCTAAAAAGTGCCAAAATAGTTAGTTTTTAGTTTCTAAAAAACACCCAAAATAGTTGCTAAATTCACTTACCGTACAGTGGTCGTGCTCTGTCTATTAATTGCTGAATAAATTTGCTTTCCCATGGATTTTGTTCATTGTCAATCATTTGGGCAATTTCATTCACTTCCAGTACAAAAGCAGGAATTTTTTCTTCCAAGATTGTGTTCAACTGTTGGTCCATTTGCATTTGCAATTTTTCAATCAAAAAAATTAAATTTCAATTAAAATATATTTTTAAAATTCACCTCTTTTTTTAGCAATTCTTTTTTGCTGTTCACCAATTTTTTGTCTTCTTTTCCCAGTTTTGGTTCATCGCCTTTTTGCTCTGCTTTTTCCAGTGGAGAAGAAGTTACTTTTTTGGTGGCACCAATTGTCTTTTCAAAAAATGTTGAAAAAATAAATAAAACACAAAACAATTTTGAGAGATTTGACATTTTTATATTTTTTCTAAATAATTTTTAATATTTTAGTAGCGAACAACTCCAAAATGTCGCAAATTGCGAAAATATAAAATTGATGGATGAAATGAAGAGCAAAAACTGCCAGACTTAGCTTTATTTGTTATCAAAACAAATTAATTAAATCAATAAATCTTTCCATGATAGTCAAATTTTTTGATTTTGGGGTATATTTTTGAAAATTTCAAAAAACCTACTCACATGGAAGAATTATTCCAGCAAACCCATAAAAACACGATAAGTCTTAACAAATTCAAAAAAATTTCATCACCGAAATGCTTTTTTTGCCTCCTTCTTTATGGCATATGAATAACAAGGGAAAAAATGTAAATCCCTACGATTAGCCCTAGCAATTAGTTAGAATTTTTGAAAAAAAATATTAATAAATTACAATTCACACTGATTTGCCTTTTAAACATGTTAAAAAATCAATGGTTAACTCTTTATTTCATTGATTAACATAATTAAAATCAATAATTCACTTTTTGATGCAATAATTTTGAATTGCCTTTTAAACATGTTAAAAAATCAATGGTTAACTCTTTATTTCATTGATTAACATAATAAAATCAATAATTCACTTTTTATCTAAAAAATTATGCAAAGATTAAGAAAAAACCAATGCTTAATTGTCTTAATCCTATTGTATAAATATCTTTCTCTGACTCTCTCTTTCTTTCACACGTGCTCAATCCTTGTCTCTCAATCTATTCAAATCAATGATTTACTTTTTGTATAATTTATGTATAATATTAATAAAATAAAAATTCGATTTATACATAACTAAATTAATTGTTTATTTTTATTCTTCACATAATTTTTTCTCTATCTCACTCTTTCGCGCACTCTCTCCCGCTCTCGCTCTCTCACTCTAATAAATCAATAATACTTTTTTAATATATTTTTATGAATAAATTAATAAAAAAAATTAATGCATATAACCTAATTAATTGTTTATCTTTGCTAGATTTAATGCTCCCATAAGCTTATTTATAATGTTTTTCAATGTTATAATCTCTCTCTCTCTCTCTCTCTCGTTTAATTATGTAATTAACATATACATTTCTTGTGTGAAAAAAATATGAATTTGTGGGCGCGTGTCATTAAATACATAAATTATCATTTAACAGTTAAATGAATGAAAATTTATGAAATAAAATTTGCTGGCACTGGTTTTTCTCCAAAATCGGTGTCCGAACTAAGTCGATTGGCGAATTCGATGAACAATTTGCCGGAATTCGGGTCAGAAGACATCAATGAAAACTGATCACGATTCGCCTTGAAAAAGGCGCGCAACACATTAACACTCAAATTGAAAAAGAAATCCTAAAAGGGGAAAAAGAAATTTTGCAAAATATACCTCCTAATGCGGGATTTCAAAAAACAAAAATACACCCTTTAAATCAAAAAAACTCCCATAAAATCGAATTTTTGACTTCCCCCCCCCCTTCCGAAGCCAAGAGTCTGGGTATTAGTTCTGTTCGAGACTCTTGGTCTCGAATCTCGACACGAGAAAAGTCTCGGTTTTTTTGGTCTCGGTCTCGCGTTTTCAGACTCGGAATAGGTCTTTGAGACTTTCGAGACTCGAGACCGAGACTATTTTACACCCTAATGATTGGCTTTTAATAATAACAAAATGAGTTTATGAATAAAAATTTTTTATGAAAAATATTGACATTATGCCAAATTAAAACAATGAAATATTTTATTTGTTTCAACTACATATTTTAGTCGTAGCCCGTAATATTGAACCTTTTAGAGTAATGGATCCAGGAATTTCTGAAACTTTTCCGGCTGAAAACGATCAAAATAAGGGTGACAAAAACGCAAAATGCCGAATTTGTGGAGTTCAAATCTCACGCAAAATGGGAAACACTACAGGAATGGACAAGCATTTGAAACAACACAAAAAGTCTAAATTTTCTTTAATTTCTAATTTGTAAGTATTTTTTCAGGTATCACAAAATGTATGCTGCTGCAAAAGAGCAAAAAGTTAGCCAAAAAAGAAGTGCCTCGGTATTCAATGAGGAATCATCTTCCCAGCAACCATTAAAACAAATGAACATTGAACATTTCCGTCAGAAAGAAAATGGCCCAATTCACACCCTAAATCCAAAAAACTTGACTCATTGATTTTGCGTTTCATTTGTCTTTCGTGTGAGCCAATTTTATTTTCGGAAAAAAATGGAATGACTGAGATTTTTGAAGAAGCGTGCCCAAGGTAAATTTTTTCTCTTTATTAATTAACTAATAAACAATTATTAATTTCCGGTTGAAATCTCGCCAATTTATGACAGAATTATTGTAAGAAGAATACCGAAAAAAATTCAACATAGTAAAGGAAGAAATTGGCACCGAACATTTTTGTTCTTCACCACTGACATTTGGCAAAATGTGCGCAAAAAGAAATGTTTTTTTGAGGTAAAAGCATACATCTAAACATTAATATAATTTAAGTTTGACCATTCATTTCATTGACTCGGATTTCAACCGAAAATGGCGTATTTTAACTACTCAGCCGATGCCAGAGTCCCACACCGGTCACAGATGCAGCTTCGTCCATGATTTGTGCAGTTGAAGAACTTGGCTACGAACATTTTGACTGTTTTTGTCAAAAATCCAATTCGTAGCAAAAGAGAATAAATTTCAGGCACTGACGGACGCCCTTGTGCATCGGACTAAATGCGTGAACGAAGTCAAAGAACAGTTGCACCTTTGCAGGGATTTGGTGGCATTTTTCAACCGATCAAAAAACTTTCAAAACGTTTTTTAAAGACAACAGGAATTAATCGGAGCCCCCAAAAATGGGCTGATATAGGTCCTAATAATTAGACTGCTATACTTAATTTTAATTGTCGGTTCAGGATGTTACAACCCGGTGGAACAGCAGTCTTTTCATGATTAATCGAATTACTGAACAAAACGCCCACTGAGTTTGGTTCATATTGATTTTCCGGATTTGAAAATGCGCGATTTTGAAATGCTAAATAATCTTTCAAATGTAAGAAATGATCAACATTATGCTTGTAAAACCTAATTTTTTGTAAGGTTCTGACACACCTTCACAAAACAACTTTCAAAGCGAGACGAATCCATTTCTTCGGTTCTTCCAATTTAAAAATGTTTGCTTACACATTTGACGGAAAAGGATTCTGATCCTGCATACATTAAATCAACCAAAAAAGTCATATCAAATGGACTGAAATCAAGGATGGAAAAATATGAAAACAAGAGGTTTAAACATCTTATTTCTCACAAAATCTGTTTTTATTAAGGTTTTTGACAATTGCCACACTCATTGACCCGCGTTATAAAAATCACCAACATTTTTTTGGGTTCGAAGAAAGAATCGAAAATAAAGTTACTTTGCAAACAGAATTGGAACTTTTTGTTGACCCGGGCCGCCGCTTTTCCGATTCAGAACCATTCACAAATAACGAGCAAACAATATCGGATAACCCTTTGTCAAATTTTCTTTTTACGGAATCAAACGAGTTTTTGTGTGCAGGAAATTCTCAAAATGAAGTTTTGAGTTCTGCGGTCATGAAAGAAATTGATGCCTTTTTCAATGTAATTGAAAAAAACTTGTTTCAATATCAATTATTATGATTTAGAGCCCAACAATTTCAAACAATGCCGACCCATTGGATTTTTGGCGTATTGATACTTCTTACACATACATCAAGCAATTGTGCCAAAATTTTTTTGCTCCCCTCCGAGTACCGTTGAATCAGAGAGGATTTTTAGTCAACTTTCACAAATATATAGCGCAAAAAGAACAAGTCTTTAGGCCGATCATGCAATGCAGCAGCTTTTTTGCACTTTAATTTTGATTCATAATTTTTCTATTTGAAAAATGCAATTATTTTAATTGATTTTTAAGTGAACAAGAAATTTTTTTGAAAAAGTAAAAGTCTCGGGTTTTTGGGTCTCGGTCTCGGTACCGAGTCTCAGGGTCAAGTCTCGGAATCGGTCTCGAGTCTCGGGGTCAAGTCTCGGTCCCGAGTCTCGGGAAATTTTTGGTCTCGAACAGCACTACTGGATATGCCCTTGCCCAAAAACGCGGATTTTTTTCTCTGGTTGAAACTTGACACCTTACAAGAATCAAGGTGATAGCGTATGGCCAGAAGAAACGGTCTATCAGCGGTATTTCAACGCAATTGATCAAATGATTAGCACAGCGCGTCTTCACCCATTCCACTTGGAAATAGTCGGCCAATATGAGCAACGGAAGAACATTTTTAGCTAAATTCCCTATTAATGACTAATGCTAATTGTCTCTGCACCTTTTTGTTACCGATATGCACGGTCAAATCGTCGGCCGGCGAACTCAGCGCAGGGCATGGGCTGGAGAAAAATTAAATAAAAAATAGCAAGAAGAACGACAACAATGCCAAGCAGCGTCCATTCCATCAAGTTCAGCATCTGCCTCCGCATCATCATCCGCCGCCAATGCTTCGGACACCGTTCACCAACTTGCGACACAACTGCGCAATTCCAACCCTGAATTGGCAATGCTTCTCTTTGGCATCGCGTCCGGATTGGCAGAAATCGCCTACTATTGCAAAACAGAAAATTGGTGCAAACGATGATGAGCCACAGAGCGACTTGTCGCTGCCCCCCGGAGTGTCAGACCAAAATAATTCGCTCGTGAAATTATTAATTTGACATTTGTTAATTTTATACAATCGCATTTAATCCTTTGTCTAATGAATAATTTTATTAATCATTGTTCTTTCTGTCCTTTGTCATTTTTCGTTTTTATAATTTAATCTTTATTCCTTCAAAATTCTGTGATCATTTTCGCCTATAAATTGTAGTTATTTTGTCATTTCTGTACGCCTTTTGTAATAAACCTATTTATCCAAGAAATTCTCTTTTGTGAGGCGTCAGTGCTCAGAAAAATATTATTTAAATCTAATTGTTATTGCACTCAAAGAGAGAGGCAATAGTTTGCACGTGGCTGTGCCATAAATGTAAGTGTGCCGCCCGTGTTCAGTATTTTTGTCTGGAATTAATTTTCCCAATCAAAATAAGTGGTAGGCATAGGCATTGGTTGAATTATCACTTCTTTGATCACTTGTGCCTCTTGCGCGTCCCATGCCCATACGATGATTTGTGCCAATGGCACATCCGGCAAAGTTGCATTGCCAATGTCTTTAACTATCGAGCGACAAGGGTTGTATGCAAATGAAAAATTATTTTTCATTTTTGAGTAAACGAGGCAGAATTCGCTACTTTTGAAAATTTTGGCAATAAGAAAATTGGTTGGAAATTTTGTTACTTTTCACAAAAAACTTTAGAATTAAAATATGTGTCAATATAAAAATATGAGTATCATAGCTTGTCGATAGGAAACCCATGAGTATACAAAAAGTAAATTCAAAATATTTTAATTCCCGCGGAGGGATTGAACCATGGAAAAGAAGTAGAAAACTAAGCAGATTAGCCACTAGGCCATTTTCACAGTTAGAATAGTTTTTTATGAAATATATTATTAATTTTTCTTTTCACTCCGTTTTTCTTCATTAATTTTCAATCAAACCCCATTCTTACCAGTGCATTTTTGGTACCCGGACCTACCGGGTCGGTTGTAAAAATTCGGAAATTCTAAAATTTGCCGAATTTTCTTTAAAACAACTGAAATTTCTAATTTCTAAACACATCAATAAACAATTTATCTCAAAGTGGAAAAAATTTAGAAAAAAAATTCCGAGTGCTTAAAACAAATTTTCCCATAGAAATGAACCAAAAAAATGTCCAACGCATCCAATTCAAAACTAATTAGTAGACTAATGAGTTTTAATTAGTTGTACATGGACAAATGTTCGAGTTTCTTCGCTTTCTGTTTCTCACTACTGGTCATCAATATGTCCATCTTTTCCTCCGCCAGTTTGAGTAAAACCAACGAAAAGTCACGGAGTATCTCCAAATTTGTGCGCAAAAGGTCAATAAATCTCTGATCATATTCAACAAGTGCGCCGTTGCCTTGGGTTCTTTAATAAATGTAAAAGTTCCAATTTAAAATAGTATAAATAATTGCCATTTCATTTCGTATTTATCAAACGCGAAAATGCCATGCCGAACTCCATGGTTAAACCTCTCAATCATAGAACATAGTTAGCTTTTGTCTTAGTTCTAAATTGTTTCTTATTTGAATGGGCCGGGTCTTAGAAGTATAAAAGTCTTATTTTGTAGTTTTTCTATTCAAAGATTCTTTTTCTTCAATTTCTGAAATTAATTTTAAAAACCGGATAGCTTTCTTCAAAGCTTTTGAGAGCAGAAAACACGTAAGCCACATGTAAAATTAAACCAACACCACTTATAATTACTAAGGTTGGAACGAATGGTTGGTTCGGTTGCGATAAAAAAATCAAAAATCCAAAAATTTTCGGTCAGTTTTACGATAAATATTCAAATAGAAAAGACGAAAAAATGTCCGCGCCGAACTCTCTAATAATTAGTTATCAGTTTTTATTACCGGTGCAAATTGCGCTCCAATTCCGTGCGATCCTTATGGTATGTGTGTAACTCCTCAAATAATTAAAAAGAATTTAATAATTTAGATTTTACAGTTTAAAAACACCGTTTTTGCTTCGTCGATGGAACCATAATTGGCGGCCGCCTTTTTATCCATAGTTTCCTGGAAAAAAGAAGTCTTATATATCATAAATAGGGATGATATTTATAGTTGCTAAAAAGTGCCAAAATAGTTAGTTTTTAGTTTCTAAAAAACACCCAAAATAGTTGCTAAAAATAGATAAATAGTTGCTAAAAAGCTCCGAATTTAGGGGTGTAAAATCGAATCAAAAAGCAAAAATATTTTGCCAAATCATTAAGGATATACATAATTTTAAAAATTAAGGATTATCATAATAAAATAAACATATATTTTGGAGGTGAATTTTTGAAAAATTTTCATTTCTCAGGGGTGTGTTTTTGAAAAAATTTTCGGGTCGATCTTTGGGGTGTATTTTTTGAAAAATTTTTTGAGTCGATTAAAAGGGTTGAATGATATTGCGCGCTTTTCTTTTGTTTAATAAATGAAGAAGATTGTTTTTTCGTTGGTTTATAAAATTAAGAATTCTCTCATTAAACGATTTTAAAAAAACATAAGTCCATCCATCATATCTATTCTTAATGCTGCGTCGGGAAAAATTTGGAAAGTTGACCGAGAAATTGTCAAGCTTCAAACTGCGCACTTTTGACAACAAATGCATATGGTCCTTCCCCGCATCAACTACATTTTTTATTATTTTATTTTTTGTTTAAAATTACAGTACTTTTTTCTTCACTTAACGTACAGTGGTCGTGCTCTGTCTATTAATTGCTGAATAAATTTGCTTTCCAATGGATTTTGTTCATTGTCAATCATTTGGGCAATTTCATTCACTTAGTACAAAAGCAGGAATTTTTTCTTCCAAGATTGTGTTCAACTGTTGGTCCATTTGCATTTGCAATTTTTCAATCCAAAAAAAATTAAATTTCATTTCAATTAAAATATATTTTTAAAATTCACCTCTTTTTTTAGCAATTCTTTTTTGCTATTCACCAATTTTTTTGTCGTCTTTTCCCAGTTTTGGTTCGTCCCCTTTTTGCTCTGCTTTTTCCAGTGGAGAAGAAGTTACTTTTTTGGTGGCACCAATTGTCTTTTCAAAAAATGTTGAAAAAATAAATAAAACACAAAACAATTTTGAGAGATTTGACATTTTTATATTTTTTCTAAATAATTTTTAATATTTTAGTAACGAACAACTCAAAAATGTCGCAAATGGCGAAAATATAAAATTATAAAATTGATGGAAGAAATAATGAGCAAAAACTGCCAGACTTAGCTTTATTTGTTAACAAAACAAATTAATTAAATCAATAAATCTTTCCATGATAGTCAAATTTTTGATTTTGGGTATATTTTTGAAAATTTCAAAAAACCTACTCACATGGAAGAATTATTCCAGCAAACCCATAAAAACACGATAAGTCTTAACAAATTCAAAAAATTTGATCACCGAAATGCTTTTTTTGCCTCCTTTCTTTATGGCATATGAATAACAAGGGAAAAAAATGTAAATCCCTACGATTAGCCCTAGCAATTAGTTAGAATTTTTGAAAAAAAAAATTAATAAATACAATTCACACTGATTTGCCTTTTAAACATGTTAAAAAATCAATGGTTAACTCTTTATTTCATTGATTAACATAATTAAAATCAATAATTCACTTTTTGATGCAATAATTTTGAATTGCCTTTTAAACATGTTAAAAAAATCAATGGTTAACTCTTTATTTCATTGATTAACATAATAAAATCAATAATTCACTTTTTATCTAAAAAATTATGCAAAGATTAAGAAAAAACCAATGCTTAATTGTCTTAATCCTATTGTATAAATATCTTTCTCTGACTCTCTCTTTCTTTCACACGTGCTCTATCCTTGTCTCTCAATCTATTCAAATCAATGATTTACTTTTTGTATAATTTATGTATAATATTAATAAAATAAAAATTCGATTTATACATAACTAAATTAATTGTTTATTTTTATTCTTCACATAATTTTTTCTCTATCTCTCTCTTTCGCGCACTCTCTCCCGCTCTCGCTCTCTCACTCTAATAAATCAATAATAGTTTTTTAATATATTTTTATGAATAAATTAATAAAAAAATTAATGCATATAACCTAATTAATTGTTTATCTTTGCTAGATTTAATGCTCCCATAAGCTTATTTATTATGCTTTTCAGTGTTATAATCTCTCTCTCTCTCTCTCGTTTAATTATGTAATTAACACATACATTTCTTGCGTGAAAAATATGATTTGTGGGCGCGTCGCATTAAATACATAAATTATCATTTAACAGTTAAATGAATGAAAATTTATGAAATAAAATTTGCTGGCATTGGTTTTTCTCCAAAATCGGTGTCCGAACTAAGTCGATTGGCGAATTCGATGAACAATTTGCCGGAATTCGGGTCAGAAGACATCAATGAAAACTGATCACGATTCGCCTTGAAAAAGGCGCGCAACACATTAACACTCAAATTGAAAAATAAATCCTAAAAGGGGAAAAAGTTCAATTAGCCTTAAATTTCTCTGGACACCAAAAAACAAGGGCTTAGGCAGGGGGGGGGGGCTGAGGGGGCTAAATCCTCCCCCCGAAACCAATAAAAATTTTTTGAAAATTTAAGCAATTTTCTTAATAAATTGCATTAAAATTCTCAAAAAAAATTTTTCCCAGCAGCGCCTAACGGCAGCAAAACGGCTAAAAATTTTGCAAAATACACCTCCTAATGCGGAACAAAAATATACCCTTAAAATCAAAAAAACTCCCCTAAAATCGAATTTTTGACTTCATCCCCCCCAAAGCCAAGAGTCTGGACATGCCCTTGCCCAAAAACGCGGATTTTTTTCTCTTTTTGAAACTTGACACCTTACAAGAATCAAGGTGATAGCGTATGGCCAGAAGAAAACGGTCGATCAGCGGAATTTCAACGCAATTGATCAAATGATTAGCACAGCGCGTCTTCACCCATTCCCTTTGAAATAGTCGGCCAATATGAGCAACGGAAGAACAATTTTAGCTAAATTCCCTATTAATGACAAATGCTAATTGTCTCTGCACCTTTTTGTTACCGATATGCACGGTCAAATCGTCGGCCGGCGAACTCAGCGCAGGGCATGGGCTGGAGAAAAATTAAATAAAAAATAGCAAGAAGAACGACAACAATGCCAAGCAGCGTCCATTCCATCAAGTTCAGCATCTGCCTCCGCATCATCATCCGCCGCCAATGCTTCGGACACCGTTCACCAACTTGCGACACAACTGCGCAATTCCAACCCTGAATTGGCAATGCTTCTCTTTGGCATCGCGCCCGGATTGGCAGAAATCGCCTACTATTGCAAAACAGAAAATTGGTGCAAACGATGATGAGCCACAGAACGACTTGTCGCTGCCCCCGGAGTGTCAAGACCAAAATAATCGCTCGTGAAATTATTAATTTGACATTTGTTAATTTTATACAATCGCATTTAATCCTTTGTCTAAAGAATAATTTTATTAATCATTGTTCTTTCTGTCCTTTGTCATTTTCCGTTTTTATAATTTAATCTTTTTTCCTTCTAAATTCTGTGATCATTTTCGCCTATAAATTGTAGTCACTTTGTCAGGCATATCCGGCAAAGTTGCATTGCCAATGTCTTTAACTATCAAGCGACAAGAGTTGTATGCAAATGAAAAATCCCTAAATAAAATATTATTTTTTTATTTTTTGAATAAATGAGGCAGAATTCGCGACTTTTGAAGAATTTGGCAATAAAAAAATTGGTTGGAAATTTGTTCCTTTTCACAAAAAAAATTTATAATTAAAAAATGGCAAAATATGTGTCAATAAAAAATATGAGTATCATAGCTTGTCGATAGGAAACCCATGAGTATACAAAAATAAAATTCAAAATATTTTAATTCCCGTGGAGGGATTGAACCATGGAAAGGAAGTAGAAAACCAAGCAGATTAGCCATTAGGCCATTTTCACAGTTAGAATAGTCATTTTATGAAATATATTATTATTTTTTTTTAAATTTTTTCTTTCACTCCGTTTTTCTTCATTAATTTTCAATCAAACCCCATTCTTACCAGTGCATTTTTGGTACCCGGACCTACCGGGTCGGGTACGTGTATTGGATTTTCAAAAAACCGGGCCCGTGTATAAAAAAGCCTGGTATCCGGATCGGGTACCCGGGCCCACCTACGCTAGTAAAAACCACAAATTAACCAAATATTTGGTCATTTATTGACAAAATCTGTTAACAAATCTTACTCAAAATTTCAAATTAAATAATTTACAAATTTCAAAAACCTTAATTCCACTTCATTAACTTATTTTAAATAAATAATAAAATTTTAATAAGAACAATTTGGTTTTTTTTCTTTAATTGCGCTTAACACCAAATGATTTTGTTAACAATCAAGTAAAAATTCGGAAATTTTAAAAATTTGCCGAATTTTCTTCAAAACACCTGAAATTTCTAATTTCTAAACACATCAATAAACAATTTATCTCAACAATAGTGGAAAAAATTTAGAAAAACAATTCCGAGTGCTGAAAACAAATTTTCCCATAGAAATAAATCAAAAAAATGTCCAATCCATCCAATTCAAAACTAATTAGTAGACTAATGAGTTTTAATTAGTTGTACATGGACAAATGTTCGAGTTTCTTCGCTTTCTGTTTCTCACTACTGGTCATCAATATGTCCATCTTTTCCTCCGCCAGTTTGAGTAAAACCAACGAAAAGTCACGGACTATCTCCAAATTTGTGCGCAAAAGGTCAATAAATCTCTGATCATATTCAACAAGTGCGTCGTTGCCTTGGGTTCTTTAATAAATGTAAAAGTTCCAATTTTAAATAGTAGAATTAATTGCCATTTTCATTTCGTATGTATCAAACGCGAAAATGCCATGCCGAACTCCATGGTTAAACCTCTCAATCAAAGAACATAGTTAGCCTTTGTCTTAGTTCTAAATTGTTTCTTATTTGAATGGGCCGGGTCTTAGAAGTCTAAAAGTCTTATTTTCTAGTTTTTCTATTCAAAGATAAGCTTTTTCTTCAATTTCTGAGTGTTCGGGTGGGACCCGAGAGACATTTATTTAATTTGATTTATTTTATTTATTATTTATTTCATTTCCATTTATTTGTTGTGTCTGACCATTCACAGTCAGACACATTCACTCATTTCATTTGTTGTTATTTGTGGTGTCTGACCTTTCACAGTCAGACACATTCCTTATTGATTGTATTGTGACCATTTGCCCTCCCCTCATTTGTTTCAGTCAGTTCCATTTTTTGTGTTCACATTTCCAATTGCTCTCCTCCGCCGTCCTCCGACTATTTTATTTGTTATTTGATTTGTCTTCAATAAATTTGTTTATTTGTTCGATCACTTCGACATTTCGGGGACCGAACAAATTGGCGACGCCCTACAATTTGAGCTCAGCGCCTTATTTGAATAAATTGCTGGACGCAATTTATTGAATTTGTCTACAAAAAGGTTGGCTAGGAGCCACCTAAATTCAACAAAAGCCAATTTCGTCAATCCGATTAATCCGCCAGGCGCGGTTAATCGTGGAATTTCTACAGAAAAAAACCTAGATACCAAAAGGTTGCGGTTTCCGCCAGGAGCGGTTTTATTCAACACAAAAACCAAGAAACCCAGGCGGTTGCGGTTCCGCCAGGAGCGGTTTTACGACGAATAATGGCCAACCAAAATGCAACAATTCAACAATTGATGGATACATTGGCGCAACAGCAACAATTGGTTCAGCAATTGCTGACACATCAAACGCAGAATTTGGCTGGACAAGCAACTGCGCCCACAACAATTCCGGCACTTCCCGACATCATGGCTTTTGAGCAGAATGATGATAAAAGCCGAGTATCGGAATGGATCTCGCGCTTCAAATTTGCACTTGACTGTGCCGCGCCGAATGCCGCCGACGGAATCAAGGTTAAGGCGCTCATGAACAAGCTTAGTGAAGCAGCGTTCAGTGAGTACAGCCGTTCGGTGCTGCCGTCAGCAGTGACTGATTTTAATTTTGATGCGACAGTGCAAAGAATGGAAAAGTTATTTGCACGTCCGCAATCGGTCTTCATTGATCGATATGAGTGCTTGAAAGCGGTGAGAAGTGAAGGCGAAGATTTTCGCAGCTTCATCAACCGGCACCGAAAATTGCTCGCCGATTTCAAGTTCAGTGAACTGAATAAGGAGCAATTCAATTGTCTTATGCTGTTAACTGCATTAAAATCGCACAGCGATTCGGCTCTTCGTCAAAGGATTTTGGCGAAGCTGTCAGCGGACGGAACAAACATTTCATACGACGGAGTCGTGGAAGACCTGATTAATTTCCAGGCAACAATTGTGGAGGCAAAGGCCATTGAGGCACCAACAAATTGGAGGAATGTGAACGCGCTGAATCGACTGCCAAAGCAAAATTCGCCGAAAATGCAAATTGCCAAAGTGCCTGAGAAAAGGCAGGCGAATAAGAATTGCTGGCGTTGTGGAGCTACCGATCATTGGGGCAGCGAATGCCGATTCATCGAAGCAAAATGCCGAAAGTGTAAATTCACAGGTCACATTGGAGTGCAATGTGACAGTGTTCAGCAATGGCGGCTGAAGAACAAAGGCAAAAGTTTTGGCAGCAAAAGAATTGGTCATTTGCAAATCGGAATGGTAAATCCGAAAAATGACGCCGATTCACTGAGGACCAAAATTTGGTTCAACCAAAAGCCAATCGCATTTGCACTCGATACTGGATCGGATGTGAATGTTATTGATGAAGACTCACATCTGGAGGCTGGGAGCCCACCGATCAAAAAGTGCAGTGAAATTGGAAGAGCCTTCGATGGAACGCCAATTCGGTTCATCGGAAAAGGCTTTGGCACATTTGAATTTGGAGGAATTTTGATTGAGAACGAAACATTTTACGTGGCCAAGCGTGGATCGCTGAATTTGTTAAGCCGCCAAACAATGGACAAATTTGGATTTTTGGATGGCATTAAGCAGCGGATCAGCGAGCATGTGATCAATTCCTGCAGAGCCACCGATCAAATTGGAAAACACATTTCGGAATTGAGAAAAGAATTTCCGAGTGTTTTTGAAGATGCTCTTGGACATTGCATCAAAGAAAAGGCGCATCTTGAATTGAAGGAAGGAGTCGCGCCCATTTACCGAAAGGCCAGACCGGTGCCACATCACTCAAAAGACGTCATCGAACGTGAATTGGACCGGCTGGAGGGCCTCGGAATCATTCGAAAAGTCGAACATTTGGATTGGGCCGCACCCATTTTGGTAGTGAAAAAGGCGGATGGAAGTGCCCGCCTCTGCATCGATTATTCAACGGGGTTGAACGATGCATTGATCGACTACCAGCACCCGCTCCCAATTCCGGAAGACATTTTCGCGACGTTAAATGGAGGACAATTCTTTTCGCAGATTGACCTCAAGGACGCGTATTTCCAGGTGGAATTGGATGAGGACTCGAAGAAATTGTGCGGACTGTCAACACACAAAGGCAATTTCGCCATGGAACGTTTACCGTTCGGCGTAAAATCGGCGCCTAGCATTTTTCAGTCTATTATGGAGAAAATGCTCGCAGGCTTGAATTTTGCCACGGCTTATTTGGACGATATTATCGTGGCAAGCCGATCATTTACTGATCACATTCAGCATTTGAAAGATGTGTTCAGCCGGCTGCAGTCCTACGGATTTCGTGTAAAGATGACGAAGTGCTCATTTTTCCAGGAGGAAATTAAGTACCTCGGATTCGTCATCGACAAAAATGGACGCAGGCCGGACCAGTCAAAGATTAAGGCAATTACGGAAATGCCGGCACCAACGAATCTTTCTACATTGCGTTCCTTTCTGGGAATGGTGAACCATTACCAGCAATTTGTGCAAAACATGCGGTTCGTCAGAAAACCGCTGGACGACCTGCTGAAGAAGGACGCAGAATGGAATTGGGCCGAAAATTGCCGAAAAGCATTTGATAAATTGAAGGAGATTTTGACTTCTAATTTGTTGCTCACTCATTATGATCCGAATTTGGAGATCATCGTTTCGGCCGATGCATCTGAACATGGGATCGGAGCAGTCATTGCACATCGTTTCCCAGACGGAACGATAAAGGCCATTGCACATGCATCCAAATCCCTCAATGCTGCGGAAAAGAATTATGCCCAGATTGAGAAGGAAGGATTGGCATTAATTTTTGCCGTGCAAAAATTTCATAAAATGATTTATGGCCGTAAATTTATCCTTCAAACGGACCATAAACCACTCCTGGCCATTTTTGGAAACAAAAAGGGGATCAGGCAGTGCATCGCCAATCGATTGATTCGTTGGTCGCTGATTCTATTGGCCTACGATTTTGAAATCGAATATTTGAACACCAAAGATTTTGGCCACGCGGATGCCCTTTCAAGATTGATCGCGAAAGGATCCGACGACGAAGATGAGCGAGTGATCGCTTCCGTCACAGAAGAGTCGGAAATGGAAGATCTTCTGAAATTGGCCACCAAAAATTTGCCGATAAAATTTCATGATTTGGTTTTGGCCACCAAAAACGACGCTTTGTTGAAAAAGGTCGTTCAATTCGTCCAAAAAGTTTGGCCAAACGACAAAGATTTGAGCAAAGAAGAGGAAATTGTCCGATTGTTTCACCGTCGGATGGCTGATTTGTCAATCCTCAAGGATTGCTTGATGTATGGCGAAAGAGTGGTGATACCGAAGATTTTTCAGAGCAAAATTCTTCACCTCTTTCACAAAGGCCATCCAGGAATGAAGAGAATGAAGCAATTAGCACGTCAGTATGTATTTTGGCCAAAGATGGACCAAAACATCGAAGAATTTGTGCAAAATTGTGAGCCGTGCCAGGCTGCTGCAAAGGCGCCCGTCAAAGTGAACCTTCATTCGTGGCCGAAGTCATCCGAGCCCTGGCAAAGAATACACATCGACTACGCCGGGCCATTTTATGGGAAAATGTTCCTAATTGTGGTGGATTCGTTCTCAAAGTACCCTGAGGTATTTGAGATGACAGCATCTTCGGCCACCGCAACAATTGACAAATTGCGTTATTTGTTCACGCGCCACGGCATTCCTGAAACGATTGTTTCAGACAATGGAACTCAATTTTCGAGTTCGGAATTTGCCAAATTCACAGCAGCGAATGGCATCGCCCATCTCTTTTCTGCGCCCTATAATCCGATGTCGAACGGGCAGGCAGAAAGATTTGTGGACACATTTAAGCGGGCTTTCCGAAAATTGAAAGGGGAAGGAATGCCAAATCAGGAGATCATGGAAACATTTCTGATCACCTACAGAACGACTCCGAACGATTCGCTTCCAAATTCGGTGTCCCCAGCTGAAATGCTGCTTGGACGAAAGCCCAGGACAACGCTTGATTTGTTGAAACCGCCGCCATTTCGACCATTGATTAGGGATTTGGCGATGGAAGAGAAATTCAACAAAAGATTTGGCACCAAATCTCGGAAATTTGGAATTGGTGATAAGATCTTTGCGAGGCATCGATCTTCTGAAAATTGGAGACCCGGAGTCATCAAGGGATGCTCTGGCGTCATTTTTGAGGTTCAATTTCCGGACGGATCAAAGTCGCGATTCCATGCGAATCAGCTGAGGAACCGACAAAATTCGAACAATGGCGATGAAGCATTGGCGATCTTGAATGATGCCTTTGCATTGCCATTGCCACCTGCACAGGCAAATGAGGTGCCAGCAGCAGTCCCGCCTGAAGATGACCACGAAGGCGAAGGAAACGGCAACCAAGGCATTGTGCCGCCGCCGCTGATCGAGGACCAAGTTCAGCGCCGGTACCCGTCTCGTCAACGCCGCGCGCCCAACCGTTACTCGCCCCGTTGATCACCGGACGAGCCAAAAGGGGGAGGTGTTCGGGTGGGACCCGAGAGACATTTATTTAATTTGATTTATTTTATTTATTATTTATTTCATTTCCATTTATTTGTTGTGTCTGACCATTCACAGTCAGACACATTCACTCATTTCATTTGTTGTTATTTGTGGTGTCTGACCTTTCACAGTCAGACACATTCCTTATTGATTGTATTGTGACCATTTGCCCTCCCCTCATTTGTTTCAGTCAGTTCCATTTTTTGTGTTCACATTTCCAATTGCTCTCCTCCGCCGTCCTCCGACTATTTTATTTGTTATTTGATTTGTCTTCAATAAATTTGTTTATTTGTTCGATCACTTCGACATTTCGGGGACCGAACACTGAGATTAATTTTAAAAAACGGATAGCTTTCTTCAAAGCTTTTGAGAGCAGAAAACAAGTAAGCCACATGTAAAATTAAACCAACACCACTTATAATTACTAAGGTTGGAACGAATGGTTGGTTCGGTTGCGATAAAAAAATCAAAAATCCAAAAATTTTCGGTCAGTTTTACGATAAATATTCAAATAGAAAAGACGAAAAAATGTCCGCGCCGAACTCTCTAATAATTAGTTATCATCTTTTTATTACCGGTGCAAATTGCGCTCCAATTCCGTGCGATCCTTATGGTATGTGTGTAACTCCTCAATAATTAAAAAGAATTTAATAATTTAGAATTTTACAGTTTAAAAACACCGTTTTTGCTTCGTCGATGGAACCATAATTGGCGGCCACCTTACTATCAATCGTTTCCTGGAAAAAAGAAGTCTTATATATCATAAATAGGGATGATATTTATAGTTGCTAAAAAGTGCCAAAATAGTTAGTTTTTAGTTTCGAAAAAACACCCAAAATAGTTGCTAAAAATAGATAAATAGTTGCTAAAAAGTTCCGAATTTAGGGGTGTAAAATCGAAAATTTTCTTCAAAAAGCAAAAATATTTTGCCAAATCATTAAGGATATACATAATTTTAAAAATTAAGAATTATCGTAATAAAATAAACATATATTTTGGAGGTGAATATTTGAAAAATTTTCATTTCTCAGGGGTGTGTTTTTGAAAAAATTTTCGGGTCGATCTTTGGGGTGTATTTTTTGAAAAATTTTTTGAGTCGATTAAAAGGGGTCTATTTTTCCTTTTTATTGCATTTTTGTTAACAAATTTTGGGCAAAACGCCAAAATAGTTGAAAATAGTTTATTCAAAAATTTTTAAATTTTTGGAAAGTTGACCGAGAAATAGTTTTTTATTTTCACTTTATTTTTTGGGGTTTTAAATAATTATAAGATAATATTTATGATAAATTATGAAATTGGCACAAAACTTTCTTACCAATACTTCCATGGTGGGCACGTCATCTTTTATCTGTTTGTCAAGCTTCAAACTGCGGACTTTTGACAGCAAATGCATATGGTCCTTCCCCGCATCAACTATATTTTTTATTATTTTATTTTTTGTTTAAAATTACAGTACTTTTTTCTTCACTTACCGTACAGTGGTCGTGCTTTGTCTATTAATTGCTGAATAAATTTGCTTTCCAATGGATTTTGTTCATTGTCAATCATTTGGGCAATTTCATTCACTTCCAGTACAAAAGCAGGAATTTTTTCTTCCAAGATTTTGTTCAACTGTTGGTCCATTTGCATTTGCAATTTTTCAATCAAAAAAATTAAATTTCATTTCAATTAAAATATATTTTTAAAATTCACCTCTTTTTTTAGCAATTCTTTTTTGCTATTCACCAATTTTTTGTCGTCTTTTCCCAGTTTTGGTTCGTCCCCTTTTTGCTCTGCTTTTTCCAGTGGAGAAGAAGTTTCTTTTTTGGTGGCACCAATTGTCTTTTCAAAAAATGTTGAAAAAATAAATAAAACACAAAACAATTTTGAGAGATTTGGCATTTTATTTTTTTCTAAATTATTTTTAATATTTTAGTAGCGAACAACTCCAAAATGTCGCAAATTGCGAAAATATAAAATTGATGGATGAAATGAAGAGCAAAAACTGCCAGACTTAGCTTTATTTGTTAACAAAACAAATTAATTAAATCAATAAATCCTTCCATGGTAGTCAAATTTTTTGATTTTAGGTATATAAATGCTTTTTTTTTGCCTCCTTTCTTTATGGCATATGATTAAAAAGGAAAAAAATGTAAATCCCTACAATTAGCCCTAGCAATTAGTTAGAATTTTTGAAAAAAAAAAATAATAAATTACAATTCACACTGATTTGCCTTTTAAACATCTTAAAAAATCAATGGTTAACTCTTTATTTCATTGATTAACATAATTAAAATCAATAATTCACTTTTTGTATAAAAAATTATGCAAAGATTAAGAAAAAACCAATGCTTAATTGTCTTAATTCTTTTGTATAAATATCTTTCTCTGACTCTCTCTTTCTTTCACACGTGCTCTATACTTGTATCTCAATCTATTCAAATCAATGATTTACTTTTTGTATAATTTATGTATAATATTAATTAAAAAAATGCAATTTATACATAACTAAATCAATTGTTTATATTCTTCACATAATTTTTTCTCTAACTCTCTCTTTCGCGCACTCTCTCCCGCTCTCTCTCTCTCTCTCACTCTAATAAATCAATAATTTACTTTTTGTATATATATTTTTATGTTTAACATTAATAAAATAAAAATTCAATGCATAACTAAATTACCTAATTGTTTATTCTTTACTCGTTGATAATTTCGCAAGTTTTTGCGTTCCGCGATTTAAAACTCCCATAAGCTTATTTATTATGCTTTTCAGTGTTATAATCTCTCTCTCTCTCTCTCTCTCGTTTAATTATGTAATTAACACATACATTTCTTGTCTGAAAAAATATGAATTTGTGGTCGCGTCTCATTAAATACATAAATTAGCATTTAACAGTTAAATGAATGAAAATTTATGAAATAAAATTAGGCATTGGTTTTTCTCCAAAATTGGTGTCCGAACTAATTTGTAAGTTGATTGGCGAATTCATGAACAATTTGCCGTAATTCGGGTCAGAAGACAACAATCAAAATTGATCACGATTCGCGTTGAAAAAGGCGCGCAACACATTAACACTCAAATTGAAAAAGAAATCCTAAAAGGGGAAAAAGTTCAATTAGCCTTAAATTTCTCTGGACACCAAAAAACAAGGGCGTAGGCAGGGGGGGGGGGCTGAGGGGGCTAAATCCTCCCCCCGAAACCAATAAAAATTTTTTGAAAATTTAAGCAATTTTCTTAATAAATTGCATTAAAATTCTCAAAAAAAATTTTTCCCAGCAGCGCCTAACGGCAGCAAAACGGCTAAAAATTTTGCAAAATACGCCTCCTAATGCGGAACAAAAATATACCCTTAAAATCAAAAAAACTCCCCTAAAATCGAATTTTTGACTTCATCCCCCCCAAAGCCAAGAGTCTGGACATGCCCTTGCCCAAAAACGCGGATTTTTTTCTCTTTTTGAAACTTGACACCTTACAAGAATCAAGGTGATAGCGTATGGCCAGAAGAAAACGGTCGATCGGCGGGATTTCAACGCAATTGATCAGATGATTAGCACAGCGCGTCTTCACACAGTCCACTTGGAAATAGTCGGCCAATATGAGCAACGGAAGAACATTTTTAGCTAAATTTTAAAATTAATTTCATCTAATTATTAATTAATTGCATTTTACGATTTGGCAAAATCGGGAACAGAAGAGCATTGGTCGTAATTGACACCAAAAAATCCATGAACTGCTCCATGTCGATGCCCAATTCGTTCAAAATGAGCGATCGCTGCTGCTTCTCCTTCATTTCCACGCTGAGCATTTGACGTACCATCGGCGATTGGCACATAAGCCAAGCAGCGGACACAGCGATCTGATTTTATGCTTGTAAAACCTAATTTTTTGTAAGGTTCTGACACACCTTCACAAAACAACTTTCAAAGCGAGACGAATCCATTTCTTCGGTTCTTCCAATTTACAAATGTTTGCTTACACATTTGACGGAAAAGGATTCTGATCCTGCATACATTAAATCAACCAAAAAAGTCATATCAAATGGACTGAAATCAAGGATGGAAAAATATGAAAACAAGAGGTTTAAACATCTTATTTCTCACAAAATCTGTTTTTATTAAGGTTTTTGACAATTGCCACACTCATTGACCCGCGTTATAAAAATCATCAACATTTTTTTGGGTTCGAAGAAAGAATCGAAAATAAAGTTACTTTGCAAACAGAATTGGAACTTTTTGTTGACCCGGGCCGCCGCTTTTCCGATTCAGAACCATTCACAAATAACGAGCAAACAGTATCGGATAACCCTTTGTCCAATTTTCTTTTTACGGAATCAAACGAGTTTTTGTGTGCAGGAAATTCTCAAAATGAAGTTTTGAGTTCTGCGGTCATGAAAGAAATTGATGCCTTTTTCAATGTAATTGAAAAAAACTTGTTTCAATATCAATTATTATGATTTAGAGCCCAACAATTTCAAACAATGCCGACCCATTGGATTTTTGGCGTATTGATACTTCTTACACATACATCAAGCAATTGTGCCAAAATTTTTGTGCTCCCCTCCGAGTACCGTTGAATCAGAGAGGATTTTTAGTCAACTTTCACAAATATATAGCGCAAAAAGAACAAGTCTTTAGGCCGATCATGCAATGCAGCAGCTTTTTTTGCACTTTAATTTTAATTCATAATTTTTCTATTTGAAAAATGCAATTATTTTAATTGATTTTTAAGTGAACAAGAAATTTTTTTGAAAAAGTAAAAGTCTCGGGTTTTTGGGTCTCGGTCTCGGTACCGAGTCTCAGGGTCAAGTCTCGGAATCGGTCTCGAGTCTCGGGGTCAAGTCTCGGTCCCGAGTCTCGGGAAATTTTTGGTCTCGAACAGCACTACTGGATATGCCCTTGCCCAAAAACGCGGATTTTTTCTCTGGTTGAAACTTGACACCTTACAAGAATCAAGGTGATAGCGTATGGCCAGAAGAAAACGGTCTATCAGCGGTATTTCAACGCAATTGATCAAATGATTAGCACAGCGCGTCTTCACCCATTCCACTTGGAAATAGTCGGCCAATATGAGCAACGGAAGAACATTTTTAGCTAAATTCCCTATTAATGACTAATGCTAATTGTCTCTGCACCTTTTTGTTACCAATGTGCGCGGTCAAATCGTCGGCCGGCGAACTCAGCGGAGGGCATGTGCTGGAGAAAAATTAAATAAAAAATACAAGAAGAACGACAACAATGCAATGCAGCGTCCATTCCATCAACTTCAGCATCTGCCTCCGCATCATCATCCGCCGCCAATGCTTCGGACACCGTTCACCAACTTGCGACACAACTGCGCAATTCCAACCCTGAATTGGCAATGCTTCTCTTTGGCATCGCGTCCGGATTGGCAGAAATCGCCTACTATTGCAAAACTGAAAATTGGTGCAAACGATGATGAGCCACAGAACGACTTGTCGCTGCCCCCGGAGTGTCAAGACCAAAATAATCGCTCGTGAAATTATTAATTTGACATTTGTTAATTTTATACAATCGCATTTAATCCTTTGTCTAAAGAATAATTTTATTAATCATTGTTCTTTCTGTCCTTTGTCATTTTCCGTTTTTATAATTTAATCTTTTTTCCTTCTAAATTCTGTGATCATTTTCGCCTATAAATTGTAGTCACTTTGTCAGGCATATCCGGCAAAGTTGCATTGCCAATGTCTTTAACTATCAAGCGACAAGAGTTGTATGCAAATGAAAAATCCCTAAATAAAATATTATTTTTTTATTTTTTGAATAAATGAGGCAGAATTCGCGACTTTTGAAGAATTTGGCAATAAAAAAATTGGTTGGAAATTTTGTTCCTTTTCACAAAAAAACTTTATAATTAAAAAATGGCAAAATATGTGTCAATAAAAAATATGAGTATCATAGCTTGTCGATAGGAAACCCATGAGTATACAAAAATAAAATTCAAAATATTTTAATTCCCGTGGAGGGATTGAACCATGGAAAGGAAGTAGAAAACCAAGCAGATTAGCCATTAGGCCATTTTCACAGTTAGAATAGTCATTTTATGAAATATATTATTATTTTTTTTTAAATTTTTTCTTTCACTCCGTTTTTCTTCATTAATTTTCAATCAAACCCCATTCTTACCAGTGCATTTTTGGTACCCGGACCTACCGGGTCGGGTACGTGTATTGGATTTTCAAAAAACCGGGCCCGTGTATAAAAAAGCCTGGTATCCGGATCGGGTACCCGGGCCCACCTACGCTAGTAAAAACCACAAATTAACCAAATATTTGGTCATTTTTTGACAAAATCTGTTAACAAATCTTACTCAAAATTTCAAATTAAATAATTTACAAATTTCAAAAACCTTAATTCCACTTCATTAACTTATTTTAAATAAATAATAAAATTTTAATAAGAACAATTTGGTTTTTTTTCTTTAATTGCGCTTAACACCAAATGATTTTGTTAACAATCAAGTAAAAATTCGGAAATTCTAAAAATTTGCCGAATTTTCTTCAAAACACCTGAAATTTCTAATTTCTAAACACATCAATAAACAATTTATCTCAACAATAGTGGAAAAAATTTAGAAAAACAATTCCGAGTGCTCAAAACAAATTTTCCCATAGAAATAAATCAAAAAAATGTCCAATCCATCCAATTCAAAACTAATTAGTAGACTAATGAGTTTTAATTAGTTGTACATGGACAAATGTTCGTTTTTCTTCGCTTTCTGTTTCTCACTGCTGGTCAACAATATGTCCATTTTTTCCTCCGTCAGTTTGAGTAAAACCAACGAAAAGTCACGGACTATCTCCAAATTTGTGCGCAAAAGGTCAATAAATCTCTGATCATATTCAACAAGTGCGTCGTTGCCTTGGGTTCTTTAATAAATGTAAAAGTTCCAATTTTAAATAGTAGAATTAATTGCCATTTTCATTTCGTATTTTCAAACATGAAAATGCCATGCCGAACTCCTTGGTTAAATCTCTCGATCAAAGAACTTAGTTAGCCTTTTGTCTTAGTTCTAAATTGTTCTTATTTGAAGGGGACGGGTCTTAGAAGTCTAAAAGTCGTATTTTCTTATTTTCCTATTAAAAGAAAGGTTTTTTCAATTTTGTAAAATTAATTTAGCTTTCTTCAAAGTTTTAATAAAAATTACCATTTTAAATAGTAGAATTAATTGCCATTTTCATCAAACATGAAAATGTCATGCCGAACTCCATGGTTAAACCTCGCGGTCAAAGAATTTAGTTAGCATTTTGTCTTATTTCTCTTATTTGGAGGGGCCGGGTCTTAGAAGTCTAAAAGTCTTATTTTCTAGTTTTTCTATTCAAAGATAAGCTTTTTCTTCAATTTCTGAAATTAATTTTAAAAAACGGATAGCTTTCTTCAAAGTTTTATTAAATGTTTGGCAATATTAATTTGTCTTACCTACCACAAAAGCTTTTGAGAGCAGAAAACTAAGTAAGCCACATGTAAAATTAAACTTCAACACCACTTATAATTATTAAAGTTTTGAGCGAATGGTTGGTTTGGTTGCGATAAAAAAATCAAAAATTTTCGGTCAGTTTTTACGATAAATATTCAAATAGAAAAGACGAAAAAATATCCGCGCCGAACTCTCTAATAATGGGTTATCATCTTTTTATTACCGGTGCAAATTGCGCTCCAATTCCATGCGATCCTTATGGTATGTACGTAATTCCTCAAATAATTAAAAAGAATTTAATATTTAGAATTTACAGTTTAAAAACACCGTTTTTGCTTCGTCGATGGAACCATAATTGGCGTCCACCTTACTATCAATCGTTTCCTGGAAAAAAGAAATGTTATCTAATATATTAATTTTGCAATGTGTGTGTGTGTCACAAATTTTTGAATTATTTATTGACACGATTGTTTTAGATATTAAAAGAGAAGGAGGGAGGGGGTGAGAAAGAGAAAAGAAGAGAAAGCGAGAGAGAGAAAAGAGAAGAGAGGGAGAGAGAAAAGACGAGAGAGAGAGAATGCTTTTTTCGTTGGTTTATAAAATTAAGAATTCTCTCATTAAACGATTTAAAAAAACATAAGTCCATCCAGCATATCTATACTTACTGCTGGCGCCGGGAAAAATTTGAAAAGTTTACCGAGAAATAGTTTTTATTTTCACTTTATTTTTTGGGGGTTTTAAGTAATTATAATATAATATTTATGATAAATTATGATTGTTATTTCTAAATTGGCACAAAACTTTCTTACCAATACTTCCATGGTGGGCACGTCATCTTTTATCTGTTTGTCAAGCTTCAAACTGCGCACTTTTGACAGCAAATGCATATGGTCCTTCCCCACATCAACTACATTTTTTATAATTTATTTTTTGATTAAAATTACAGTACTTTTTTCTTCACTTACCGTACAGTGGTCGTGATTTGTCTATTAATTGTTGAATAAATTTGCTTTCCAATGGATTTTGTTCATTGTCAATCATTTGGGCAATTTCATTCACTTCCAGTACAAAAGCAGGAATTTTTTCTTCCAAGATTGTGTTCAACTGTTGGTCCATTTGCATTTGCAATTTTTCAATCAAAAAAATTAAATTTCATTTCAATTAAAATATATTTTTAAAATTCACCTCTTTTTTTAGCAATTCTTTTTTGCTATTCACCAATTTTTTGTCTTCTTTTCCCAGTTTTGGTTCGTCGCCTTTTTGCTCTGCTTTTTCCAGTGGAGAAGAAGTTACTTTTTTGGTGGCACCAATTGTCTTTTCAAAAAATGTTGAAAAAATAAATAAAACACAAAATAATTTTGAGAGATTTGACATTTTATTTTTTCTAAATTATTTTTAATATTTTAGTAGCGAACAACTCCAAAATGTCGCAAATTGCGAAAATATAAAATTGATGGATGAAATGAAGAGCAAAAACTGCCAGACTTAGCTTTATTTGTTAACAAAACAAATTAATTAAATCAATAAATCCTTCCATGGTAGTCAAATTTTTTGATTTTAGGTATATAAATGCTTTTTTTTTGCCTCCTTTCTTTATGGCATATGATTAAAAAGGAAAAAAATGTAAATCCCTACAATTAGCCCTAGCAATTAGTTAAAAAATAATAAATTACAATTCACACTGATTTGCCTTTTAAACATGTTAAAAAATCAATGGTTAACTCTTATTTCATTGATTAACATAATTAAAATCAATAATTCACTTTTTGTATAAAAAATTATGGAAAGATTAAGAAAAAACCAATGCTTAATTGTCTTAATTCTATTGTATAAATCTCTTTCTCTGACTCTCTCTTTCTTTCACACGTGCTCTATCCTTGTCTCTCAATCTATTCAAATCAATGATTTACTTTTTGTATATATATTTTTTATGTTTAATAATAATAAAATAAAAATTCAATGCATAACTAAATTAATTGTTTATTCTTTACTCGTTGATAATTTCGCAAGTTTTTGCGTTCCGCGATTTAATGCTCCCATAAGCTTATTTATTATGCTTTTCAGTGTTATAATCTCTCTCTCTCTCTCTTTTAATTATATAATTAATATATACATTTCTTGTGTGAAAAAAATATGAATTGTGAGCGCGTCTCATTAATAAATTAGCATTAAATGTTAATATGAAAGAAAATTTGCTGGCATTGGTTTTTCTCCAAAATCGGTATCTGCACTAAGTCGATTGGCGAATTCGAAGAATAATTTGCCGGAATTTGGATCAGAAGACATCAATGAAAATTGATCACGATTCGCCTTGAAAAAGGCGCGCAACACTTTAACACTCAAATTGAAAAAGAAATCCTAAAATGGGGAAAAAGTTCAATTAGCCTTAAATTTCTCTGGGCCCAAAAATACGATTTTTTTTTCTTTAAATTTCTTTAGACCCAAAAAATCCAATTTTTTTTCTCTATAAATTTCTTTGAACCCCAAAAATCTTATTTTTCTTCTCTTTTTGAAACTTGGCACCTTAAAATAATCAAGTTGATAGCGAATGGCCAGAAGAAAACGGTCGATCAGCGGAATTTCAACGCAATTGATCAGATGATTAGCACAGCGCGTCTTGACCCAGTCCACTTGGAAATAGTCGGCCAATATGAGCAACGGAAGGACATTTTTAGCTTAAATTTAAAAGTTAATAATTTCATCTAATTATTAATTAATTGCGTTTTACGATTTGGCAAAATCGGGAACAGAAGAGCATTGCTCGAAATTGCCTCCAAAAAATCCATGAACTGCTCCATGTCGATGCCCAATTTGTTCAAAGTGAGCGATCGCTGCTGCTTCTCCTTCATTTCCACGCTGAGCATTTGACGGACCATGGGCGATTGGCACATGAGCCAAGCAGCAGACACAGTAACCTGAAAATTGATACATTATCCATTAAGCAATTTTTTTGAATTATTATGACTTCGTTTTTAAGGCACTAAAAATCGCGAAATAGGCACCTAAAAACCCAGAAAAAAAAATTGCAAAATAGACACTAAATAGGCATAAAAATCCTCAAATAGGCAAAAAGTAAGCAAATAGAAATTTTTAACGCTTTTAAGGTAGCAAAACGTAAAACTTGATAAAAGGAAAGTAAATCTGTTAAATCTAAATTGTAAATGAAATAATTATATATCTTTTTTTTTGAATAAGGACAAATTTTAAATTAAAAATTACCAAAAGGAATTTTTATTTTTGAATTAATTTTTGGGAAAATTTTTTCCAATTCTTAGCGGTGTATTTTCATAAATTTTTTGAGTCGATTCTTAAGTGTGTATTTTTCGTATTTATTGCATTTTTATTGATAAATTTCCAAAAAATCGCGAAATAAGGGCGAAAGTGGCGAAATAGACACAAAAATAGGCGTTTGGGCATCAAGTACAAAAAGTTCCAAAATTGGCAAAATTAGGCATTATTAACCAAGCGGTTTTTCATGGTTAGCTACATGTATTAAATGCGCAAAATTTTAGGCATTTTGCCTAAAAAACCAATCCCTATTAATGATTAATTAATGCTAATTGTCGCTTCACCTTTCTGTTACCAATATGCACGGTCAAATCGTCGGCCGGCGAACTCAGCGGAGGGCAAGGACTGGAGAAAAATTAAAATAAATAATTTATTTTTAATGGATTTTCACTTTTCGTCCATGTTTTCGCGTTTTTTGAGAAGCCGTACCAGCACTGATTGTGTGGGTGAGACGGGCATCATGGCAGGGACGGTCCCAGGATTTCGGGTTGGGGGGGGGTACTCGCCCCCCGGGCGACGACCTTTTTTTTTTTTTTTTTTGCTTTTCACTCCACTTTTTTTTTGCGGCGGTTTTTCCAAAAAACTTTTTTGGAAAAAGGGGGTCCGGCGGTGCCGATAGGCGCCGCCGGGAAAATTTTTGCATTTTTTATGCAATTTGTTAACGAATTTTGTCCAAAAAAAGTGATGAATTTTGCGCTTTTGAGCCATTTTTAGGAGATTTTCGTCAAAAAATGTCTATTTTTTGAAAATTTAGTGAAATTTTTTGGAAAATTTGGGTGAGAGGCTAGGTCTGGGGGGGGGTACCACCAAGGAAAATCTTAAATTTTCAGCAAAAGTACTATTTTTTCCTTAAAAATTTCGGGTGCGGAGGGGCCTTGGGGGGGGTACGTACCCCGCGTACCCCCCCCCCCCCCCTGGGACCGTCCCTGCATCATGGGTTGATTAGTGCCAGGTTTTACTGACGCCGATGGAGTGCCAAGTCTTACCGTCGCCGGCTGCTGGAAATTTTGGGCCCCGTAGTTTGATGGGCCCTGCGAGATTTAAGAGAAACCGCATAAAAATTTTGTCAAAAAAACTAGAAAACCGAGCCACTAGTGCTATCCTCATATTAATTCTTTGAGGTTTTTCGAGACCGAATCCGAGACTTAAGACCGAGTGACAGGCCCGTAACCAGGGAGGGGGGGGGGGCAAGGGGGGGGGGCAGTTGCCCCCCCCCCCCCCCCCGAAATGAAAAATGAAAAAATTTTCCAGTAAAAATTGGCAATTTTTGAAATTTTTTTAGCTAATTTTCTTAACTAAATGCATTAAAAATTCAAAAATTTTCCCGGCGGCGCCTATCGGCACGGCCGGACCCCCATTTTGCCTTATGTTTGCGCAATTTTAACCAAAAAAAGGCAAAAATAATCCATTTTTGGAGAAAGATGGCTAAAAATTCCATTTTTTGCTCTACGGTTAAAAGGATTGGAAGATAAAAAAATTTTTGGCTGAAGAGCAAAAAAACAAAACAAAAAAAGCTCTTCGGTTTGCCCTTCCCGAAATTTTTTTCTGGTTACGGGCCTGCCGCGTGACATGACCCCGAGATCGACTCGACCCCGAGATAGAAAAAACCCGAGACTTTTCTCGAGTCGAGACTCTCGAACAGCACAAAAAGTCATGCCACCAAAGTAACTTCCCATCCCTCTAACATGCCTGCTGGGAAACAAGTTGCAGTTGGGCATATTGCTGCTGTTGCTGTTCGGCATAATACGCTGGCATTCCGCCCATTGTATTGGCATTCTGTTGGGCTTGAAGTGTTGGCATTCCGCCCACAATGTTGGCATTCGGTTGGGCTTGAAGTGTTGGCGTTCCGCCCACAATGTTGTTGGCACGTGGCTGTGCCATAAATGTTAGTGTGCCGCCCGTGTTCAGTGTTTTTGTCTAGAATTCATTTTTTCCGATCAAAATCATTGGTAGGCATAGGCATTGATTGAATTATCACTTCTTTGATCACTTGCGCCCCTTGCGCGTCCCATTCCCACACAATGATTTGTGCCAATGGCACAGGCACATCCGACAAATTTGCATTGCCAATGTCTTTAATTATCAAGCGACAAGGGTTGTATGCAAATGAAAAATCCCTAAACACAAAAAATTATTTTAGGCAGAATTAGCTATTTTTGAAGAATTTGGCAATAAAAAACGGATTGGAAATTTTTTTGCCTTATTAATAATAATATTATTATTAAAATTTAATTTTTAAAATTTGTATTTAAAATATTTTGGAACCCAAATCGAATTAATAAACCAATTGCTTAAATAATTTAATGTTTTTCAAAAATTCCTCCAGTCAGATAATCGCATCCCATTTAGGTCGTGTCAGAGCTACGTTGGCGCGCGGCATTTTTTGCCACTAATTCGAAAATGTTATTAATTTTTTTATAATTAATTAAATTTTTATTAGGATGATTTGCTAGAGCGACTTTAAATAAATTATATGAAGTTTTCAACAACAAAAATGACCAGATAAAGTCAATTTTTCAGGTTCTTGCCAATTGTATTATATAGCCTTTAGATTAGAACCGGATTAAACTAGGAAAAATGAAAACAAAAGCGGGACAGGATTCCCACCCATTCCCGTAAAAATCCCGTCAATTTTAACGGGAATCCCGATGGAAACGGAAAAAATTTATATAAAAACTAAATTATTTTTTAAATTTAAATTTAATTATTTTTCAAGTGAATTTATTTTTGTTCATATTGCTTAAAAATCAAGATCACATCTTGTGCCAATTTTAAAAATATTAAGAATCCCTAGGCAATTCAAAAAAATCATAAATTAATGAACGTAATCCCATTCCAGCCGGGCTCTACTTTAGATCAAAACAATATCATTTAATTTGAGTGGTTAATAAAAAAGTTATGCGTTTGGCACCAAAAAGGACCGTGCCAAAATTACCCATCTCAGTTGGCCCCAAAAAAAAATCTTGAGAAAATTTTAATATATAAAAAATTACACTGCAGCGAATTGAGTCACTTCATTGAATTTTGAGCCAATGTTAATCGAAAGTGATTTTTCATCAACAATAATATATTCATCAAAAATTTCCATCGCTTTTTCTGAACATTTTAATTTAGGCAAATTATTGGTAAGGACAAGGATATTCAAATTTAGAGTCAGAAGAGTGTGTTAGGGGTCATGAGATAATTAAATCCAATTAAATATACTGGAAATTTCGGCTCTATTCCAGTTTACGCGTCCAATGAGTGACCACTCTCACTTTTTTAGGTCATAACTTTTTTCTTACTTGACTCAATCCATGCATTCTTGGTATCATTCGAAAGCTTAAAGTTTAGGAAAGATTTTGATAGCAAAATTCCCGTATAAAGGCAATAGACAAAAAATCATTCTTGAATATACGCGAAAAATTATGCATTTCGGGTTTTCTCGTTGACAATATTTGTTCTTTTCTTGTATTTATAAATTCCCTAAACTTTAAGCTTTCGAATGATACCAAGAATGTCTGGATTAACCAAGTAAAAACGTTATGATCTAAAAAAGTGAGGGTGGTCACTCATTGGACGCGTAAACTGGAATAGAGCCGAAATTTCAACTGTTAATTATTTTTTTTTGTAAATAAAACGATTTTTTAAAATTTTGAATGCCAAGAACACCTGAACACTTCAAATATACAAACAAATGTATTAGGTATTTCGTATTTGTTTTTGAGCAAAATTACAATGAATTTTTGAATATAAAAATGGGTACAATGTCCAATAACATTGCGACTTAACAAAAATGACCCAACAAACAAAAAATTGGGATGAAAAAAGCGGAGTTATTGATTCTCAGAGGGAGGGGGAATACATGGATAAGCAAAAAGAAAAATGAAGCAATGACGAATAGGTCAATGATGTGATGAAAGTGTGGTATTTATGTGGTTATAAAAAAACCATCAAATGAAAATTTTCAATAAAAAATTACTCACAAACTTTGCTCAAACCCAACTAAAATTTTAATTCTTTATATCATTCGGCGGCCCCTAACAGTGCTCTATTTTTTGAAAATTTTCAGACGATTAGGAAACACTTAGTTGAATTTTTCAGGCTAATAGAGAATTTTGAGGGCTATCAAAAGGTATCAAGAATTAAAATTTCGATTATTTTTGAGCAAAGTTATGGGTAATTTTTTGTTGAAAAGTTTCATTTGAATGTTTTTTTTATAACGGTCTTTTTGATGTCTTTTTTTTTTATAACGGCTCACAAATCAGCACCAATGATTGAAATATAACTAATTTAACTATTTTTATTAAGTTTTACGTTTTGCTACTTTTAAAAGCGTTAAAAAAAAAATTTATTTTGCCTATTTTTGTGCCTATTCAGTGCCTATTTTTCGATTTTTTCTCCCTTTTTAGGTGCCTATTTCGTGATTTTTTGTGCCTAAAAAACGAAGCCCTAGCAATAAATTCTAATTAATTTCCTTTAGATAATTTTATACAAAAAAATAAATGTATGATTAAGGGTAGGTAGTCTCATTAGTAGGGTTAATATTTTCGTAGCAAATATTGACATTTTTAAATCAAAATTTTGTCAAGAAAAAAAATTTGGGGGATGAATTTTTGAGAAAATTTTCCAAAATTTTTTTAGATCGATTCTTAGAGGGTGTATAACTTTTTAAGTGACGAAACGCCAAAGTAATGATTTATAGTGACGAAAAATGTCGTTCATATGAAAAATTCAATGCAGATGCGTTTCTTGAGCTTCTTTCTTCAAAAGAATTGAGCAAAAAAAAAAAGAAGAAGTTTTTCTCACTAAAAGTTGCGACCCTAATCATTATTTAATAAAAGGTTTTAATATGATTTATTCCCAAAAATAGAACAATTCATTCATCCATTTTGGCAATCCTGAAGAATGGGTGTCCCTAATTTTTAATTATTTTTTTTTTTGTAAATACCCATCATAGGTCCCAGACTCAAAATTGCATAAAAACACTTTTATAGGTTTTCTTAGGTGCTGAAAACGCCTAAACCGTCAAAAAACTGCGCGGCAAAGCGTTTAAACCGGTTTTTGAACCGGTTTAAAACTCGAAAATTTGAGTGAAATGGAGGCATCTGACCTTTTAAAACGGTCTAAATCACATAAATTTGATATCATTCGAAAGCTCTTGACGAGATAAGTCTAAAAATCAAGGAATTAAGTCGAACCAATGCCATCTAGGCACTGGGACAACTGAGTCCCAGTGAAAATGGACACTTCAGTACCAAAAATAATAAATGGGAAATAACAATTTAAAAGCAAAGTTTCGCAAAAGGGAGCATGCGCACAAAGAAATAAAGGATGAACAAAAAGAATTTGACAAGCTAACTTTCGCAAAAGTGAGCACTGCGAAGACGGAGCAAGTAGTGGGGCGAGACGGAGGGCGGAGGAAGACGTCTGACGAGCGCCACAGGCGGTTGACTGCGGGGGCCCGAAGGGCCCCCGCCAATCAGTCAACCGCCTGCGGATCACGCGCGGACTTCTTTCGTAGCCCGTAGTCTCGCCCCACCTACTGGCCGCCGTAGTCGAGTGTGCGGCGATTTTTTAGCGCAATAAGCTAAATTAAACTTTTATATTTGACGTTCTTTTCCCATTTTTTGACTACTGGTTTAAAAATAGTTTTACGATTTTGAGGAGCCATAACATGCGTCGGTTCGACTTCATTCCCTGATTTTTAGACTTAGCTCGTTAAGTGCTTTCGAATGATACCAAATTTGTTCAAAATTTTTTATTTAAAATTGGTTTTTGGCTGATTTTTGAGGCAAATTTTCGTGATTTAAACCGGTTCAAAAACCGGTTTAAACGCTTTGCCTTGCAGTTTTTTTGACGGTTAGGCGTATTCAGCACCAAAGAAAACCTATAAAATTGTTTTTATGCGATTTTGAGTCTGGGACCTATGATGGATATTTTCCTTTTTTTAAATTTTGGGTTCAAAACCAGTTTTTATTGGTTTTCAAGGGTGCTGATTACGAATCTAAATTCGGATTTGCCCAATTCCGAACCCCTGACCCGAATTCGAACAAAAATTGAAAAAATTTCAAGAATGGAATTTTTTGGGATAAAAGCTCTGATTCGTGCAACAACTATTATTTTTTTGATTAAAATAATGCTAAATTGTTAATTGGATAAAAATGCGCGGTTTACGCCAAAATTTGACCGATTTTAAAGTATATTTTTGAAAAAATTCAACTTTTTGTTCGAATTCGAGTCCGGGGTTCGGAATTTGGCAAATCCGAGTTCAGATTCGTAATCAGCACCCTCGAAAACCCCCGGAAATTGATTTTGAGCCTAAAATAAAAGAAGTTAAATTAGGGAAATCATTCTTCAGGATTGCCTCCATTTTCCATACTTTCGACTGTTTACATCATCCTCAGTTTCTCAATTTTTCATCAACTTTTTCTCGGTTATTCTTTCTTCTGTGCTTGTCATCAAGTGGCTCGTCTTGGCGACGGCCGTTTCTTTATCAGTCTCACATTTTTATTCTAAAAATAGTTTGGTAATTAAAGTAAAACCAAATTCCGGTATGCTGCAGCAAAAGCTAAATTTATCTTTTTCAGTTTTTGTCAATAATTTTTATCTAATTTAAAATTCAAAATTGAAATTTTGCTGCTAATAGAGCTTGCCAAGCCCTTATTAGTTGATCTCTTACTAAGCATGGTATGTAATAAAAAATTACACGGTTTTGGCCTTTCCGGGCTCGAATAAGCGGCAGCCCATAATCAATGTATTTAACATTTCGTTTGTTGCCCGATGAACCAACAGCACCATCAGCAACATTAGTGCATCCGGTGAAGAACAGTACCATGAAGGCGACCAAGAACAGGGTTTTAAGCATGGTAAAAACACTCATCTAAATTAGACTTTGTAACGAATTGTTAATGGGATTAACGTTATCCGCATGAAATAATAATTATGGATTCATTTTTTAGGCAAATGCATAAAATTCTTGCGCACATAATACGTGTAGATAAGCTCGAAAAACGCCTTTTCCGCTTGGTTTGGGTTGTCTACGATGACTTTTATAATGCCTATTAGTAGTTACAGGCCGACATTCCGCCGGGTCGACATTCCGCCGGGGTAGTAGTTAGAGACGACAAAACCACCGGGTACGGTAGCAGCCCATACCTATGGGAGGGGTGTACGGCCAAGAGCGCCAGCCATTTGAGCGCTGCCAAGTGAGCACGGGCCAACTGAGCGCCAAAATTTTCAGTACTGAAACCAAAACCTATTGCGCGACTTTTTTCTGCAAACCTAAACCTATTGCAGGGGTGCGCGACTTTTTTTTGTAAAATTTTTTTCTGAAATTATTTTTTATTATTTTTATTTTAAATAATAATTTTTTATTTTTTAAATTTTTTTATTCGAAAAATTCTGCCGCAGGCTACTGGACTCGAACTTTCGCTCTGCCACTAAACCCAACACACTACCACTCGGCCATGAGACCACTTGCCAGAAAAAGGATAATTGTCCTCTATATGCTGCAAAGATGATGACGTCTCCACTGCGAGGGATACTGTAGTCCGGTGATATTCGCAATAAATGATCCGCAGTCAAGCGGACTCGAACTTTCGCTCTGCCACCAAACCAAACACACTACCACTCGGCCATGAGACCACTTGCCAGAAAAAGGATAAATGTCCACTATATGCTTCAAAGATGATGACGTCACCACTGCGAGGGGTACTGTAGTCCGGTGAAAAATTCCAATAAATTAGCCGCAGGCAAGCGGACTCGAACTTTTGGTCTGCCACCAACCCAACACACTACCACTCTGCCACGTGACCAGTTGCCTGAAAAAGGATAAATGCCCACTATATGCTGCAAAGATGATGACGTCACCACTGCGAGGGATACTGTAGTCGGGTGAAAAATTCCAATAAATAAGCCGCAGGCAAGCGGACTCGAACTTTCGCCCTGCCAGCAAACCCAACACACTACCACTCGGACATGAGATCACTTGCCAGAAAAAGGATAATTGTCCTCTATATGCTGCAAAGATGATGACGTCACAACTGCGAGGGATACTGTAGTCGGGTGAAAAATTCCAATAAATAAGCCGAAGGCAAGCGGACTCGAACTTTCGCCCTGCCAGCAAACCCAACACACTACCACTCGGACATGAGATCACTTGCCTGAAAAAGGATAAATGCCCTCTATATGCTGCAAAGACGATTACGTCACCACTGCGAAGGATACTGTAGTCCGGCGAAAATTCGCAATAAAGAAGCCGCAGACTTTTCCAGATCAATAAAATTAAAACCTTCTAGAACATTCTAGAACATACGAGCTGCATACTTCTCGAAGCTTATGCGTATTACTAAAGTTCAGAAACTTCTGGAACTTTCTAGAACAAACGAAATTTAATAATTTAGTCATCATTTTTTTGTGCAAATTTTGAAAAAATTTACTTTCACTATTTGTATCCATCGGCCAGGTATGTAATAGACAACGATTTTTTGCAAATTGTGTGTGTGTCCTGTTCTCGTGCAAACGATAATAATATCCGCTAATCTGTGTTTCAGACCTTACGGTGTCTGTGCGTCAATCTCTTTTGATTTTATCATCTGCCAATGATATCACTTTGCAGCTCTGCCACAGCACAGCCCCTCTGCTTCTCTGTCTTCCACGTCTCTGCATATCTAAACCCCACCTCTCTGCGTGTTCTCTTGCCAATCGATAATAATAGACGACACTCTGCGTATCTGTCCAGTCTGCTTCTCTGCACGCACTGTCTCTGCAGCTCTAACCTCTCCGTTCAACGTACTCTCTCGCCAATCGATAATAAAGACGACACTCTGGGTATCTGCAGCTCTAATCTCTCCGTTCAACGTACTCTATCGCCAATCGATAATTCGCCGCTCTGCGTCTCGGCACCGTATGCTTCTAAGCGAGTTTTGTCTCTGCATCTTTAACTTCTACGCTCGGCATACTCTCTCTCTAATCCTTAATATTGGACCCATCCTGCGTCTTTGCCCTTCTGCTTCTCTGCACTCCATTGTCTCTGCATCTCTACCTCTCTTCTTCGCGTGCTCTCTTACAATCGATAAAAATGGACGCCACTCTGCGTCTCTGCCCTTCTACTTCTCTGCATGCACTCCAATGTCTCTGCATCTCTAACCTCTCTTATTTGCTTGCTCTCTCGTCTAATCGATAAAAATGGACGCCACTCTGCGTCTCTGCCCTTCTGCTTCTCTGCATGCACTCCAATGTCTCTGCATCTCTAACCTCTCTTATTTGCATGCTCTCTCGTCTAATCGATAATCAGGCGTACGTGTCTGATAGGCCACGCCCCTTTTCCTCTGCATCTCTGACCTAACTCTCTCTCTCGTTGCCGTACTATTTCTCCTAATCGATAACCCCGGCGTACGCGTCTGATAGGCCACGCCCCCCTTTGCTCTGTTTTCTTACCCCCACCGTAATCTTACCGTCATTCTTGTTTTCAGCAATCATTTATTCCTACTGTATTGAATTATGTCGTCCAATGACGAAATTCCACCTGTCCACGATGGACCTTTTACGCCTGTGCGAGATAGCAATGAACCGTTTGAGGATGTACCACCCCTTGTGGAAGTAATTAACAAACTGCCTGAACAACTGGTGAAATGTTTGAAAAAATAATTATAATCTAACAATAATTTGAAGATATTTGACGACTTTGAAGCAAAGAAAGAGCCGAAAATCAAAGGTCAACTGGACCCCGAACAGTTTCGTGGTGAACATCACATTTGCTTGGATGCTGCACACGCCGAAAGTGGACGTTTCAGAGGTAACTTTTTTATTTGAAGAGATTTACAGCGGTATCTTTAAGCGTACCGTTTCTTGGGCCGTTTTGTGTTGGACTACATTTGGAATTCGGACTATCCCGAGAATGTGTTAAAGAGTATATTTATGATGTGTTTGAATTACGCTATGAACGGTGCTGAGGCTATGAACATCGCAGCCAATCACTTCATTTTTCTTCTAACTGCACGGCACCTTGACTACGAGATAGCCGTTCACTTTAAAAATGTAAAGAAGATCGAAGACTCAATGGCGGAAACGATCCTCACACGATTTGAAATCGTCGACCAGAGCAATAAGTCAAAGGAACGTCCGTCAATTTGCGAAGAATCCTTTGTCATTGACATCACCGCTATCGAAAGTGGTTTGGAGAGAAAGAAGTTGGCCGGAAAAGGAAGAAACAACAGCTTTGAAATTCCGTACAACATCAGCGATGGAGCGACATACAATTTGGCAAATAACGACAATTTTTGCCTGTTCCGTGCATTTGAATGGCTTCGCATGAAACATGTGTTGCAACATCAGCGATTTTCCGAATACAAACGGAATGAAAGAAGGCAGCTGAGCGACATTACAACCTTATGTCGGGCTTGTGGGATCAACATGAGCCTACCTTTCTTCTCCATTGAAGAATATGGGGAGAGAATTCAGGTAATTCTAATTACGCAATAAATATAGTTCTTCTTCTAAGGCTTATTATGACCGACTCCACCCTGGAATGTATCGCCTTTTCTGCTTCGGAACTTTTGGGAAAATGAAGCCACTGTGGAAATCCGAAGACATCGTGTATAAACAGGAGCTCTGTGTGCTTTTCACTGAAGGGGATGCTGGGCAAGCAGGCCACTACACGACCCAATCAAATCAACAGGCAGATTATTTGGTGCCAAGACAAGCTATTGTTTTGGGGTAATATATATATGTGTGTAAATTGAGTATAATGCAAATATTTAGTGCGAAATGCCATACACACACCAGACCCGTCACAACGGAAATTGCAAATGGAAATGTCGCAATTGTCAACGAGTAGGCAAAACCTTTCGTGGGACCTGCAGGGATAGTGACTTTTGTTTGTCTTGCCTCGGCTGTGGAAAGGTATCCGCATAATTCATTTAAATAAACAAACCCTTGTGCAGACCTTTGAGAGCCGTGAATGCTTTGAACACCATGCAAAGGTTATCAAAGCAACAATCAAGAAGGGGGACAAAGAAGTGAAAATAGAGAAATCAGTGTGCAAAAGCTCCAGAAAATGCGTGAAATGCGGCATTATTTACCGCGCAATGGTCTCTTCCTTATCTTTAGTTTTAATGATGTCCGTTTTCAGCTCCAGGACCAAGAGAGAGGTCACGTCTGCGGTCATGAGTTCTGCCGAGTGTGTCTCGGATTCCACGCGCCCCGTGAATGCTACATCCCCTACCGGCCAAAGAAGAAGACAGAGAAGCGAATTATCTTCTTCGACTTCGAGTGCACGACGGACTTTCAGCCTGATCCTGAAATTGCCCGCTTCAAACACCAGGTAAAGTTTTCTTTATTTGCGTAAACAAAGACAATTGTCAGGTTAATTTCTGCTATGCACACGTGACTTGCACGAGTTGCATCGAGAAGGGAAGCTGGAACCAGGCGCTGGAGCAGAAATGCGGGATCTGTGGCGACTACCGGACGTACGCATGGGTTTCATTTGACTTCTACAACACCGAAGTGTCAAGACATTTGGCTTGAACATCAATGGAGTGGAAAACAAAAAATATTTTCCGCATAAGTTTAATAAGGTGAAAAATTTAAAAAAAATGTCCAAGATCCATAAATTTTAGGCCGTCAATTACGGAAACGTCTTGGACACCCTTCCACCGCTTGAGGACTACTCTCCAGGAAGCCACTTCCCAGAGGAGCGGATGAAGCTGGAGAAATGGCACGCAGACAACATCAACACACGCTTCGATTTGCGAGAGATCATCGCAGATTATTGCAAAACTGGTAAAAAATTATGATAAATTTCAAAAAATTCTGACGAAACCTCAGATGTCCAAACCCTGGTACATAGAGTTCTGAAAATGCGAGAGCTCTTCATGGCCGAGACAATGCATGATTTAACAGATTCAATCACCATCCCGGTAGCTGAGAAAAGTGATTTTTCCAAAATAATTTTAAATTTCAGTCTGCCTGCATGAAATACTTTGTAGCACTGTCGCACCAGGATAATGAGCGCATCGCCATTGTCTCTCATCTTGGCTATGAAAAGAGGGGAAAGCAGAGCACAATTGCTCGCAAGTACCTCAAATGGCGTGCGGAGGAAGAGATGCGCGACAACGGTTGGACACTCCACTTCATTGAAAGCCCAGGCGGCGAGTACAAATATGGAAACTATAGCCTTGATGGAATGATGGAGCGCCCTGGGATGGCGAAAAACCTGGCGATTGAAGTGACTGGGAATCTAATTGATTTGAAAAAATCCATCAATGTCTGATTCTTTAAGCTGCTATTGGCATGCTTGCCCCAACTGTTTTCCGGATCAGGAGGCGATTGTTAGCGGTGGAGAGACAGCAGGTGCGATCCGTGCGAGGGATGCCAAGCGGGTAAAACAAATCGCCAGGGACTTTGAAGTGGAGATCATCTGGGAGTGCCATCTGATGCGTATGCTGGAGGAAGACCCTGCAATGAAAGCCTTCTTTGACAATACACCGGACTCTGGGCCCATTGAGTTCCGGGACGTCTTCTTTGGAGGTATTTCATTTTGCTATTTTTTTGTGAAACAATTGAAAATTTAGGGCGAACTGGACCCGATTGTTTGGCCATGGGCATCATGAAGCCAAACGGAGAGAAGCTGAACCGCAGCATCAAAATCAAGGACTTCAATAGTCTGTATCCATCACGGTAAGCTTTATAAAAAAATTAAAATTATGTCGATTCAAAGGAACATGTTCACCAAATACCCGATTGGGCACCCCACCCTGCTCAAAATGGACAAAGACGTGGAATGGACCAAACCGGTGCATATGGTTGATAATGATGGAGTGCCTATTGAGGGGATCATCAAGTGTTTTGTGGTGCCGCCTCGCCACTGCTTGTTAGACATCCCGGTGATCCCGGTCCGAATGAACAACAGAACTCTCTTCATGCTCTGTCGGAGGTGTTCTGAAATGTATCCAAAAGGCCTTGTGGACCCTGATTACAACTGTCCACACTTTGAGGACCACGAACGAGGTAATTCTGTGTAAATAATTAAAATGCAATGCCTATTTAGGTTTTTCAACCACCATTACGCACATTGAATTGGAAGCTGCTCTGAGAGCAGGGTACCGAGTCACGCGGGTCTTTAGTGCGTACGTGTGGCGACATGCATGTGATTGGAGCGACTCATTGTTTCACTCGTACCTCTTCAAATTTTTGAAGATAAAAGAAGAAGGTTGGCTGTTTGCAATATAAAATTATTATAAAATGCTTAAGCATCCGGGTACCCTGCCAAATGTTTGGAGGATGGGATCTCAGAGGAGGAGAGGGAAGAAAGGCAACAGCAGCACATTGACAACTGCTACGCAAAGAGCAAAGTGCGTCTTGAGGCAGCCAGAATTAAACCAAACCCGGGACTCCGCTATATTGCGAAGCTGTGTCTCAATTCCCTATGGGGACGTTTTGCACTAAGGTAAATAAACTCAACAAAAACACATTAAACCCACTCTACAGGAATCGGCTGACCAAAACCGAAATTGTGGACAACGACGCTGACCTCGGGAAGTTGCTCAACGATGATAAGATCGAACTCAGTAGCCTCGATCAACTGACCGTCGGTTCTGGATGGTGTGCTATAAGACAAAGGATGAACATGTTGTCGAGCATGACACAAGCAACGTAAAACATATTGTTTTTTCTTTAAAACAGTAAACTTTAGATTGTCATCGCACTATGGACAACATCTGCGGCACGGCACGCCTTCACCTGCTGGAATCCATGCAGCAGGTGTACTGCACTGAAGACAGATGCAACGTCACGACACGCGGCTTGCCTACACGGTAAACAAAATAGCTAAAAAAATTATACTGACAATTTCACTTAGGACACGGACAGCATATTCTATGCACACTGTAACGACTTGTCAGATCCATTGCCCGGTGGTCCACAGCTTGGTAATTGTGTTTACGGCCTTTATAAATTGGCCGCACATCATTATTTTACCATAAACGCGAGCCTCTGATTGCATCAATGGCAGCCCGTACAAAAGGCAGATCGTCGTACAAGGTGAATATTTTGGGAAATAAAGCCAAGGCCTAAAACCTAAGCCTAGACCTAAGCAATCCTAAAAAGCTCAGCCCTAAGCCTAAACCTAGCCCTAAGGAAGCCTAAAGCTAAGGGCTAAGCCTAGCCCTAAGGAAACCTAAACCTCAGGTCTAAGCCTAGACCTAAGAAAGCCTAAAAAAACCTTCAATTGGAATAAATGGAAAAAAAGCAAAGTCAAAGTCAAAACCTTCGATTGGAATAAATGGAAAAAAGCAAAGTCAAAGTCAAAACCTTAAAGCACTAGTCGATTGGAATAAATGGAAAAAAAGCAAAGTCAAAGTCAAAACCTTAAAGCACTAGTCGATTGGAATAAATGGAAAAAAAAGCAAAGTCAAAGTCAAAACCTTCGATTGGAATAAATGGAAAAAAAGGCAAAGTCAAAGTAAAAACCTTCGATTGGAATAAATGGAAAAAAAGCAAAGTCAAAGTCAAAACCTTCGATTGGAATAAATGGAAAAAAAGCAAAGTCAAAGTCAAAACCTTAAAGCACTAGTCAATTGGAATAAATGGAAAAAAGCAAAGTCAAAGTCAAAACCTTAAAAGCAATGAGTTGGCTACCTGACCTAATGGTAGCAATGAGTTGGCTACCTGACTTAATGGTGACGAGGCATTTGGCTACCTGACTTAATGGTGACGAGGCATTTGGCTACCCGACTTAATGGTGGCAACGAGGCATTTGGCTACCTTAAGACTCTCTTAAGAGACCCTTCACTTCTCATGTATTTGTACCTAAAAGGTTGTTGGCACAAAAAGTAAAGGGGAAAAAGAAGACAAATCATCCGATCAAGGGCTAAGTCTCAACAGATCGCAGTGTAAAAGCTGCTCTACTGCTAACAACCCCCTGACCAGTAGTCAAGTCGTATACAAGTGATTTTGCGCCCCGACGTTCCACCATGGCACACGAGTGCTACGGCTTTGGCAATGTGCGAGCAATTAAGCACGCACATCGGGCCAGATGCTGGGGCATTTGTGCTGCACCGCAAGCGGCGCATAAGTAGTGCCTCCCGACACCGGGGAGCAAGAATATTGCTATCTTGCCTAGGCGGGATTCTGACTTAGAGGCGTTCAGTCATAATCCCTCAGATGGTAGCTTCGCACCATTGGTCTATCGACCAAGCACATGAACCAAATGTCTGAACCTGCGGTTCCTCTCGTACTAAGCAGGATTACTATCATAGCAACAGGTCTTTAGTAGGGTAAAACTAACCTGTCTCACGACGGTCTAAACCCAGCTCACGTTCCCTATTGGTGGGTGAACAATCCAACGCTTGGCGAATTCTGCTTCGCAATGATAGGAAGAGCCGACATCGAAGGATCAAAAAGCGACGCACCTGCGTTACGCTTTGAAAGATGTACCGCCCCAGTCAAACTCCCCGCCTGACACTGTCATCGGCGCGGGTCGCCGGGCCACCGGGTGGCCCGACTTAACACCAAAATGGACACCCTTGCGGGCGCACTCCCGTTTACCGATTAAGTAAGGAATCGATGAAAGTAGTGGTATTTCACTGGCGCCTTGCGGCTCCCACTTATGCTACACCTCTCATGATTCTTCACAAAGTCAGACTAGAGTCAAGCTCAACAGGGTCTTCTTTCCCCGCTAAATTTGCCAAGCCCGTTCCCTTGGCTGTGGTTTCGCTAGATAGTAGATAGGGACAGTGGGAATCTCGTTGATCCATTCGTGCGCGTCGGTAGTTAGCCGACGAGGCATTTGGCTACCTTAAGAGAGTCATAGTTACTCCCGCCGTTTACCCGCGCTTAATCAAGTTTCCTTGGCTTAACATTCAGAGCACTGGGCAGAAATCAGACACGGTCAACGTCCACAAGGACCATCCGTCTCCTCTGTTTTAATTAGACAGTCGGATTCCCCGAGTTCGTGCCAGTTCTAAACTGGTCGTTCAGCGCCAACCGAAGTGCATACCCTGACGAGCATACACGCAGCTGAAGCGCTCCACAAGCAGCTCTCACCACTAGTCCACGCACCATCCCCGAAGGAACAGCACGCAGCCACGGGCAAAAGCCGCCTGTTTCACGCAACAGCCCGGCTGACCCGACCTTTAGAGCCAATTCTTTTCCCGAAGTTACGAATCTAATTTGCCGACTTCCCTTACCTACATTATTCTATCGACTAGAGGCTGTTCACCTTGGAGACCTGCTGCGGATATCGGTACGATCAGGCAGGAGATTCAAATAGCTTACCTCGCATTTTCAAGGGACGTGTGGAGCGCACGAGACACCACAGGAACCGCGGTGCTTTACGGGCGCAACATCCCTATCTCAGGCTGAGCCACTTCCAGGCACGCACACCCTAAACCAGAAAAGAGAACTCTGGCTCGGACTCCACACGACGTCTGCGAGTTCATTTGCGTTACCGCGCAAAACAGCTCTTGCGAACCGTCATTTCCCTAGCCTGGCGTGGGAATGTTAACCCACTTCCCTTTCGGCAACCGGATGGACCAACTGCGCAAGCACAGAAAAGTCGTCATCCGTAGTGTGTTACGGCGTTAGCCGGTGCCTTAGGATCGGCTGACCCACATTCAACTGCTGTTCACGTGGAACCCTTCTCCACTTCAGTCTTCAAGGATCTCACTTGAATATTTGCTACTACCACCAAGATCTGCACTGGTGGAAGCTCCGGCCGGGCCCACGCCCAAAGCCTTCAACGCAACCACCACGACCCTCCTACACGTCATGGCCAGACTACGCGACAAGCACGTGTACAAGCCAATGACGGTGGAGTATAGGTGGCCCGCTCCAGCGCCATCCATTTTCAGGGCTAGTTGATTCGGCAGGTGAGTTGTTACACACTCCTTAGCGGATTCCGACTTCCATGGCCACCGTCCTGCTGTCTATATCAACCAACACCTTTTATGGGGTCTAATGAGCGGGCACTTTGGCAGCTTAACTCCACGTTTGGTTCATCCCACATCGCCAGTTCTGCTTACCAAAAATGGCCCACTTGGAGCTCAAACATTCAACGCCTGGGTTCAGAGTCAAGCAACCCTGGCTTCATACCCATTTAGAGTTTGAGAATAGGTTAAGGACATTTCGTCCCCAAGTCCTCTAATCATTCGCTTTACCGAGTATAACTGCTTAACGAGCTCCAGCTATCCTGGGGGAAACTTCGGAGGGAACCAGCTACTAGATGGTTCGATTAGTCTTTCGCCCCTATACCCAAGTCAGACGATCGATTTGTACGTCAGAATCGCTTCGGACTTCCACCAGAGTTTCCTCTGGCTTCATCCTGCTCAGGAATAGTTCACCATCTTTCGGGTCTCAGCGCATACGCTCTGTCTCCGCCCCATCGCATGCGATCGAGACGGGACTATGTTGCGCCCCAACACCGCAGTGCCAGGGATCACACATCAGCTCCGTAAGAAGCCTTCACTTTCATTGCGCCTTTGGGTTTTGAACACCCAATGACTTGCGCATACGCTAAACTCCTTGGTCCGTGTTTCAAGACGGGTCGAACAGATGACCGGCTTTTACACCGAGAACGCACAACTGAGAGCCCGAGCTGGACCGAACTTGTTGCTGGTACGTGTCGCACGCGACCGCCACCGACCCCCAGCTCGAGCCAACCCGGACCCGAAACCATTGCACAATTCACCCAGAGTAAACAGCACTCCCCCGATCCGGGTACCAGACCCCGAAAGGCTGGCCTCAAGACCGAGCTCACGCAGCTACTCCGAGCATCTCAGCGCACTCCGCCTGCAAATGCCCCATTCGCCACTGAACAGAAGGACAGCCAACCCCAGTCTGGAGGCTAGCAGCCCAACGTACAGCAACAAACGGGTGAATGCAGACCAGATACGCCAGCTCTGTCCGTTTCCACCTCATCGGTTTCACGTCCTCTTTAACTCTCTCTTCAAAGTGCTTTGCAACTTTCCCTCACGGTACTTGTTCGCTATCGGACTCGTGGCCGTATTTAGTCTTAGATGAAGTTTACCACCTGATTTGGGCTGCGATCCCAAACAACCCGACTCCAAGACACGTAAAGATGGGTAGGCACCGCCAGTTGGACAGGTCTTGCACCTTCTCTGGAGCCCCGGTCAAGGGAAACTTGAACAAGCGGGCCAACCCAAGCTCACGGTCTATACGCTACACCTCGCAACCCCAGAGGAGCTGCGATTCAGCGCTGGACTCTTCCCAGTTCACTCGCCGTTACTACGGGAATCCTCGTTAGTTTCTTTTCCTCCGCTTACTGATATGCTTAAGTTCAGCGGGTGTTCACGTCTGAGTTCAGGTCGAAAAATCAAAGTAGGAATGCCAGTAAGCCAGGCACTCCGCCACAGCATGCGAAGGATTGGTGCGCCCGAGTTACGGTCCGTAAAACGCGAATTAGAACCACAAGTTCGCGCCAGCACACCAAAACCCCACAGCCGAGCTGAGCAAGTAACGTAAGAACACGTACAAGTACATGATCCCACGAAGCAACGCACAAGCAGTGCATTTTATGGTAACGACCCTGAACCAGACGTGCCAATGGATGTAACTCCAATGGCGCAATGTGCATTCGAATGTTTTGTGTTCAAGGTTTCTGCAGTTCGCACTAATTATCGCAGTTGGCTGCGTTCTTCATCGATCCACGAGCCGAGTGATCCACCGATAAGACTAGAATTCATTCTTCAACAGAAGTGTAAAAAAATAATGAAAAAAAGAAAAAGCTGGCGGTGCCCGAGCTGACACTCATTGAGTCTTAAGCCACGTGCTAGGCCAAGCACGGGCCCTACCGCGTCGTCTCATCACGGCCACGGACGTAGCAGCAAGCACAAACACACCGCTAGTTACGGTACGTAAGACCGGGAACGAAACCAACATCCCCAGTCAGTGTGTTATGTGCCTGCCACAACAACCGCTCAACGACGCACAGACACCAGCACAGCCGTTAGGTCGCCCCACGAGCGTGCATCCCCCGTTGGCGCAGCGAACCAACCAAGCGAGGCGGCCCGCCACCGACACATTGCCACACAGCAGCCATCCACAGGCTTTCACATGTGCAGCACTGAGCGGCATACCAGCTCCAACGTGTGGAAGCACCCCAAAAGCATGGCTCGTGAGGCAGCTGCCCCGTAATGTTGGGCAGCGTCCACAGGTCATCTCGAACGACCTGTGCCCGTCAGCGGACGGGGGCATTTGGTGGTGCCAACGCTAGCCCAACAGGGCAGCAGGTAGGTGGTGAATAGGAATCACTTGGGTAATGATCCAGCAGCAGGTTCACCTACAGCTACCTTGTTACGACTTTTGCCCGGTTCAAGCCACTGCGATTAAATCGGTTCCAGTCTGCATACCGACCGAAGCCGGAACACTAACCGTCCCCGAATTTCTCGAAATGGCTCAGTCCCGGGCAGCGACGGGCGGTGTGTACAAAGGGCAGGGACGTATTCAGAGCGAGTTGATGACTCGCCCCTACAAGGAATTCCTCGTTCACGGACAATAATTGCAATGTCCGATCCCAATCACGGCAAATTTTCACCGGTTTACCAACCCCTTTCGGGGAAGGACAAGCACGCTGATTTTGCCAGTGTAGCGCGCGTGCAGCCCCGGACATCTAAGGGCATCACAGACCTGTTATTGCTCAATTTCGTGCGGCTGAACACCGAAAATCCCTCTAAGAAGTTGTGCCCACAGAAGCAATGAGCCAACTATTTAGTAGGCTAGAGTCTCGCTCGTTATCGGAATAAACCAGACAAATCGCTCCACGAACTAAGAACGGCCATGCACCACCATCCACCGAATCATGAAAAAGCTATCAATCTGTCAATCCTTACGGTGTCCGGGCCGGGTGAGTTTCCCCGTGTTGAGTCAAATTAAGCCGCAGGCTCCACTCCTGGTGGTGCCCTTCCGTCAATTCCTTTAAGTTTCAGCTTTGCAACCATACTTCCCCCGGAACCGGAAGACTTTCGTTTCCTGTTTTAAATGCTCTTTGGTTTTATCAATTTCGTATAACTTCAAAGAGATCATTAGTTCCTCATCAGCTGTCCAATTAATATTTTCCTTTTCTTTTAATCGAAATAAATAATTTGAATATTCTTTCGCCATTTTAAAAAATATCTCAAAATTTGTCGTCGCTAATCCTTTGACAAATTCCGAAAATAGAGCATCTTCAGTCTAAATGTTTAATTTATTTATTTTCATTGAATAAAATTCTCACCCATGTGAATTGATCATCGAATTTTGAATTGATAATTATCCAATATTTGCCATCATTTATTTCAACAGCATCTTCCTCTTTTGCCATTTCTACCGCTTTTCTGAACATTTCCTCTAAATATTCTCCAAAATTTTGTCGAATTATTCCGTCTAAACTTTCATTTGTTTTATAATTATTTGCTTTTTCAATTGCCAATTGCAAAATCATTTCGTTAATTGGCAATTTTGCTTCATAATTCAATTTAAATTCAGAGTTTAATCTCTCCTCATTCAATAATTTTGGTTTAAAACTATAATTGAAAAGTTCGTTTAATTTGTATAAATAATTTTCTCCTATCCATTCTATAAAATAAAATTCCGAAATATAGACGAGACAATTCAACGCATAAATTATTGGCCCTTCAATTTCAATTGGTTCTTTAAACACAAATGTGGCTTCACTGTTGGAATTCCAATGTATTCTCTGTACAAATATTCGTACAAAATGTCCAAATATTTGCGATATTTTTGGCATTCTGTCCGATGTGAATTAAAAAATGTTGAACAATAATAAGAAAGGGTATTATAAAAAAAGAAAATAACATTTTTTTTCTTTAAAAAATGATAAAAAGAATTAAAACCTTTTTATTCAAATTTACTACAATCAAATTAATAAAGACATTTTTATAAAATATTAATTAAAAAAAAGATATTATGAAAATAACTAAAATAGTTATGGAAATGAAAAACGAAAAATGAAAATCATACGCCTTATAAACAAAGCAAAATTTGATTTTGAATAGTGATCATAAGTAGAATTAACAAATAAGAGTAAAAATGCCAAAATAATGACAAAATAGTGGCAAAAAGTGCAAAATAGTGACAAATAGTGACATATTTTTAGCCAATAATTGAACAAAAAATTTATATTCACTAGTTGCAGTTTTGCAAATGAGTAGGGCTGGGATTTTTAAGGGCAAAAAACCAAAGTGGTATCTAAAAAATAATTTTTAAAAGTAAAAATTGTTGCCAAGAAAGTGAATTTTTGATAAAATTTTTTCATTTATTAAAAAAATAGTTTTTCACTAAAAATCGCTGCCCTAGGAATTATATCAGGTTTTTATAGAAATTTTCCAAAAATTAATATATATTTTTGTATTTTCGCCTCCTATAATAATTTTTACAATTTTAAGGAAAATAGAAAATCTTAATCTGTATCGGAATCAAAAAACAGATTTTTAAGGTTTTCGCAGCTAATTTTTTCATTTGGGGATAAAGGGGGAGGCGGCGGTGCCGGTAGGCGCCGCCGGGAAAATTTTGAAAATTTCAAATGTAATTTGTTAACAGAATTTATCCAAAAACTGTCAATATTTTTTGGTTTTTATTAAATTATAAAAAAATAATGGGTTCTTGGGTCTGGTGATCCCGATAGGCACCGAAGGAAAAATACGTAGACCCAACAATTTTTATACAATATTTTTTAATTCAAGACCTTAATTAAAAAATGGAGATTTTTCGAAAAATTATCGTGACTTCAATCCCGCGGGATTGGTAAGTGGTCGAGAGGGATCCTGGTTCGGGATCCCGATGAAATCCCGATTCCGATCAATCCCGATGATTTTAAAAAATCGCTCGGGACGGATCCCGAGGTCGGGATCCCGAATTTAATCCCGCGGGATCCCGAAAAAATCCCGCGGGATACCGATCTATCCCGTCCGGTTCTCTACTAGATAATTAGTTTATTCAATTGCCATTAAAAAATTAGCAGTAATAACAATAAAATAAATTAAATGAAAAGAATAAAACATTTTTTAGTTTTCTAAAATTATAAAATGAACTACAATAAAAAAATAAAAGTAAATTTAAATTCAAAATATTTTTTAGCAATGGAAATTCAATTCTTTTTATTAATAAAATGGTATTTCACAAGTACAGTAATCAAAAAATAATTTGACAAATCATATTAAATGCAAAATATTTTTTAAATGTAAAAAAATATTATTTCAGTTTATTTACAAAAATAAATTTCAAAAATATTTTTTAAATAAAAAATTAACTAATTTATATTAAATAAAGTTATATTTATTATAATAGATTAGCAATTTTAATAGAAAACAAATGCTTGTCAATTTAAGTTAAATAATTATTAAAATGAAAAATATAAAATTACAAAGTCTTATAAATAGCAAAATTTATTAACATCAGTAGGATTATTTGAGTAGAATTAGCCAAATCCTTTATTTATTAATTTATAATTTATTATTCCTTAATGATGACGCAATAAAATTTTTTATGAATGAATAATTAGATTTTTAAATAATGATCATAAGTAGAAATCCAAATCTACTTTATATATATTTTTCATTGTTTTAAATAAAGCTGCAATATTTAAAAATTGGGATGATCATAAGTAGCATTTCCAATTTTACTTAATAATTGTTTATTATACATAAGCAGGTTTGTCGCAATCTACTTAATATAATTGTTTATTATATTAAATTATGGGTTAATAATTAAAAAATTAGGATTGGTCATAAGTAGAATTATATTTCCACTAATTGTATTTCCGAACATCTCAATATCCCAAAACCCCATAAAGCTGCAATTCGCTCGGAATTACCCTGTTGGACCTCTTGTTTATCTTTACGCCGGTTATCCCAGCCAAAATTCCCGGTTTTTCAGCCCGAAAAAATCCCGGTCCCGGTTGTGCCCAAAATTCCCGATCCCGCTATGCATTTTCGTCGTTTTGAATGAATGCGGAAAATTTTAAATGTTAAATTTCAAACAAACATTACAGTTGTAGTTATTGTTTTTTTTTATACTTAAGCATCAAATGACACCTTTACATTAACGAATAGGAATTTGTAATTATTATTTTTAATTAAAAAGTGACGAAAAAAGTTGAAGAAATAAAAAAAATATTAAACGATTAATTTTTCTGGAATTTACAGATTTGTTATAAACTTAACCAACCATAAAAATGGAAACATAAACACTTAGACCGAAATATAAAAATAAAGAAACAAATAAAAAAACTTATTAATTCAAAGCCACAAATTTGAGTTCCCACATTTTTCAGTGACCCTTGTGATTAGTTCAAAATTTGTTTTCCCTTTTTACAGTATAATTTTATGGCAAACAAATTTCTAATGATCATTCAGACTTTTGATAAGTTCAATTAATCCGTACGGAACATATTCTATACTTTACCAATGGTGCCAATTCTTTCAACACTTTAGGACTTTAAGTTAATAAATTATTGTCATTATAATCTGAAAAATAGCCGATGGAAAAACAAAATTTAACATTTACGCTCAAATCAATCGCAATTTTTTAAAATTCGATTATCACCCAATTCCAATTCGGCTTAATCCCTTCAATTTAAGGAAGACAAAATTTAATGTTTAGGTTAGGGTTAAGCCCCGAGCCCTCGGGTGTGGCAAAATGTCGGGGGTCGGGGTCGGGGCTTAACCCTAGTTTAGGTTTTTGGAAACAAAAGGCTGTCGACTTATGACAGGCGAAAATATTTTGAAAATTATGATAAGAAAAACGAAAATGAATACCTTTTAAAAAACTTTATTTAAATATAAATAATAAATGAAATTTATAAATGTGAAAAAAAGCAAAAGTTTAGACAGAAAGAATACAAATTGAAAATGAAAATAAAAATTGCAAAATAATCAAAAACAAAAATGAGAGAAGACAGAGAAATATGCTTAATTAAAATCAGTCGCTGTTGGAGTGAATCAGTAAAAACATTAGCCATGCTAAATAATCGATCAATCACTTAAAAATCCGGGCAATTAGGTATTAGTTTATAAGAAATTGTAATTTTACAAATTACATGATTAATGGAGACCGACATGCCTTTTTTTGCCTTTTCTGGATTTTCGTGCTTTAAATGGCTCCCGGACTTTTCGACAGTAAAGTAAAAAAACAAAAGAAACAAATAATTCTTGTTAAAATAAATTTTATTGCTTGTTAGTTTTACTAAATTTCTTTTAAATTAACATACTAATATGTATTTTTCATTTATTTTCTTGGTAAAAATTTTATATTTTAAAAATTATAAATCTCAATACTGTGGCTTGCCTTCATTTTTGTTGTTTTGGATTCCTCCTCCTCATTTAACAATTTTATTACATGAAGTCAGATTTTTTCCCAACAAAATTTCGAACAAACATGCAACTTTGTAACTACTCCAATATTTGATCTAGTTTGAAAAAAATTTATGTACAAAAAACAATTTTTTTTTCCCGATTTTTGGTAATAACTTTTTTTTTAAAGCAATAAAATTTTCTTGCATTCAGCAGATCTATAAAGAACATTAAGAGCTATCAAATGATACCAAGAATGTTTAGTTTGGTCAATTTTGACAATAGTTATGAGGATTTATTTGTCGAAAAACAGTACGAGTTGGGTTTTTGCCTTGTTTCGCCAGTTGACATTTTTGGAATTTATTCTAAATTAAAATTAATCCAAATCGAAAAAATAAATCATGGATTAATATGATAGAAAATGAGGGAAAATTAAGATAAATTTTTAGATTAAAAAATAAATAAAAATGATATGTCAAACAAAATTTGTTTTCCTATTAATTCATTTTAAATTTATTTAAATATAATAAATGAAATTTATTAATGTGAAAAACGAAAAGCAAAAGTGGAAACAGAAGGAATATCAGTGAAAATTGTAAAGAAAATTATCGAAAAATATTGTAAATGTCTGAAGAAGATAGGAAAAATGCTCAATGAAAAATGGGCATTTCAATAGCATAGGCAATTAATTCTAAATTAAATTTAATCTAATCAAAAAAATATTTTGTTTTAATAAAATGTTTGTTAACTTTACTCCCATGCTATTTAAATACTACTATCTGAAATCTGAATATGATGATAAATTTGGCATTTTAAATTTGTCGCCATTTTTATATGTATATTGGTGTCACAAAATCCGCATTCTTTGCAGGATATTTCCCATTTTCTGTTTATTTTTTGGCATTTAAATAGCATGGGAGTAAAGTTAACAAACATTTTATTAAAATAAAATATTTTTTTGATTAGATTAAATTTAATTTAGAATTAATTGCCTATGCTATTGAAATGCCCATTTTTCATTGAGCATTTTTCCTATCTTCTTCAGACATTTACAATATTTTTCGATAATTTTCTTTACAATTTTCACTGATATTCCTTCTGTTTCCACTTTTGCTTTTCGTTTTTCACATTAATAAATTTCATTTATTATATTTAAATAAATTTAAAATGAATTAATAGGAAAACAAATTTTGTTTGGACATATCATTTTTATTTATTTTTTTAATCTAAAAATTTATCTTAATTTTCCCTCATTTTCTATCATATTAATCCATGATTTATTTTTTCGATTTGGATTAATTTTAATTTAGAATAAATTCCAAAAATGTCAACTGGCGAAACAAGGCAAAAACCCAACTCGTACTGTTTTTCGACAAATAAATCCTCATAACTATTGTCAAAATTGACCAAACTAAACATTCTTGGTATCATTTGATAGCTCTTAATGTTCTTTATAGATCTGCTGAATGCAAGAAAATTTTATTGCTTTAAAAAAAAAGTTATTACCAAAAATCGGGAAAAAAAAATTGTTTTTTGTACATAAATTTTTTTCAAACTAGATCAAATATTGGAGTAGTTACAAAGTTGCATGTTTGTTCGAAATTTTGTTGGGAAAAAATCTGACTTCATGTAATAAAATTGTTAAATGAGGAGGAGGAATCCAAAACAACAAAAATGAAGGCAAGCCACAGTATTGAGATTTATAATTTTTAAAATATAAAATTTTTACCAAGAAAATAAATGAAAAATACATATTAGTATGTTAATTTAAAAGAAATTTAGTAAAACTAACAAGCAATAAAATTTATTTTAACAAGAATTATTTGTTTCTTTTGTTTTTTTACTTTACTGTCGAAAAGTCCGGGAGCCATTTAAAGCACGAAAATCCAGAAAAGGCAAAAAAAGGCATGTCGGTCTCCATTAATCATGTAATTTGTAAAATTACAATTTCTTATAAACTAATACCTAATTGCCCGGATTTTTAAGTGATTGATCGATTATTTAGCATGGCTAATGTTTTTACTGATTCACTCCAACAGCGACTGATTTTAATTAAGCATATTTCTCTGTCTTCTCTCATTTTTGTTTTTGATTATTTTGCAATTTTTATTTTCATTTTCAATTTGTATTCTTTCTGTCTAAACTTTTGCTTTTTTTCACATTTATAAATTTCATTTATTATTTATATTTAAATAAAGTTTTTTAAAAGGTATTCATTTTCGTTTTTCTTATCATAATTTTCAAAATATTTTCGCCTGTCATAAGTCGACAGCCTTTTGTTTCCAAAAACCTAAACTAGGGTTAAGCCCCGACCCCGACCCCCGACATTTTGCCACACCCGAGGGCTCGGGGCTTAACCCTAACCTAAACATTAAATTTTGTCTTCCTTAAATTGAAGGGATTAAGCCGAATTGGAATTGGGTGATAATCGAATTTTAAAAAATTGCGATTGATTTGAGCGTAAATGTTAAATTTTGTTTTTCCATCGGCTATTTTTCAGATTATAATGACAATAATTTATTAACTTAAAGTCCTAAAGTGTTGAAAGAATTGGCACCATTGGTAAAGTATAGAATATGTTCCGTACGGATTAATTGAACTTATCAAAAGTCTGAATGATCATTAGAAATTTGTTTGCCATAAAATTATACTGTAAAAAGGGAAAACAAATTTTGAACTAATCACAAGGGTCACTGAAAAATGTGGGAACTCAAATTTGTGGCTTTGAATTAATAAGTTTTTTTTATTTGTTTCTTTATTTTTATATTTCGGTCTAAGTGTTTATGTTTCCATTTTTATGGTTGGTTAAGTTTATAACAAATCTGTAAATTCCAGAAAAATTAATCGTTTAATATTTTTTTTATTTCTTCAACTTTTTTCGTCACTTTTTAATTAAAAATAATAATTACAAATTCCTATTCGTTAATGTTAAGGTGTCATTTGATGCTTAAGTATAAAAAAAACAATAACTACAACTGTAATGTTTGTTTGAAATTTAACATTTAAAATTTTCCGCATTCATTCAAAACGACGAAAATGCATAGCGGGATCGGGAATTTTGGGCACAACCGGGACCGGGATCTTTTCGGGCTGAAAAACCGGGAATTTTGGCTGGGATAACCGGCGTAAAGATAAACAAGAGGTCCAACAGGGTAATTCCGAGCGAATTGCAGCTTTATGGGGTTTTGGGATATTGAGATGTTCGGAAATACAATTAGTGGAAATATAATTCTACTTATGACCAATCCTAATTTTTTAATTATTAACCCATAATTTAATATAATAAACAATTATATTAAGTAGATTGCGACAACCTGCTTATGTATAATAAACAATTATTAAGTAAAATTGGAAATGCTACTTATGATCATCCCAATTTTTAAATATTGCAGCTTTATTTAAAACAATGAAAAATATATATAAAGTAGATTTGGATTTCTACTTATGATCATTATTTAAAAATCTAATTATTCATTCATAAAAAATTTTATTGCGTCATCATTAAGGAATAATAAATTATAAATTAATAAATAAAGGATTTGGCTAATTCTACTCAAATAATCCTACTGATGTTAATAAATTTTGCTATTTATAAGGCTTTGTAATTTTATATTTTTCATTTTAATAATTATTTAACTTAAATTGACAAGCATTTGTTTTCTATTAAAATTGCTAATCTATTATAATAAATATAACGTTTATTTAATATAAATTAGTTAATTTTTTATTTAAAAAATATTTTTGAAATTTATTTTTGTAAATAAACTGAAATAATATTTTTTTACATTTAAAAAATATTTTGCATTTAATATGATTTGTCAAATTACTTTTTGATTACTGTACTTGTGAAATACCATTTTATTAATAAAAAGAATTGAATTTCCATTGCTAAAAAATATTTTAAATTTAAATTTACTTTTATTTTTTTATTGTAGTTCATTTTATAATTTTAGAAAACTAAAAAATGTTTTATTCTTTTCATTTAATTTATTTTATTGTTATTACTGCTAATTTTTTAATTGCAATTTTAAATGCCATTCCATCGGTGAGTTTCATTGAATAAACTAATTATCTAGTAGAGAACCGGACGGGATAGATCGGTATCCCGCGGGATCTTTTCGGGATCCCGCGGGATTAAATTCGGGATCCCGACCTCGGTCCGTCCCGAGCGATTTTTTAAAATCATCGGGATTGATCGGAATCGGGATTTCATCGGGATCCCGAACCAGGATCCCTCTCGACCACTTACCAATCCCGCGGGATTGAAGTCACGATAATTTTTCGAAAAATCTCCATTTTTTAATTAAGGTCTTGAATTAAAAAATATTGTCATTTAGTAATTTTTCTTAAAAAATCCCTTAAAAATCCCAAAAAAAATTTATGGGTCTCCAAAATTCCACTAAAATTTTCAAAATTTGACGCAAACTGGCCATTTTGTGATTTTTTCTAAAAAAGAATTATCAAAAATTATTTTTTTTTTAATTCCTAAAACAATATTCTAAATCTTATTAGTAGTTTTATGGCACAACGATTTCTAAGAATTTTGTCCAATAATCAGAATAAAAATTGTTGGGTCTACGTATTTTTCCTTCGGTGCCTATCGGGATCACCAGACCCAAGAACCCATTATTTTTTTATAATTTAATAAAAACCAAAAAAATATTGACAGTTTTTGGATAAATTCTGTTAACAAATTACATTTGAAATTTTCAAAATTTTCCCGGCGGCGCCTACCGGCACCGCCGCCTCCCCCTTTATCCCCAAATGAAAAAATTAGCTGCGAAAACCTTAAAAATCTGTTTTTTGATTCCGATACAGTTTAAGATTTTCTATTTTCCTTAAAATTGTAAAAATTATTATAGGAGGCGAAAATACAAAAATATATATTAATTTTTGGAAAATTTCTATAAAAACCTGATATAATTCCTAGGGCAGCGATTTTTAGTGAAAAACTATTTTTTTAATAAATGAAAAAATTTTATCAAAAATTCACTTTCTTGGCAACAATTTTTACTTTTAAAAATTATTTTTTAGATACCACTTTGGTTTTTTGCCCTTAAAAATCCCAGCCCTACTCATTTGCAAAACTGCAACTAGTGAATATAAATTTTTTGTTCAATTATTGGCTAAAAATATGTCACTATTTGTCACTATTTTGCACTTTTTGCACTTTTTGCCACTATTTTGTCATTATTTTGGCATTTTTACTCTTATTTGTTAATTCTACTTATGATCACTATTCAAATCAAATTTTGCTTTGTTTATAAGGCGTATGATTTTCATTTTTCGTTTTTCATTTCCATAACTATTTTAGTTATTTTCATAATATCTTTTTTTAAATTAATATTTTATAAAAATGTCTTTATTAATTTGATTGTAGTAAATTTGAATAAAAAGGTTTTAATTCTTTCTATCATTTTTTAAAGAAAAAAAATGTTATTTTCTTTTTTTATAATACCCTTTCTTATTATTGTTCAACATTTTTTAATTCACATTTCAAATGCAATTCCATTGGTGAGTTAATTAATCAGGATAATCAATTTGTCTAATCATTTAAAATTAGGTAGACGACCAAATGCTAATTGGGTTTCTGAGAAATGACCAGAAAATGCAAATCAGTGAATTTTCAAAGCAGAAATATGAGACACACCTTGGCCTTGTGTATTTTATGAGAATGAATTGGCAATGTGACAAAATTGATGTAAAATTTGAAGAATATGAACGGACAGAATGCCAAAAATATCGCAAATATTTGGACATTTTGTACGAATATTTGTACAGAGAATACATTGGAATTCCAACAGTGAAGCCAAAATTTGTGTTTAAAGAACCAATTGAAATTGAAGGGCCAATAATTTATGCGTTGAATTGTCTCGTCTATATTTCGGAATTTTATTTTATAGAATGGATGGGAGAAAATTATTTATACAAATTAAACGAACTTTTCAATTATAGTTTTAAACCAAAATTATTGAATGAGGAGAGATTGAACTCTGAATTTAAATTGAATTATGAAGCAAAATTGCCAATTAACGAAATGATTTTGCAATTGGCAATTGAAAAAGCAAATAATTATAAAACAAATGAAAGTTTAGACGGAATAATTCGACAAAATTTTGGAGAATATTTAGAGGAAATGTTCAGAAAAGCGGTAGAAATGGCAAAAGAGGAAGATGCTGTTGAAATAAATGATGGCAAATATTGGATAATTATCAATTCAAAATTCGATGATCAATTCACATGGGTGAGAATTTTATTCAATGAAAATAAATAAATTAAACATTTAGACTGAAGATGCTCTATTTTCGGAATTTGTCAAAGGATTAGCGACGACAAATTTTGAGATATTTTTTAAAATGGCGAAAGAATATTCAAATTATTTATTTCGATTAAAAGAAAAGGAAAATATTAATTGGACAGCTGATGAGGAACTAATGATCTCTTTGAAGTTATACGAAATTGATAAAACCAAAGAGCATTTAAAACAAAAATATGAATCCCATCTTGGCGTTATATATTTAATGCAAAAGAATTGGCACTGTGAAAAAATTGGGAAGGAATTTGGAAAAAAATGCCAAATATATCGAAAATATTTGGACATTTTATACGAATATTTATTCCGGTTGTATGTTGAAGGTTTGTTTTAGTTTAATATAATTTTGAATTTTTCATTTATTAAATAAAAATGTTTAATTTATTCAGCTAAAAACCCAAACGTGTCGAAACAATTGCCACCATTAGTGAAGCCAATATTTATTAAAGCAGCATATACTCCTCACAGTTTAATTGATTTTATCGAAAATTTGAATAATCATTCGAAATTTTTCTGGAAAAAAGATGAAAATGCTTCTGATGGAATAAAATTGGTAAATGAGGAGGAATTGAATTTTGAAATTAATGAGAGAGAAAATGACATAAAAGAGCAAAATTGGCTTAGCAAATCGAATCAAAATGTAAAGGAAAAAATTAAAGGACAAAAAAACGTAAAAAAGAGAAAAGAAATTTTATACGGAGAAGCAACGGAAAGTAAAATTAAGAAAAAAACGAAAATAACATCAAACAAAAATGAAATTGACAAACTTTGGGAAGAATTTGAGAAAAAAATGGAAAAAATATGCGAAAAGACAAAAGAAAATGCCAAAGAAGAAAAGACGAAATTGCAAAAAGCATTGACAAAAGCAAAAGATGAACAAGAAAGAGAAACTCTTGAATTTGAATATGAGCTCAAATTTGGCATTTTCATTTCGTCACCATTTTCATAATTTGTTTTTGGTTGTCCACAAAATCCGTGCTTTTCTGTGATCGCTTCCCATTTCCTTGTTCTGTCTTTTTCCTTTCTTTTATTATTTTTGGATTTTTTTGTAATTTTTATATTTACTTTCTTTAAGAAAATCTTTTTTCAACCTTTGTTAGTGTAATTTTATATCATTTTTTTTAAATTTTGTTTTTTGTATTTTGTATCATTTCGCTTCATTACAAGGGCTTTATTTTTTGGCACAAAAGATCGCAAAATAGCAGGGCGGCCAAGTGTGCTTATTATTTCTAAGAACTTGGATTTGTAAATTTTCAGAATTAGAAACTCGGTTCTACTGAAGAAATTTCGGCGCGGTATTCTGATTCAGTTCAGTATAGCATAATATATTTTTTCCATATCCCCAAAAAAATAATTTTCTTTTGGTATGCAAAATGGGCATACTTTTTAAACCGGTTTAACTGAGTTCTTCCAAAAATGCCGAAATAGTCAACTGAGATTTTGATTGTTATTTTTTTGATATCAAGATCGTTATGATTGACCGTATTTGAAAAATCGTAAATATATGAATAACCGTGACTGTATCAAAATTGTTTTTTTTTGAAATTTTGTATTTTTTACTAAAATTTGGATCTTTGATTATGGGGATGGGGCGAGGGCACTTACCCGCTCTTGCCCGCCCCCGCTGGGTACGGGCCAAATCTTGTCCATGTTTTTGATTGTCTGCTTCTGACTGGTAACAAATTAAATTACGGTTCGGCATAAATTATTGCATATTTGTATAAATTTACCATAATTATCTCTTTCACAATTAGGACTGCTTTAAATATAAATTATGTTTCGTGACATTTATTATTATGCTGAGACGAAATATGAAAAGTGCAAGTGATCCAATGAAAAGCACAATAATTTTTAAATTTATTATAATAATAATAATAATACCTAAAATATTTTGGTAATACTCTACGCATAAGATTTTAAACACTTGGATGATCCAAATAACTAATAGCTTTATTTGATCCTCCCCTTGGCCCTTGAGAAAGGCATTTTTCTTTTTTATATGATATAAAATAAAATTTTCATTTATTTTTTTTGAATTTTGTATGTCCTCAAATGTCGGGAATATCCGCAAATGTCGGGTCCTCAAAAGTCGGATCCTCAAAAGTCAAATCCTCAAATGTCGGGTAACCCGGACGCCCCCCCCCGCCCCTCCTCCACGTTCCCTAAGTTTTTTTGTAAAAAGCTAGGGTTCTGCGAGAGCTCGGTTCTCGATTCCCGACTCGGGAAATTTCACGGGTTTTTCGTTTCTCGGTCTTGGGTTTTTAGTCTCGGAGACGGAGAAATTTTTACACTGTTCTGAAGAAAAATATCAAAATTTTCCAATATTTCTCCCGCGGCGCCTTTCGCGGTAGGGGGTCAGACGGAGTTGGTCTGAAAAAGTTCGTCAAATTCGGTGTTGAAAGCCCATCACAAAACTGGCGGCTGACCTCCCTCCCCCCTCCAGACTCATTCACAAAATTCTTGGTTCTAGTATCGTTTTTAGGGGTCATTTTTCTGTGGCGAGTCGTTATTTAAAAAACCATCACTTGTTAGAGAATACTTAGGGCTATCAAATGATATCAAGAATTAAAAATTTTGTTACTTTTGAGCTAAGTTTTAATGATCCGCTGAAATAAAAATTTAAAAAATTCAATTTTTACGCTAATAAAAATATGGCTACCCGACATTTGAGGATCTGACTTTTGAGGACCGACATTTGAGGACCCGACAATTGAGGATTTGACTTTTGAGGACCCGACTTTTGAGGATTTTCCCGACATTTGAGGACATACACAATTTCAAAAAAAAAATAAATGAATGAAATCATTATAAAAAAAAGAAAAAGGCTTACAAGGGCCAACAAGAGCAAAAATGAATTTCTGTGATTAAATATCAAAGAAAATAAAATTCAAAAAAGTGATGGAGCATTAACAGGAATTGAACCCATGACTATGTACATGGATACAAATGAAAAATTCGCATTTAACACAAAAACATTTGTAAATTAAAATTAGAGTTGTACGGGACCGAGAATCTTGGGAAAAACCGGGACCTGCCGGAACCTGACTGAAGCCGAAATTCCAACTCCAAAACGTCGGAAACCGGAAGTCGCCGAAAATCAAAAACTTATGAAAAAATAAAATATAATAAAATTTTTCTAAATATTTTTAATAATTCAATGATTTACATCAAATTCTTCTTTTCTGTCATTTTACATTATTTTAGAACCTTTTTGTTAAAAAGATTATTACATCTTTTAATGTGGGGAGGGGGTAAACATTTTTTAGAATATGGAGGGAGGGTGGTGAGGGGCGTCCGTCGGTGCCGCCAAGAGAAATTTTTTTATTTTCAATGCGATTTTTAACAGATTTGAGCAATTTTTTCAAGAAAATAAGCAGTTTTAGGGTCCGGCAAAAACATAAAAATCCCAGCTCTATGCATAAGATTTTAAAAACTTGGATAATCCAAATAACGGATAGCTTTATTTGCTCCCATTAGCCTTTCGGGAAGGCTTTATCTTTTTTTATAATGATATAAAATAAAATTTCATTTATTTTTCTTTGAAATTGTGTATGTCCTCAAATGTCGGGTCCTCAAATGTCGGGGATATCCTCAAATGTCGGGAAAATCCTCAATTGGGTCCTCAAAAGTCAAATCCTCAATTGTCGGGTCCTCAAAAGTCGGGTCCTCAAATGTCAAGTCCTCAAAAGTCAGGTCCTCAAATGTCACCACGAAAAATATTGTTTGGTCGAGTTTTTATTTTATTGCGTTTCTATTAGTTTTAGAAAAAATCTTTTTTTTTGGACTATTAGTTTATCTGATTTGTTCGGATTTAGTCCATTAAATATGCTAGCATTTCTCTTGTAGAATACAGCCACCCAAAAATTAATAAGCCTTCAAAACACAAAAAGGTAGTTGTTTAAGTGATGCTTGTGAGACGAACCAAAAATAGTCTCAATGTCAATAAAAATATTTAAATTTAATTATACAATTTAAATCAGACATCAAAACGAAAACTTGAAACCATCAAATTGATTGGCAAGTAAATTTGTGTAAAATTAAGTTCTTCATTCGTTTTAACATTTATTTCGAGCAGAATGTTTGAAGAAAAATATTGAAGAAAACTTGAAAGGAAATTGTTTTAGTTATTTTAAAATTTTTATTATTATTCAATTTAAAAATATTGCTTTAAAATAATTAAATTTAAATATTTTTATTGACACTGAGCCTATTTTCAGTTCGCCCACACTGAGATTATTTCGGCTCGACCTAGCATCGTCTTTTTTGGATGACTTCGTAATTGTTTCGGCCAAAGACTCAGTAAAAGAACTCAATTTTAAAAATGTTAACATAGTAAAAGAAAATAAAACATTTTTAATCAAAATAAACCAAAGAATTCAACGATTAAGACGTAGAAAATTAACAAAAGTTCAAGCGTCATCAATAGAGACCGACTTTTAGGTTTATGCATTTTTTTCTACGCATTAATTCTGATATATTGAGCATTAAAAATTATTACGCCTTTTTTGTTTTTTTCGGTATTTTTGTGCCTCAAATGCTTTTTTGGCATTTTGCCGTTTTGGTGCCTTTTTGGCGTTTTTTCAGAAAAATTCCATTAAAAATGCTATAAAATTGTGAAAATACACCCCTAAGAATTGAAAAATTTTCTCAAAAATGGATCGAAAAAAATTATTGTTTTTTGATATAAAATTTTAGGTTTAAAAAATTTTCTTATTCGAATAACTATTATAAAACATTTAATAATCATTTAAATGACCAAAATTAAATTTTTTGCTTAAGTTTTAAATGTTTTATACCCAAAAAAAAAATAAATGCCTATTTTCATGCCTTTTTTTTCAATTTTTGGTGCCTATTTTAGTGTCTTTTTAGTCGGTCTCTAGTAATTGGGCATATAAGGAAAAAACCAAATAAAAATTTCATCTATCTACCGGCGAATGGCATTTTCGATTTCGGCTCAATGGAATCATGGATTGAAAAACTAAATAGAGAATATATTAAATTTCAGTTGAGCAGTGGGTCCTAAATTATTTTCAAAACATTAATTGAGTAGAATATGCGCGAATGTTTTTTCCAAGAATCGAGACCAAAACCACAAAAAATCCGACAAAATTTCGGTAGTCAATATTCAAGAATTGAGACTTTAACAAAAATTATTTTCTTACACATTTAAAAACTGAATAATTTTATTATTATATTTTTTGTTTCCTTTTTTTAAAATGGTAAGTGAGAATGTGTGGAGAAAATAGAAAATTTTTGACCGATTTGTTAATAGATGCTGTTGAAGAAATATTCTAAGGGAATTTTGGGCCCACCGGTGCCTGCAGAGGCACCGCCAATAAAAATATGTTTTTGTTGAGAATTCGCGAGTTGAGAACTGAGTCTCTCGCTCCTCACTTTTACTCGTTTCTAATGTTTTTTTGAGACCCATAAAAGAAAAATAGGTAAATCAGTTCCCTTCTGATCAGATTCTTTTTTACCCAAGCTTGCATGGAGCAGTTGGTGCTACGGCTAATGAAAAGTTTCATTTTAATCTGTTGTTTTTGGTCTGTATGATGCGCCATTGGTATCATATCGATCCCAAGTAACCACAAGCCAACATAATCGGCTAAAAAGGATGGGTCATTTGATTGAAGAAAATCATTTTGTATGGCGTGCCCATAAAAATCTGTGAATGACATTTTGATAAAACGTAGAATGCCCAACTTTTTTTTACCATTTTTCATTAAAGAAATTCGTGTGAATGGTAGCTTAGAATGAAATTGCACAGAAAATTTGCGTTCTCCGGCACGCACAATATAACTTTAAGTGTTGTAATTTTAACTCTTGTAAATTTCTCATAAATTAAAAATATTAGTTACCTATCATTTCGTTATGATCGTTTAGTCACTGATCAGTTCATCAATGTGAAATAAATTTTTTAAAAATATTAGTTTATTTTGCGCTCGCTAAAAACGAATTTGATTTTTGTATCCTAAAAATATAATAAATTCTCTGAGAAATCGAAGGAGAATTATGATGCTTTTACTCAAATTAGCAAAATTTCACATTGACAAAATGAGTGGTGACCATTCAAATTCCGCCTCATTGTTTAAAAATAAAAAAATTAACGCTTTATTTGAGGTAATTGATGATTCCACAAGGATGTAGCGTCTTTGTTTGTTGTCGTTTGAAACTGGCACTGTGCTTAGCTTTAATCCATGCCAAAGAGCTGTGACATTTTTGTGGCAATTCAATAATATTTTTTGTGCGCATTCTTGTCCAATTAAATTATTCTATGGAGTTAATTTTATAATTTAGTAAAAAATTGTGCTCACTCTCGCATGAACAAAAAATTTTCTTGTAACTTTTGAATTGCTGTTCATCTTCAAATGGTTAACCCGTTGAAGCAGAGGCAGGTAGCAGATGAGAAGTCTATCATAAATTTAGTATTAACATTTTTAATGCCAAGAAGGTATTCCAACAGAATTCTACTTTATAATAATTATAAAAAAAAAATTTATTTTTACCCATCGTCACAATTTTCGCCTTTCTGTGGCAGATTAAATTCAATTCCATGAGGCTTCTTTTTATGGCATTGTGCCAATGGACTTAATTTGACTTCTTTGAAGCCGTTGCCGGCATCTGTCAAATGGACACTGCTTCTTAAATTAAATATAACTTTAAAAATTATAAAATAATTATTTACTCGGTACTAAATTGAATTTGGAACAGCATAATTAGAAGAGAAATAGTTAAAAAAGTCATTTAATACCAAAGAATAATGTATTGTTTAAATTGTTTTAAATACTTAATAATAAATAATTTTTATATTTTTTTTATCCACAAACAGCTGAATTTAAGCAATAATTTCTGCCCACCCGCCCCATCTATATCGCACATATTAACAACGGGAATTTCCTTTTTTTAATGATAACAGTAAGTGATGATTCATTCACTCCATTTCTCTTTCCGGGTGTTATTAAGCTCATCATCCATGCAAATCAGATTGCTCTATATTTGGGATGTTTATCGTTTCGTATTTGTTTTTCGTGTTTTGACAAGAAACATGAAGTTTTTAAACACTCGTAAGAATGTGGGAGAGGTTGAGAGAAAATTATCATTTGAAAATTGGAGAAAATGAAATTTTTTGAGAAAAATAAATTGATCAACTCTTTAAATAGCACAGAATATAATAAAACTATAGCCTTGTGGCTAAACCTTCAATTTTAATCATTTTGAAAGGCATAAAAAAGAGAATTATTACCCAAAATTATTATGCATAATATTTTTTTTGTTTTCTCAAAATGAACAACAGCTGTTACGATTCTGCCCATTTAGTGGCGAAATCCCAAAAATGTTTATTTATCCGGACGATGAATGCGTGCGTGTCGCGGCAGCAGGGGAATGACCGGCGACACATCGCCAAACGCAAAAAAAGTTTCTTTCAGAATATAGAGTTAAAAATACCACACCCGAAAATAAGCACCAATTTTTAATTTAAAAATTAATGCAATTAAAATATAAATTGAATTTGTTCTCTTTTAAAAAGATGCCTGAAGAATATAGATATATCTAAAAAATATTTCTCTCTTATTTCTGTTTGCTCTTCGTGTCCATCTGCCAAACATTTTGTACATCCATTCACGAGATTTAAGGCGAGACAAGACAAGGGCTAACAAAAGCGGCAGAAGGAGGGGGGGGGGGAGTATTTCTTACGGCGACATGAAGTTTGGGCACCAGAGTAAGGGATTTAAAAAAAATAAAACAAAGAAATTTAAAATTTATATAAATAATTAAAATTTAGTAAATTTTAACAACAACCCTGTGTTTAAAATTTTTTTCTTGAAAATTAAAAAATTTATGTATGGAAACCTGGAAATCTTATCAGGTTAATTGAGCGGATATTCGTTCAAAAAATTTCGATTCCTAACTTGATTAAAATTTTATTCTGCTTTTAAATAGATGTTTGCAATTTAGAGACAATTTCTTTGCCCTATTTTCCTAGAGGGATTTTGAAATTGATCTAATGACAATTGAAGTCCTTAAATTTGAGGGACATCGGCACCACTGGTGGCGCAGAGCCCCAGAGGTGTGGGGAGAGCCCGCGACGGATTATTCGGCAGTCAGCCTTGGCACTGCGACTGCCTTTTTCCTCTATGCTCTGTTATTTGTCCACTTGAAGCCAGTGATGCACTAAAGTGGGCTAAATGGGTCTTTCACTTTATTTTGGCAATGGAAATTTAAAAAACCAAAGGCAATATTGCCAATGTCCATCGATTGGCCATAATAAGCAAAAAACTGTAAAATAGGGAAAAAAGCCGCCATAAGTACGATGGTTAACAGAATTTTTACCCTCACAACCCGGAGACAATGGAGTCCATTTTTTTCCTCGAAGTCGCCATTTAAGCGGACTGTCTCAATTATTTAATTGGTTTTAATTGGCCAAATTTGATTTTCGGTATTGCCCTAACTGCCCCGACGACTACGTCTGAAAATCCCGTAATATAAAAGGACTGTTGGGTGCGGGTGACGCATTTTTGGCCTTTCGCTGTTTTATTTCTAATGAATTAATCAACTTTTATTTATTTTCAATGTTTGGTTATATTTTCTAATTCTGCAGCTACCGAAAAATGATGATGCTTTTGTAAATGGAACTTAAACTTTGAGTCAATTTTTAACCTTGTCGCGACGACGCGAAATCCGAAGATAAACCCAAAATAAAAAAA
>SIJG01000044.1:1000899-1072147 GCA_023374025.1 Heterodera schachtii
CCAACTGAAACATGGAAAAAAGAATTGGATAAATTAAAAATTTGTAATTTTTAAAAATTTCCTTACCGTCGATTCATTTTTTTGCTGCAATTAGCACAGTTGTCGTTTTACAATTAATAAATACTAATTCAAATTTTGCAAAATCCCCTTTCTTAAACAATTAGCAAATCGACCGAAAAAAAGCGAAGCAAAAGAAATGCGAAACGTCAGGAAAAAGGAAATATAATAAACGTACAGAATTTCTGAAGAGATTTAAAGCAACAAAATAAACGGGAAATATTGGGAGAATAATGTAATAATGAGAGAATGGATTTTTCCGAAAACTATATTGTAAATAATTTTTCTCTTGATTTTGATACTTCTTTTTCTTCTCCAACAATAAACGACGTTGAATTTAACATTATTTCTGTTGGTAAAGTTCTTAGAACCTTACCTAACAGAAATAACACATCACCGGACGGTATTACCTTTAGACTCTTAAAAAATTGTTTTCTTTCATTCACTCCTTTTGTTACTGAAATTTTCAGACTCTCCCTTGATACAGGAAAACTTCCCACTATATGGAAACAATCGATTATTATCCCCTTACATAAACAAGGGGATAAAAGTAACCCTATGAACTATAGGCCTATTGCCTTAACTTGTTCTTTATGCAAAATTATGGAAAAATTTATTGTTTGGACCATTTCTGATTTTCTTTTAAAGAACAATTTATTTTCTGAACACCAATTTGGATTTATCAAGGGCAGATCAACCACAACACAACTAATTTCAACCCTTGAAAATTGGTATGATGGTATTTATAATAATAAGAATATCGATTGTGTCTATATAGATTTTAGGAAAGCATTTGACGTAATCCCCCATAATTTACTTTTATATAAGGTTCATAGAATCGGTATTAGAGGTAAAATCCTTAATTGGATATCTGACTTTCTTTCAAACCGTACCTTTAGGGTTCGGGTCGATAATAATCTCTCTTCTGAATATAAAATGAGCTCTGGCGTTCCCCAGGGTTCTGTTCTTGGACCCCTCTTGTTTTTGATATATATTAATGATTTACCTGAATTAATTCCTAAACAAATTTCTATAAAATTATATGCAGACGATGTCAAATTATATTCTGTACATAAAACAAAAACTGATAGAATTGCTATGCACCATGCTTTAAATATTCTCTCTGATTGGTCTAAGAAATGGTATATTAAAATTTCTATTAACAAAACTTTTATTATTTACTTCGGAAAGAATAACCCCAGGGAACAATATAAAATTAATGATAATGCAATTTGTGAAGTTGAAACTATCCGTGATTTAGGGATCCTTATTGACAATAAATTTACTTTTTCCGAACACATAAGCAAAATTACCCGTAACGCCTACTACCGTATGCGTTTACTTTTCCGTGTTATTAAATCAAAGAAAATAGCAATTTGGAAAAATATATTTGTTAGTTATATTCGTCCACTTCTTGAATATTCCCCTGAATCTTGGAATCCGCAACTTAAATCCCATATTATCAAAATTGAAAAATGTCAAAAATATTTTACTCGAATCGCTTTCAGAAAGTGTTGTCTGCCAATTATTCCCTATGACCAACGACTCCAATTTTTTAAATTAGCTACTCTTGAAAAAAGGAGAAAAATTTTTGACCTCCTAACCACCTATAAAATTTTACATGGTTTTACACATTTGGACCCAAAGTCTCTGTTTAAAAGAACTAACCTAAATACTCGAAATAAGTCTTTTTTCCGGTTAAATGTTAAGTTACAATCTAAAAAATCTTCAAAATCTTTTGTTAACAGATCTGTCAAGGCCTGGAATGCCCTTGATAAAACATTAATGTCTAGCTCCTTAAACACCTTTAAAAAATTATTAGAATTGACTCTTGATTCTCAAAGCACCAATGAATACAGCAATTATTAACTTTTGAGGCATTTTATTGACTTTGACTTCATTTTATTTTCATTTATTTTTTCGTAATTGTTTGTTTTAACCTGTGATCTCACTCGATATTTTATCCACTAACTCTGCGACTATTTTACTGTGATCAGTCATCAGAGTAAGTGGTCCCCGCCCTTCTGATGGCAATTTTTCTTTATCGATAAATAAATAAAAATAGAAAATCCAATTAAAAAGGGATAATCACCGCTTTAATCTGTTCAATCGTTGACGACCATTGACCAACTGGTGAATTCACAAAGCTTCTGAACCACTTGGGCCGACTATCCGGACGAGGCGTCAACAACCATTTGGTCACAGCTTGGCCATCCGACGCCATGGCACTGTCATCGGGCGCAAAAGCGGGGAAAATGCCGTCATCAAACAACATAGCAAGAAGGGATGGACAATCGCTGAGAAGTGAGAAATGCGAAACGTTAGGAAAAAGGAAATATAATAAACGTACAGAATTTCTGAAGACATTTACAGCAACAAAATAAACGGGAAATATTGGGAGAATAATGCAATAATGAGAGAATGGAATGAGGTGGGGGAGGAGAAAAAAGAATGTGACTTTGTTCAAATTGCCGTCCCAATTTTTGAAAAAGGGAAATTTCTCAAAAAACCAAAAAGCCTCATTTTGAAAATTTAGCCTCATTGACCTATCAAAAAACCACAAAATGAAGCCAAAGCCTCAGATCTGGCAACCCTGTGTAAAACGGAGAAAGAAAATCATCTTGAAAATGTAATATTTCGGCAAAATGTCGCGCCTCCCCACGATTCGTCTATTACTCGATTCGTCTACTCGGCAAAAAACACACGATTCGTCTACTCAGCCAAAAATACACGTTTCGTCTACTCAGCCAAAAAGCCACGATTCGTCTACTAAACGATTCGTCTATTACACGATTCGTCTACTCGGCAAAAAACACACGATTCGTCTACTCAGCCAAAAAGCCACGATTCGTCTACATTATTCGTCTACTCCGCCAAAAAATTTCTAAAACCCGGGTTCGAACTCGAAAAACTTTTAAAGTCATTTTTATGGAATTTCACAAATTGCCTAATACAATACAACGTAAATGAATGCCTGAAATCGAAAATTTATTATAATAAACATTAAAAATAATAGTTCGAATCAAATGAAAATGTTGAAAATCACGGGAATTGAGGTTTAAAAATCCAATCACTTTTGTACTCCGCCTCGTCCAATGCATCTCCGATCAATTGCTCCTTCAAAATTTATTTGATGCGGCGTTTGTGCGGGAACACTCGGGCAGATCTTGCGATGTCCACCTGCTTGTCAACATCATCCAGAATCGCTGCTAGGAAGTCTGACAAAGACGGGTGATGGACAAGACCACGCTTAAATTTGAAAAATCACCGCTTTGATCGCATTGAGCGCCTCCTCGTAGTATTTTCGTTGCTTTCAAGGCAACAGAGCATGCACACATAATGTGAGCCGCCTGTTGACAAAAGCCCCGATCACGAAACACTGCGTCCAGGCGGCAGGTGCGACTTTGAACGTACCATCCACAGAAATTTTCCTTGCCCCCTTCAAAACATCCAACAGCTAAAAAAAAAGCAAAACAATTGACATTGAAATGAATAACTTAACTTCGGGTGTGCAAAGACTAACACCACGTCCGATCTGCAGTCGTCGAAATCTGACGACTTTCTTGTGCGTTTGGGTGCCTTCCGTTGCTGCTGTTGTTCAATTAACTGACGAATTGATTTCATTTGCCTAAAATTGAGAAAATTGATTTAAAATAGGCAAAATTTCATACACATAACTCATAAATTAATTAAGAAAAATAGACTAAATAAGTATCAAATTAAGTCCTTGAAAAATGCAAAAATATTCATATTCAGTTAATTTATTGTACATAAGTTTATTATATTTGGCTTAGTAGACGAATCGTTTAGTAGACGAATAGTGGCTTTTTGGCTGAGTAAACGAATCGTGTATTTTTAGCTGAGTAGACGAATCGTGTAATAGACGAATCGTTTAGTAGACGAATCGTGGCTTTTTGGCTGAGTAAACGAATCGTGTAATAGACGAATCGTTTAGTAGACGAATAGTGGCCTTTTGGCTGAGTAAACGAATCGTGTATTTTTAGCTGAGTAGACGAATCGTGTAATAGACGAATCGTTTAGTAGACGAATCGTGGCTTTTTGGCTGAGTAGACGAATCGTGTGTTTTTAGCTGAGTAGACGAATCGTGTAATAGACGAATCGTTTAGTAGACGAATAGTGGCTTTTTGGCTGAGTAAACGAATCGTGTTTTTTAGCTGAGTAGACGAATCGTGTAATAGACGAATCGTTTAGTAGACGAATCGTGGCTTTTTGGCTGAGTAGACGAATCGTGTGTTTTTAGCTGAGTAGACGAATCGTGTAATAGACGAATCGTTTAGTAGACGAATCGTGGCTTTTTGGCTGAGTAAACGAATCGTGTATTTTTAGCTGAGTAGACGAATCGTGTAATAGACGAATCGTTTAGTAGACGAATCGTGGCTTTTTGGCTGAGTAGACGAATCGTGTGTTTTTGGCTGAGTAGACGAATCGTGTAATAGACGAATCGTTGGCGCGCCAAATGTCGCCAATTAAAAAATGAACATAATGCCATAATATTCATAAAATGTAATTTCAAAAATCTTTTTGAAATGTCTTTGCACTACTACATAGGGAGATTACTTTGATTATCGATTGATTTTCTCCACTGAAGGGAGAGAGGATCAGCTGGGGGTCCGTGCCTATTGGGTGGTTGTGGGTGGGAGTGGGGAGGGGTGGGGGGGTGCGTCGGGAAAGGTGGGTTCGGGAGGTTGGCTGGTGCGCGGGACGGTGTGGGGTCGGGATTTGGGTGTGTTGGATGGGGGTTGCGCGAGATTTTGGGCTGTGGGCGTTAAATGCGCGGGAGTTTCGCCGCGCGGGATTGAACCCGAGATGGTGGTTGGCCCGACGCGTTAACCAGTCGGCCACCGATGCAGTTGACGGGGTCGTGATATTTCGCGTTAAAAGGCGCGGACCCCTCCCCGCGGGTCGCCCCCCGCCCTTTCGTCGGGCAGCGCGGACCCTCTCTTCCACGGACCCCCTCTCCCTACTGCGCCGCGGGCCCCTCCCCACCATTCCGCCGTCAGTCGGCGCGGACCCCCTCTCTTCCGCGGCCCCCTCTCTCTACTGCCGCGGACCCCTCCCCACTATTCTGTCGTCCGTCGGCGCGGACCCCCTCTCTCCACTGCCGCGGCCCCCTCCCCACCATTCCGGTCGTCCGGGCGGCGCGGACCCCCTCTGGCCATCGCCGCGGACCCCCTCTCACCGCCGTTCAGCTTAGGGGGTGGTGAAATGATGGCGTGTAAAATTTGAAGTCAATCGGACAAGGGGTGCGCGAGTTTTGCTGCGCAAGTCTCGGGGGTGCGCGAGTGGGCGGGGCGTCGGGAAAACTTCACTCAAAATGGTGCCTGAGGCGAAATTCTTTCGCCGTTCAGCTTAGGGGGTGGTGGAATGATGGCCTGTAAAATTGAAGTCAATCGGACAAGGGGTGCGCGAGTTTTGCTGCGCATGGGGGGGAGGGGGGTGCGCGAGGGGGCGGGGCGTGGGGAAAACTCCGCTCAAAATGGTAGTTTTAATTTAATTTTAAAATTACTCCCGCTCCCGCCCGGGACTCCCGTTAAAAATGGACGGGAGTTTTACGGGATTCCCGCTCCCGCTCCCGGAAAAATTTGAACTCCCGCTCCCCCTCCCGTAAATTATTTTTTACCGGTCTCTAATGAAAATCGACTTAAAACAACATTTCATTAGCGTGAAACAATTGAATATTTTTTCCTCTGCCCATTTTTTCATTTTACCGCATATGCACTTTTTCGGCGCTTTTTTGCCAAAAAGGCGGTGCCGATAGGCGCCGCCGGGGAATTTTTTTTTGAAAATTTGAAACAATTTGTTAACAGATTTTGCCAAAAAATTGTACAAATTTTGTGATTTTAGCAAAAAAAAAAACAGAAACTGTAAAATTATGACTGTTCCTTAAGGCATTTTGGGCAATTGGGGGGGGGGGGGGGGGGGCGGGCGCCGGCGGTGCCGATAGGCGCCGCCGGGAATTTTTTTTTGAAAATTAGTAATTTTGGTAGCATTTGTATCAGCGAAATAAATCATTAAGCACAAAAATTAAAAAAATTGGGGAAGCCTAAAATAAGAAAAATCTTAGAACTAAGGACATTTTCATTTTCTAAGATCCGGCCCTTCCAAATAAGGACAAATCTTAGAAATAAGGACACTTGGGAACTCTGAATGGAAAATTTAAATTTTTGAATTTTTTTATTTTTGGTCCAAAAATGGCTTACATATTGGGAAACAAACTAAAATTGGTAAATATTGATCTTATGGCCCAGAGCCGATTGAACTTCGCAAAAGGGAGCATGCGAAGACGGAGCAAGTAGTGGGGCGAGACGGAGGGCGGAGGAAGACGTCTGACGAGCGCCACAGGCGGTTGACTGCGGGGGCCCGAAGGGCCCCCGCCAATCTGTCAACCGCCTGCGGATCACGCGCGGACTTCTTCCGGAGCCCGTAGTCTCGCCCCACCTACTGGCCGCCGTAGTCGAGTGTGCGGCGGTTTTTTAGCGCAATAAGCAAAATCACTTTTTCAAATTTAACGAATTTTTGTTATTTTTTTGACTGAACCGGTTTTGAGGGGACATATAACTTTTGTTAATTTTTTTATCCAAAAATTCCTTTGGATTCTTGATCAACAAAATGATGGGGAATCGATTGGTATGCATTTTGTCGCAATTCTATGCGTTTAAGGGTTTGGACAGTTCAGTCCCAAAGCCATTCGGCCAGTTCAGTCCCGGGTCTGTAACTCTTCAGGGATTGGTTTCCGCAAAAAAATTCTTTCGGAAACCTTTCATTACAGACCGAGAGATATCGATTGGTATATATTTTGACCATTTTGGGTTCTGGGCCATATGATCAATATTTTCCATTATATTTTTTATAAACATTTTTTGGGTCACTGTTTGCCCAACACTTAAAGGCAAAAAATGAATAAATGAGGTAAAAAGTGAAATTCAAATAATAATAATTATTATTATTTTTATTTTTTTGCCCATCGCATTTTCTCCCATTTTTGGGTCATCGTTTTGCCGCAAATTTATTTGCTTTCTGACATATAAATATGTACGCAAATTCAGCAAATGCTTATCTTAACCCTAAACTCTTTTTTTAAAGTTTTTTAAACAAATTAAGATTGGAATTTTAGGTTTTAATATTAAAATGCCATCATTTACCATTTCAACAGCAGATGAATACTCTCCACCAGGGATGGCACGGAATTCCGATTTCCGACTTCCGATTTCCGATTTCCGACATTTTTGGGGTCGGAATTCCGATTTCCGATTTCCGAAAAAATTTTGAACGTCGGAATTCCGACTTCCGATTTCCGAAATTTTTTTTTGAATTTTTTTTCAAAAAATTAACAATTTTTTACAATTTTGGTTAATAAATTGCATTGAAATTTTCAAAAATTTCCCGGCGGCGCCTATCGGCACCGCCTCACCCTAAAAATCATATTTTTCTTGAGAAATTTTTGCCTCAAAATCTCTAAATTTAGTCTTTTTTGGACGAGATTTGTTAACAATTTGATTAAAAATTATAAAAAATTTTCCCCGGCGGCGCCTATCGGCACCGCCGGACCTCGCCCGCCGTGTTTTCAAAAATTTTGAAAAAACGCGCCGCAAAAAAGAAGGTAAAATTTTTGATGAAAATCATTGAATAATTTTTTAAGGCAAATATTTATTTAAATAGATCAAAAAAATTTTGAACCAGCTTTTACTTGGTTAAGAATTAAAAATTATGCCTATTATAATATTTAAAAATTTTTTTTATTATATTTTATATTTTTTGAAAAATTTCCGATTTCCGACTTCCGAATTCCGATTTCCGACGTTTTTGGGGTCGGAATTCCGATTTCCGACTTCCGAAAAATTTTTGGGCCTCGGAAATCCGATTTCCGATTTCCGAAAAATTTTGGACCCCCGGAATTCCGATTTCCGATTTCCGAAAATTTTTGGGGCCTCGGAATGCCATCCCTGCTCTCCACTAGAACGTAAGATATTTTTGTTTTAAATAATAAAATTTTTTTTATTTTTCAGCAGTTTTTCCAAATATGAGCATTTCGGAAGAAATGAGTCTTCTAATTGCCAGAATTGCTGAGTTGAATCGGGCGAAAACAAAGGAATCATCAATCGCAAGCAGCAGTAATTTGTTTGGACAAGACGGAAACGGTAGGAAATCGGTGGATACTGTATCAAAATTACACTGTTATATTAGGCACAAAAACTCGCGAAATAGGCACCTAAAAAGTAACGTTTTTTAGGTAACAAAACAAGTAAAAAATTAAATATTTCAATTGTGAACGAAATTAGTTAAATATTTTAAAGTTTTCTTCGAATAAGGAAAATAATCGCATCCCTATAACTAAATTAAGATTTTTGATTGTTTTTAGGTGTTTTCCACCTAAAAAGTTAGTTAATAAAAATTTTTTATTTAACTATTCGAGGGTTTTATACTTTTTTAATAAATTTACGAGCAAAAAACATAACAAAATAGCTCACTTTAATTTAAATAAAATTCAATGGGGTGAACTTTTTAAAGAATATCAAAAACTTAATATTTTACAAATATTTTCAGGATCAGATGATAATGAGTTTAGTCTGGACGACGAAGATGGGCAAAAGAAAGAAGAAAGTGAAATGCCAACAAACGAAGGTAAGCAAATTAAAATGGCTCCCGGTCATTTGGACAGTGGACATTGCGACAGTGAGTGAATTTTTTACTTTATAAATGGCTTTAGCAGCAACAAATAAATATTTTTACTAAAATTGAATTTTCTTAAGTCTGATCAGGCACTAAAATAGGTAATTGATTCCTTCTAAAGTCAAGATAAATTATGTTTTTTAAAAATAAACAAGATGAAATTTATTGCTCTTTATTAATGAATCGGGCGCTTACAAATTGACTAATCAAATTGGAAGAATTGCCAAATGGCTAAGAAAATATTTTTGTCATTGCTAAAGCCATTTATAATAGTAAAAAAATTCCCTTACTGTCGCAATGTCCACTGTCCAATTGTCCGGTCACGAATTAAAATAAGAAAAACAAAAAATAAAGAACTAAGTTCTTTTTTTGGGGCACCAACAAAATCTAATCTGAAAAATATAATTAAGGTAACCCGCCGAGCATTTAATCCATTTTGTTCGCCATTAAAACATTCGGATATACTATAGTCAACCCCGGGAAAAATAGCACAAACATTTTTCTATTTTTTAATCGGTTCAAAGCCCGATTTTTTGGCATTTCCTCAACTGGAGACCTATTTTTTCGTGCTTAGCTCCTCATTTGTGCCATTTTTTCCGGGCATTGACTATAGCACATCCAAATATTCTTTTTTACAAAGGATAAAATATTATTTATCATTCATTTTAATAAATAATTTGACTTATATTTTAAGCTGCTGCTGAGAAACGATTCTCACAATTGCAAAATGATCAGAAGAAACTTTTGGAAAAAATCAGTGAATTGGAAAAACAGCAAAAAGAACAGTCAAAAGGCGAGGACAAATTAAAATGAAAATAAATTTGACAATTTAAAATAATTACATTTAATTTAAAAGTTGATTCGATTTTTAAGCTACTGAGAATCAATTGTCAAAAATGCTGGAAAAAATCAGTGTATTGGAGAAGAACCAAAAACAGCAGCAGAACGAAAACATGAACAACAAAGGTGAGTGAGTGAATGTAACGACGAAGAAATTTCAATTTTAATAGATTTTTTAGAGGATATTATTCAAATGGAAAAAGTCAGTGAATTAGAGAAAGTAAATTAAGTGGTAAAAATTTATTTATTTTAATATTTTGATTAATTGGGTATGTATGCATTTTATCAAAATAATTATGTATGAATTTTTTTAAGGCACTTGTAAATTTCCGACAAAATTATTGGGATGCCAATTATTGTAATGAGAATCTCGAAATCATTGGCGAAAAAAATTGACGGTACATTACAAAGAAAAAAAGCATGGTATTTTTGAACAATTTATGCAATCTTTTTTTTCCTTAAAAGGTTGGTGTTCTGTCTTTGCTAAACATCCGATTTTGCTGAACAATCATTCGTCCGACAATTTTTACTATGAAATTTCAATTAAAAATAAGAGATAGTAAGATTTTTAAACTTTTTAGTATCAAATTTATCAGAAATATTAAAAATGTAATTTATATTATTATTATTAAGTGTTATTCCTTTATTATTAATTTTTCAGTTGGGTCATCTTCGGACTCGCCCTTAAACAGCAGACAAAATTGGATGGAATAATTCGACATGAAAAGGGCACTTATACATATGACAGTTTTGGCGATATTTGGATTAACGGAGAAGGAAAGGGAAGAAATGCCCAATATTCCTACGGTGTTGGTGATACCGTAGGAATTGGCGTCAATTCGTCCAATCGGCAGATAATTTTCACCAAAAATGGACTTCGTTTGGGTGGGCAAACAAATAAATAATAATTAAATAAATTCTATTTTAAATTTTTTAATTGTTTATTTTGTGCTAATTGATTTTTTGTTTGAATATCAAATCATTTAACTTTATTTATAGATTTCTCAGATTTTTTCGTTGTTCCATACTTTGCTGACTGTTCTTTACATCCATTCGTTTCTTTGTGCTCGTCTGATGACAAAATTGAGGCAAACATTGGGCCCAATTTCAAATTCGATTTGACAACTCTCTGAGAAATAAATTCATTAAAGCTGATCAATTTGTAGTTTTTTATGCTTTTCTCTTAATTATGATTTGATTTTGAATTTTTTTTTAAGTGTAAACAAATTAAAACCGGAATATTACAACGAAAAATTCTTCCAGCCTGCAGTTTTACTTTTACTATGTTAGAAAATTGCTAGAGCAGCAGACCCAACTCACCTGGGAATGCTTAAATTTTAATCACTACCGATTACCCCGGATTTCTGTCTGTTGCCTTTAGCCCAGAATTTATTTGCATTAAAACTGCTATAGACTTCAAGCTTTCAGTGCTAAGAATATCGGAATTTTCTGCACTCGGCATCGAGAAATCGGTTGAATCGCCGGAATTTGCATGCGAAATCAATGCAGATTCCACTGCCAAAGTTTGTGAAAAAAACTTTAAACTTTTATAATTTAGGTTCAGGATTATATGGAAATCCATATATGAGTATACATATTTTACAAAAAAATATGCATCCCTAAAGGTACGCGTCTTCCGCCCTTTGATTTTAATAAAATTCAAAATTTTTTTAAAATAGTGCCATATTTTCGATCCTAAAGGTGCTTCTTCACGTGTGGAAAAAAGCAAGTCGATTGTGATGATGCGTACTCCGAATGTTTGGAAAAAAGATATGACAAAGGATGTAAAGAGCGCTTTATCGAAAGTGGTCTCTTATACACGGGAGCACAGGTAAAAGAACATTTGTCAAATATTGCATTTTATACAATTTAATTAATTGGTTTTCCGAAATTTAAGCCAAATTAAGCTTAAATAACGAAATGTTAAAAAAGAAGCGGATTTATACAAAAGTTTCAAAATCAAATATTGAAGAAAACAATAGGGAGTGTATTTTTTGAAAAATTTTAGTTTTTGGGAAATTTCAGTTTTTTTAATTTACAAATTTAAAAATGCAATATAAATTAAAAAACCTCTTATCGGTGTTTGAGTAGAGTCGTTCAGTTTTGGGGAACTATTTTTTTCTTTGGCGTCCAAATTTTTTTAACTTTACCCTTTTAAATTGTAGGCAGCCTGCAGCAGAATCGAATCGGTTCGAATTTACGAATTTGGGATAATAATTCGGAAAATTTGTCAAAATGGATGGTGATTTGTGATCAGAAATGATTCCGAATCAATGGAAACAGGTTTCATAACCTGAGTTCATTAACATTATTTTATAGAAAATCCATAATGGTCTCTCTCCCCTTTGTTTTATCCAATTACTATTACAGTATTACTTTGATTATGTTCCTAATTTCCTACCGTTTCCATCTGGTCCAAACACTTCAGAACTTGCAACAGATGGTTCAATTGTTTTCGCCCGATTCAGCTCAGCAATTCTGGCAATCAGAACAGTCATTTCCTACAAATAAAATTAATAAGGAAATTTATAAAATTTGAAAATAAACCCATAATTTTCATTCTTTTTAATCGTTGGCACAGCAAACAGAAAGCACAGCCGATTTTGGCATTAAAAATTAGGGTTCCGAACCGAACCCGAAAAACTGTTTTTTTGTGCCAAAAACCGAAACCGCGGGTCCGAAAACCGCCCTAATCGAAGATCCCCAAAATCTGTTAGCAAATTTTAAATTAATTTCGAAAAAATTTCCTGGCGGTGCCTTTCGTCCCGCCGGAACTCTCCCACGTTTCCCTAAAGTTTTTAAAATCGTATTCGACATGCTTATTTGACTCAAAAAATCTGATTTTTTTAGTTCGAGGTTCTGATTTCGAAGGTTTTTCGGTGACAGCCCAGATTATACCCCATTTTGTACCCTTTTTAATTCAAGTACCTAAATATAATAAAAGATATATATATATATTTATATTGTCATCTATTTTTTAGTTATTTTCGTGAAAAATTAGGTTAAAAATTTATTAAATTATTAAGTTGTCAATGAATCAACGGCTCCCGGACAATCCGACAGTGGACAATTCGACAGTGGACAATCCGACAGTTGGACAATCCGACAGTGAGGACAGTTCGACAGAAGTGGACAATCCGTCAGTGGACAATCCGACAGTAAATTTAAATTTTAAAATATTTTCTAGTCATCTCAACAGATAATTTCCTATATATCTGAATTCAATTCAATTTGTTTCATGATTTTCAAGCCACTCGTTTAGCAGAGATTAGCAGGGGGTGATGAGATTTGTGGATTGGGTTGGACTGCTTGAATTTGTGGAATGGGTTCATGAATTTCTCCTTCTTCTGACTGAGGACGACGAATCCATTTGAATAGGTAAACGGAATGGTCAATACTTTTGGCAAACATTTTGATCAGCAAAAATCACTTTCATTCTCATCAGGTCACTCCAAATTTAGTTTAGCATATTTATTTATTTTATTGTATTTTAGTTACTAGCATACCATACTAATTTTTTTAATTTGTTAACAAGTTTAAGCTAAATTGATTTGAATTGAGATATTTATAGGAAATAATCTGTTGGGGTGACTAGAAAATATTTTAAAAATTTAAATTTACTATCGGATTGTCCACTGTCGAATTGTCCACTTCTGTCGAATTGTCCTCACTGTCGGATTGTCCAACTGTCGGATTGTCCACTGTCGAATTGTCCACTGTCGCTCTGTTTATGCAGAATTTGCAATTGGATGATGGGCGTTATTTGTTGGCCAGTGACCCTCGTCAGAGTGCCCCAGTGAACACTCGTCAGAGTGCAAAGAAATAAATCTCTTCATTTGTTGACATTAACATTTTTCATTTTATTTTCATCTCTACAGAAAATTTAGCGAAGGACAAATTTCTTTTGAGTTTCGAATCATTTCTCCGAGTTTGAAAAGGTATTAATGCTTAATTAATGATTTAAATAAATTTATGTTTGGCGTTTTGTTCAAAATTATAATAGCTAATTTTTTTTTAAATCGCCAAAATCGACCATTAAAATTTGTCTCTTTTCTCTAAGTTTTTTTTTGTATTGTTTTTGTTCGTTGTGCGCTATTTTTATATAAAAGTTTACTTTGCCATTTTCCTATGAAATTTAACAAACTTAATATGCGCTTTACTGGTGGCGTGGAAGCATTTCGGCAACTGTGAACTTTTGCGGGTGCTACCCCAAGGCCACCTGCCAGCTAACACTAACAAATATGCGAACCCCCAACAAGCAGCCAAGGGGCGGCCGAGACAGGGTTCAGTGGTCGTTTTTGTGGACATGCCACCGTTAGAAATGACTTATATATAAGTAAAATAGGTTAAATGGCAAAAATAAACCAAAAAAAAAGAGAATAAAAGCAATTAGACAGACAGCGAACATAACAATTACGAAAAAATGAAGAAAAAACACAGATTTTTTTTGGTCGTTTTCGGGAGTGAAAATAGGGAGTCGGAAATTGTTTGTTTTTGTTTTTGTGTTTGTTTTCGTTTTGGTTTTTCTCTTCACTATCGGCAGTAATTATAAGGCTGTAAGTTTTTCGTAAGTTCGGCATTCGACAAAAAAAACGAAGGGTTAAAATCGATTCATTTCTAATTCGTTCCCATTCCCATTACAGTGCCGTTGACCAACAAAAACAGGCAAATGAGGCGAAATGTGGACAATGACAATGGTGCAAACAATGACGCGAACATCGGCAGCGACGCGAACATTGCCCGGGAGGCGGAAATTGTCCATGCTGTGGACACTGGAAATGGCGAAATTGACACGCTTGGCGAAGGAATGGAAATTGGACAGTGCCCAAATTGCTCGTGGCATTGTAGTGTGTGCAGTAAGCGAATGTTTTCTGTTTTTCATTCAATTTCACTTTAAAACATTTTTTAATTGGGAAATCATTGCAATCAGAATTTTTTTTTGAGTTATTGTCCAATTTACTATCAAAGAGCCACAATATGGTCACACTTTTTTCTACTTTTTCTGTTTTCAATTCAATCAAAATTTTTGGGCTGATTCGGTCGTAAAGCCGATGCTCTGCTCTTCTTACATTTCATTAATGCTTTATACTGCGTCTTCTATATTGCAAAAAGTTGTAACTGGAAAAACATTGAAAGATGTGATAATTCCTTGTTTTGATTTGGAAAGGAATATAAGCTAAATATCAATGGTAGGGTTTTCTTTTATACGTAAGAAAATCGCGAAATACGTAAATAAAATATGTATAAAAACCCGAAATATGTATTATATAAAAAAACAGAAAGTGTTCTAAAATATGTAGATAAAATCGATTATATTTTAATAGGATTTTCATTTTTATTTTAATAAGATTTTCATTTATTTAAATAGTAAAGCATCGATTATATTTTAATAGGATTTTCATTTATATAGTGAAGCATCGATTATATTTTAATAGGATTTTCATTTATATAGTAAAGCATCGATTATATTTTAATAGGATTTTCATTTATATAGTAAAGCATCGATTATATTTTAATAGGATTTTAATTTATATAGTAAAGCATTGATTATATTTTAATAGGATTTTCATTTATATAGTAAAGCATCGATTATATTTTAATAGGATTTTCTTTTATATGAAATAGTTATAGTGAAAAATTGATTATTATACACATTATAAAAGACATAGCAAAAGTGGATATATCACTTAGAGTTTTCTAAAAAAATTAGGCTATTGGCATGAATCGGCGTTGTTTCTAACCTCCCGATTTGGCACAAAGACAAAAAAATTAATAATTTTATATAAATTATTAAAAAATTCAAGAAAAAAACATTCCTAGAAATTTTTGTCAAATTTTTCAATTAAAGTTTTCTACAATTTTTTTAGGCAAAAACAAATAACACAGAATTTTTGGTCATTGATCAGCTGATTGTACCCAACAGAATGACTTTTTGCTCGCGATTCTTTGTAATTTCTATTGCCATTATTTGCCTTGGCTTCTTTTTTGAATGCTTTTATGGAATGACAAAAAACATCGGCGAATCTTCTCAAAACCGAGGCCACACCAGTGACAACAAATCAAGTGATGATTCAGCTAAGGTTTGTTAACACATTTATGCGTCGAAAATGAATTTTTCTTTATTGAAAAATCGTTTCCAAGGGTTTTTTTAGGAAAATCTCCAAAATTTTGGTTTTTGGAAATTTTATTGTTTGACAAATTTGTTTAAATAAATTGGCGTTTTTTACCCTTAAAGATATAAAAATTTGTATTTTTTTACAAATTGTAATTTTTGAAAAAATAAACAAAAAGTTGAAAATAATAAGCTTTTTATTCAATTTTCACCAAAAATCTAATTATTTTTTTGACCTCAGCCATTTTAGAGGTGTTAAAATTTAATAATTTTGAAAACATTTTGCCCTAAAAGTGTTGTCCAAAAGAATAACATTTAACAACATTTTTTCAAATCAGTAAATTTTTACAATTTATTTGATCAAAATGCTATCAAATTTTATATTTTTAGTCTCCCATTATCAAATAAGGACAAACGAAGTTAAAACTAAGATTTGGCCCCAAAAATAAGATTTAAAAAACGGCTTTTTACATTCTAAAAGCAGTGCTGCTAACTGAAAATTTTCATAAACAGCATTTAGCCAACAAGAATCATCATTTGGGGTCAAAATCACCACTTTGGAAATTTTAGTCAAAATGAAAAAAATATGCTTTTTTGTGAGGCGCTTTTTCCAAAAAATTATTTTCATCGCTACCCCAAACTCAGAACATTCTTATAAAAACTCACTCTTGCTGGCGCTAACGAAATCAGATGATTAAAGTGAAAAAAAGGAAGATTTACGAGCATTTAAAAATAAAAATTGAGTTTTTCGTTAAAAAATTTTGTTCATCACTCACTACCCGATCGGGGTCCCCGATCCCCGACAATTGAGCTCCCCCCGACCCGACCCCCGACATGTCGCCCCCGAGGTCCCCGCCCCCCGACTTTTTGCCCCCCGAGGGCACTGGGCTTAACCCTAATTTGTAAGATAAAGTTACAATAAAATTAATAATTTAAGAAAAATTTTTGGGATAAACACGAATATGACGAACTTAAAATCACTGGCGACGAACGTTTGACTGTCCATTATAAGCAAATCAAATATGGTAATATTTTTTTTATTACATTCAATCGTACAGTGTGGTGCTATTAACCGAAGAAAAGTGCAAAATTTGCTAAGTTTTTGATTAAATCCACTCATAACTTTTTTTCAGACGTAACCAAATTGCACAATCTTGATATCATACGATAGCCCTTGAATTGCTTTATTAGCTTGCTAAATTTCAAAAATTTTATTAAGTCTTTCAAAAGTTTAAGCAAAAAAACTTTGCATTAAAACTGCTATAGACTTCAAGCTTTCAGTGCTAAGAATATCGGAATTTTCTGCACTCGGCATCGAGAAATCGGTTGAATCGCCGGAATTTGCATGCGAAATCAATGCAGATTCCACTGCCAAAGTTTGTGAAAAAAACTTTAAACTTTTATAATTTAGGTTCAGGATTATATGGAAATCCATATATGAGTATACATATTTTACAAAAAAATATGCATCCCTAAAGGTACGCGTCTTCCGCCCTTTGATTTTAATAAAATTCAAAATTTTTTTAAAATAGTGCCATATTTTCGATCCTAAAGGTGCTTCTTCACGTGTGGAAAAAAGCAAGTCGATTGTGATGATGCGTACTCCGAATGTTTGGAAAAAAGATATGACAAAGGATGTAAAGAGCGCTTTATCGAAAGTGGTCTCTTATACACGGGAGCACAGGTAAAAGAACATTTGTCAAATATTGCATTTTATACAATTTAATTAATTGGTTTTCCGAAATTTAAGCCAAATTAAGCTTAAATAACGAAATGTTAAAAAAGAAGCGGATTTATACAAAAGTTTCAAAATCAAATATTGAAGAAAACAATAGGGAGTGTATTTTTTGAAAAATTTTAGTTTTTGGGAAATTTCAGTTTTTTTAATTTACAAATTTAAAAATGCAATATAAATTAAAAAACCTCTTATCGGTGTTTGAGTAGAGTCGTTCAGTTTTGGGGAACTATTTTTTTCTTTGGCGTCCAAATTTTTTTAACTTTACCCTTTTAAATTGTAGGCAGCCTGCAGCAGAATCGAATCGGTTCGAATTTACGAATTTGGGATAATAATTCGGAAAATTTGTCAAAATGGATGGTGATTTGTGATCAGAAATGATTCCGAATCAATGGAAACAGGTTTCATAACCTGAGTTCATTAACATTATTTTATAGAAAATCCATAATGGTCTCTCTCCCCTTTGTTTTATCCAATTACTATTACAGTATTACTTTGATTATGTTCCTAATTTCCTACCGTTTCCATCTGGTCCAAACACTTCAGAACTTGCAACAGATGGTTCAATTGTTTTCGCCCGATTCAGCTCAGCAATTCTGGCAATCAGAACAGTCATTTCCTACAAATAAAATTAATAAGGAAATTTATAAAATTTGAAAATAAACCCATAATTTTCATTCTTTTTAATCGTTGGCACAGCAAACAGAAAGCACAGCCGATTTTGGCATTAAAAATTAGGGTTCCGAACCGAACCCGAAAAACTGTTTTTTTGTGCCAAAAACCGAAACCGCGGGTCCGAAAACCGCCCTAATCGAAGATCCCCAAAATCTGTTAGCAAATTTTAAATTAATTTCGAAAAAATTTCCTGGCGGTGCCTTTCGTCCCGCCGGAACTCTCCCACGTTTCCCTAAAGTTTTTAAAATCGTATTCGACATGCTTATTTGACTCAAAAAATCTGATTTTTTTAGTTCGAGGTTCTGATTTCGAAGGTTTTTCGGTGACAGCCCAGATTATACCCCATTTTGTACCCTTTTTAATTCAAGTACCTAAATATAATAAAAGATATATATATATATTTATATTGTCATCTATTTTTAGTTATTTTCGTGAAAAATTAGGTTAAAAATTTATTAAATTATTAAGTTGTCAATGAATCAACGGCTCCCGGACAATCCGACAGTGGACAATTCGACAGTGGACAATCCGACAGTTGGACAATCCGACAGTGAGGACAGTTCGACAGAAGTGGACAATCCGTCAGTGGACAATCCGACAGTAAATTTAAATTTTAAAATATTTTCTAGTCATCTCAACAGATAATTTCCTATATATCTGAATTCAATTCAATTTGTTTCATGATTTTCAAGCCACTCGTTTAGCAGAGATTAGCAGGGGGTGATGAGATTTGTGGATTGGGTTGGACTGCTTGAATTTGTGGAATGGGTTCATGAATTTCTCCTTCTTCTGACTGAGGACGACGAATCCATTTGAATAGGTAAACGGAATGGTCAATACTTTTGGCAAACATTTTGATCAGCAAAAATCACTTTCATTCTCATCAGGTCACTCCAAATTTAGTTTAGCATATTTATTTATTTTATTGTATTTTAGTTACTAGCATACCATACTAATTTTTTTAATTTGTTAACAAGTTTAAGCTAAATTGATTTGAATTGAGATATTTATAGGAAATAATCTGTTGGGGTGACTAGAAAATATTTTAAAAATTTAAATTTACTATCGGATTGTCCACTGTCGAATTGTCCACTTCTGTCGAATTGTCCTCACTGTCGGATTGTCCAACTGTCGGATTGTCCACTGTCGAATTGTCCACTGTCGCTCTGTTTATGCAGAATTTGCAATTGGATGATGGGCGTTATTTGTTGGCCAGTGACCCTCGTCAGAGTGCCCCAGTGAACACTCGTCAGAGTGCAAAGAAATAAATCTCTTCATTTGTTGACATTAACATTTTTCATTTTATTTTCATCTCTACAGAAAATTTAGCGAAGGACAAATTTCTTTTGAGTTTCGAATCATTTCTCCGAGTTTGAAAAGGTATTAATGCTTAATTAATGATTTAAATAAATTTATGTTTGGCGTTTTGTTCAAAATTATAATAGCTAATTTTTTTTTAAATCGCCAAAATCGACCATTAAAATTTGTCTCTTTTCTCTAAGTTTTTTTTTGTATTGTTTTTGTTCGTTGTGCGCTATTTTTATATAAAAGTTTACTTTGCCATTTTCCTATGAAATTTAACAAACTTAATATGCGCTTTACTGGTGGCGTGGAAGCATTTCGGCAACTGTGAACTTTTGCGGGTGCTACCCCAAGGCCACCTGCCAGCTAACACTAACAAATATGCGAACCCCCAACAAGCAGCCAAGGGGCGGCCGAGACAGGGTTCAGTGGTCGTTTTTGTGGACATGCCACCGTTAGAAATGACTTATATATAAGTAAAATAGGTTAAATGGCAAAAATAAACCAAAAAAAAAGAGAATAAAAGCAATTAGACAGACAGCGAACATAACAATTACGAAAAAATGAAGAAAAAACACAGATTTTTTTTGGTCGTTTTCGGGAGTGAAAATAGGGAGTCGGAAATTGTTTGTTTTTGTTTTTGTGTTTGTTTTCGTTTTGGTTTTTCTCTTCACTATCGGCAGTAATTATAAGGCTGTAAGTTTTTCGTAAGTTCGGCATTCGACAAAAAAAACGAAGGGTTAAAATCGATTCATTTCTAATTCGTTCCCATTCCCATTACAGTGCCGTTGACCAACAAAAACAGGCAAATGAGGCGAAATGTGGACAATGACAATGGTGCAAACAATGACGCGAACATCGGCAGCGACGCGAACATTGCCCGGGAGGCGGAAATTGTCCATGCTGTGGACACTGGAAATGGCGAAATTGACACGCTTGGCGAAGGAATGGAAATTGGACAGTGCCCAAATTGCTCGTGGCATTGTAGTGTGTGCAGTAAGCGAATGTTTTCTGTTTTTCATTCAATTTCACTTTAAAACATTTTTTAATTGGGAAATCATTGCAATCAGAATTTTTTTTTGAGTTATTGTCCAATTTACTATCAAAGAGCCACAATATGGTCACACTTTTTTCTACTTTTTCTGTTTTCAATTCAATCAAAATTTTTGGGCTGATTCGGTCGTAAAGCCGATGCTCTGCTCTTCTTACATTTCATTAATGCTTTATACTGCGTCTTCTATATTGCAAAAAGTTGTAACTGGAAAAACATTGAAAGATGTGATAATTCCTTGTTTTGATTTGGAAAGGAATATAAGCTAAATATCAATGGTAGGGTTTTCTTTTATACGTAAGAAAATCGCGAAATACGTAAATAAAATATGTATAAAAACCCGAAATATGTATTATATAAAAAAACAGAAAGTGTTCTAAAATATGTAGATAAAATCGATTATATTTTAATAGGATTTTCATTTTTATTTTAATAAGATTTTCATTTATTTAAATAGTAAAGCATCGATTATATTTTAATAGGATTTTCATTTATATAGTGAAGCATCGATTATATTTTAATAGGATTTTCATTTATATAGTAAAGCATCGATTATATTTTAATAGGATTTTCATTTATATAGTAAAGCATCGATTATATTTTAATAGGATTTTAATTTATATAGTAAAGCATTGATTATATTTTAATAGGATTTTCATTTATATAGTAAAGCATCGATTATATTTTAATAGGATTTTCTTTTATATGAAATAGTTATAGTGAAAAATTGATTATTATACACATTATAAAAGACATAGCAAAAGTGGATATATCACTTAGAGTTTTCTAAAAAAATTAGGCTATTGGCATGAATCGGCGTTGTTTCTAACCTCCCGATTTGGCACAAAGACAAAAAAATTAATAATTTTATATAAATTATTAAAAAATTCAAGAAAAAAACATTCCTAGAAATTTTTGTCAAATTTTTCAATTAAAGTTTTCTACAATTTTTTTAGGCAAAAACAAATAACACAGAATTTTTGGTCATTGATCAGCTGATTGTACCCAACAGAATGACTTTTTGCTCGCGATTCTTTGTAATTTCTATTGCCATTATTTGCCTTGGCTTCTTTTTTGAATGCTTTTATGGAATGACAAAAAACATCGGCGAATCTTCTCAAAACCGAGGCCACACCAGTGACAACAAATCAAGTGATGATTCAGCTAAGGTTTGTTAACACATTTATGCGTCGAAAATGAATTTTTCTTTATTGAAAAATCGTTTCCAAGGGTTTTTTTAGGAAAATCTCCAAAATTTTGGTTTTTGGAAATTTTATTGTTTGACAAATTTGTTTAAATAAATTGGCGTTTTTTACCCTTAAAGATATAAAAATTTGTATTTTTTTACAAATTGTAATTTTTGAAAAAATAAACAAAAAGTTGAAAATAATAAGCTTTTTATTCAATTTTCACCAAAAATCTAATTATTTTTTTGACCTCAGCCATTTTAGAGGTGTTAAAATTTAATAATTTTGAAAACATTTTGCCCTAAAAGTGTTGTCCAAAAGAATAACATTTAACAACATTTTTTCAAATCAGTAAATTTTTACAATTTATTTGATCAAAATGCTATCAAATTTTATATTTTTAGTCTCCCATTATCAAATAAGGACAAACGAAGTTAAAACTAAGATTTGGCCCCAAAAATAAGATTTAAAAAACGGCTTTTTACATTCTAAAAGCAGTGCTGCTAACTGAAAATTTTCATAAACAGCATTTAGCCAACAAGAATCATCATTTGGGGTCAAAATCACCACTTTGGAAATTTTAGTCAAAATGAAAAAAATATGCTTTTTTGTGAGGCGCTTTTTCCAAAAAATTATTTTCATCGCTACCCCAAACTCAGAACATTCTTATAAAAACTCACTCTTGCTGGCGCTAACGAAATCAGATGATTAAAGTGAAAAAAAGGAAGATTTACGAGCATTTAAAAATAAAAATTGAGTTTTTCGTTAAAAAATTTTGTTCATCACTCACTACCCGATCGGGGTCCCCGATCCCCGACAATTGAGCTCCCCCCGACCCGACCCCCGACATGTCGCCCCCGAGGTCCCCGCCCCCCGACTTTTTGCCCCCCGAGGGCACTGGGCTTAACCCTAATTTGTAAGATAAAGTTACAATAAAATTAATAATTTAAGAAAAATTTTTGGGATAAACACGAATATGACGAACTTAAAATCACTGGCGACGAACGTTTGACTGTCCATTATAAGCAAATCAAATATGGTAATATTTTTTTTATTACATTCAATCGTACAGTGTGGTGCTATTAACCGAAGAAAAGTGCAAAATTTGCTAAGTTTTTGATTAAATCCACTCATAACTTTTTTTCAGACGTAACCAAATTGCACAATCTTGATATCATACGATAGCCCTTGAATTGCTTTATTAGCTTGCTAAATTTCAAAAATTTTATTAAGTCTTTCAAAAGTTTAAGCAAAAAAACTGGAAAAGTTGTCATAACTTTTGAAAAACATAATAAAATTTTTTGAAATTTAGCAAGCTAATAACGCAATTCAAGGGCTATCGTGTGATACCAAGATTATGCAATTTGGTTGCGTCCGAGAAAAATTATGAGTTGCTTTAATCAAAAATTTAGCAAATTTTAAATACATTCAAATACCAAATAAATTCTATAATATTAAAAAAATTCAGAAAATTTCTATCCCACTTCAAAATTATTTGGGTGTTAATGCCTGTCACAATGACCTGCCCCAACTCTTTGAAAATTCATTCCAAAAGCGATGAAAGTAGTAAATATCAAATTTTACTGAATTTTATTTAATAAATTAGTTATTATGCTTATTAAATTAAGCATAATTTTAAAAGCATTTGATTCCCCGGAGTGTTTCTGTCAGCATTTTGTTATTTCGACAGGAAATCATAAATGCAAGAAGTTTTGTTTAAATAAAGGTACTTTAAATCTTTTTTCAAAAATGATTTTTAGGGATTACTTGGCGCTCCGTCTTCGCCAAACATTCAATTTCGCCCAGAAATGATTCGTCCGTCATTTTTTATTTTGAAATTACAGTCAAAAATTTACTAGGGTAAGGTATTTTGTTTTTTTCAAAAAATGAATATTTATCAAAATTAACACTTTTCAGTTGCATTTTGTTTGGATTTGCGGATAAACAGCATAAAAACGCATTGTATAATGCAATTAATTTTCGCGAGCACTCTTATGTATATCATAGTTTTGGCCATTTTTATATTAATGGAAATCAGACTAATGATAAATATAAATATGAATTCGGTGTTGGTGATGTTGTCGGATGTGGCGTTAATTTGGCCACGCGACAGATTATTTTCACAAAGAATGGACGTCCTATTGGTTTGTTAAACAAATTTAAATATTTAATTGTTTTGTTGAAATTTATTTAGAAATTATAATTTTATATTTTTTGCTTTTTTTTAATCCCTTCTCTTTTTCGCATATTTTTCACAGATTCTCCCGATTTATTTGTTGATCAATCTTCCGCTTTTGACCAATTGTTTCCGTTCGTTTCTTTGTTTTCCGATGGTGACGAAATTACGGCCAATTTTGGTTCGGAGGAATTCAAATTCAATCAGAAACTCTGAATTGAGAAACATTCACTGAAGCATTGATTGATTATTGATTGATTATTGATTGAATTGATTGATCATTTGTTTCTTTTTCTGATGACCTTCTGTTTTTCTTTAATCTTTTCTTTCTATGCTTTTTCTTTTATACATTAAAAAGGGGAAGCTTTAGAGCAGAAATGCAGGGAACATTACAGAATACTGTGTACCTCTGGGCCAAATACTTTGGCTGTCCTTTTTCCGCTTTGTCTTTTTTTTGCTATCTTTTCAGTTTTTACTATGTATTCTTTTTATTTTACGATATTCATTTATTATGTGTCTGTGCATAAACTATTTATTTGTTTCTGTTGCATAAATTAAAAAAAAATTTATTGCGAAATCTTTTAAAATATGTTTTTTATTATAAAAATACACAATTTACGGGATCGGGAGCGCGACTCCCATTAAAATTCAGCGTGAGTCTTCGTTCCCGCCGCGCCCTTGTGGGAAGCATGGATGTTGCCCGTCTCGCTTCACGCCTTTTTTGCGCTTCTCGTTCTCGCATTTTAGCGCGAAACGCACGAGAATTTTGCAAAAACGAAAGCCCGTCGTCATTCAAAAAACATGAATTGAAATCTCAATGTCCAGAATTGTTAACGTTTTTTTATATTTAAAGTTAAGTCTCCCATAATTAGGGCTTTGTGCTCTGATTTGAGCATTGAGATAATAAAAAAAATGATGCTCTTAATAATAGGTCAGATGGTTCTTAAAAGGGCTAAATGGGTAAGTTGATTGATTGAAAAATAAACATTGAATTTGTTATTTACTCAATATTTATTTTATATAAATTTTGAAAAATAACATTGGTTTTATCTACATAAATGGAATGGTAACCAAATATTTTGCGCACATAACTATATTTTTATGATAACAGTGATTTTTGCTTGTTCTGTATTATGAAAGGTGTGAAAACACTGATTTTATTAGCAATTAAGCGAATATTATACCGCAAAAAAACAAATTGGAATTTCATTTGGTTTTAATTCCTTCATAAATTAAAAATTCCTTCGCATTTTTATGTGAAAATGATCAATTTTAATAATGGGACATCCGATGAAAGTCCAAAGATCACTGTATAAATGAAACGGGGTGGATAAGTGATAATTTGGTTATAACAGGACTGGGATTTTTAATCGTAAAAACTAAAATTAATGTAGAAAAAGTGTAAGAAAAAATGCCGAAATAATTCCAAAAATAGTGGCAATAATTTTTTTGCATTTAACAATATTTTTTAAAATAATAAGCATAATTATAAATGGTATAAAAACATTTTAAGCAAATTAAATGGGATGATAAATTGATATTAAGTTGATTCTCTTCCTTTTAATATCCCTTCAAATTTTGGTGCGCTTTTGATCACTTTTCGAAAGATTATGGGGGGGGGGGGGGGAAATCTTTTAAAATTAATTTTGCAAAAATAAAACAATGGAAAACTCAGAATGTCGGAAAAAATTTTGAAAACAAATAAGCGTTGAAATATTTTCAGGACAAGTTCGTCTCTACTGGGTAGTATGTCTATAAAATCTGGTGAGATTTTATTAATTTTAGTATGAGTTCAGGCGACGAATCTCAAAAGCAACCAAATTTTTAATTATTGATATTTCGGTAGCCCTTTTTTCTATTAGTTTCCAAACAAATCAATCGTTCTTTGACTTATGAAAACATTTGGAAAATTTGAAATTGATTTGCCTAAAGCAAAAATTCACGCAGAATTCAAATTCAAAAAATGATTGACATGCAAAAGGAGTGAGAAATAATCCAACAAAAACGGAAAAACTGGAGAAAAGAGGCACTAAAAGTGTATTGAATTTTGTTTTTATTGCCTCGGCATTTCTGCAACGTAATTCAAAAAAGCACTGTAACCCTCTTAAAAGAGGAATTAATTTTCTAAAATATATAAATAATTAAAACAACCCTCGACCTAAACAATTAATTAAATATTTTACACTTTAGTGCCCATTTTCCCAGTTTTTCCATTTTTGTTGAATTATTTCTCACTCCTTTTGCATGTAAATCATTTTTTGAATTTGAATTCTGCGTGAATTTTTGCTTTAGGCAAATCATTTTCAAATTTTCCAAATGTTTTAATAAATCAAACAACGATTGATTTGTTTGGTCATGGCATAACATTGTCAAAATTCAAGGGCGAAAAACCATGGGAAATTCATAAATTTATTTTTTTTAACTTCTTTTAATTATCAGATTCTTTTAATTAGAACCTTTGAACGGCGGATTTATTTTAAAATTTGAATTTAAAATGTCTATTTATATGATTCAACAAGTACGAAAATAACAGCCTATAACGAGCAAGGTTAATAAAGAATTTTTTTTAAATAATAAAAAATGTGATTTTTTTCTAAATTTTCAGCACTTTTTCCGATTTTGAGTCCATCCGACGAATTGCGTCTTTTGAGGGCCCAATTTGTGCAAATTAAACTACTGGAGCAGCAAGTAAATGAACCATCGTCAGCAAATTGCGACATTTTGGGACAATATGGAAACGGTAATGGTTTGATTTTGAACTGAAAACTGTACTGGTAAGCGTACTGTAACTGAATCTGAAGAGAATTAAAATCAATGCATGGCAATTCATGATTTATTCAGTAAATCAAAAATTTTTGAGAGATTATTAAAGTAAAAAGATTTTTGAAATTTAGATCGTATTGACCAGCAGATAAAGAAGGTGGGCAAGAGTTGAAAAAAAATAATTGAAAAAACTAATAATTTAAATATTTTGCTACAATATTTTTTCACTTTTTTATAATATTAAATAACTTAAATTTAAAATTCTTATCAGTAATCAACGAATTCTTAATGATTTTATAGTCTTTGCGTGAAAATGCCAGCATGGAATTGGAATTGGCCACGAAAAAACAATTGTTAGAACTTACGAAGAAAACCGAACTGAACGTGGGTTATTTATTTGGTTTTCTTAAATCAGTACCACAGTCAGGGGCCAATTATAATTGAAAAAATCTACCGTAAAAAATTTCAGAAAAAAGAAAAAAATTTTTAAAATGGTAAAAGAATGTTTCTATATGTGGTAAATATCAGGGGTGGGACAACTCTCGCCTCTCGCCAACTCTCGCCATTTTTGGTACTCTCGCCTCTCGTCTCTCGCCTCTCGTTTTTTGGGACGAGAGGCGAGAGTTGAAAATACACCCCTAAAGATTGAACTTTTGAGCAGTCAGAAAAATTTTCAAATTTACGCGAAAAAAATTAAAATCTTTTTCTCCTTCCTTAATGTCTTCTCTATTTTTGGATAGCTCAATTCAAATGTGGTCTGGTGTCTAGACCTTCTGCCTTTCATTATTTTTCTCTTGGGTTCAATTCCCCAACGGAACATAAATTTTTTATATTTTCTTTACATTATTTCAATTGAAATTTAATTAATAAAAAATATTTCAACTTAAAAATTATTGTTTTTTTATTTTTTTAAAGAGCCTAAAACCGCAAATTTAACCAAAACTTTGATCATTTTTTGACAAATTCTGTAAACAAATCTCACTCAAAATGTCAAAATTTTTCCGGCGGCGCCTAGGACCCCACACCCGCCCCCAATGTTCCAAAAAAGTTTTTTTGAAAATACAGCGCCACAAAAAATCGATTTAAAAACAAAAAATTAAAAAAACAAGTTTTGGTCATTTTTTGAATAAAATCTGTTAACAAATCCGAAGTCAATTTTCAAAATTTTTTTCGGCGGCGCCTACAGGCACCGCCCGACCCCAACTGTCCCCGAAGTTTTAAAAAACGCACCGCAAAAAAGGTGGTTTGAATGGCAAAAAATAATAAAGTTTGTTTGTAAAATAAATATTTTTCATGAAAATATTTATTTTATTTTCATGAAAAAATTTAAAGATTTTTTGGATTTTTCAGGACCTGACTCGGTTTAAAAGCTAGGGCCCTGACCCGGTTTTTCTGGACCCGGCAATACCCTGACCCGGTATTTGCCCAAATACCCGGGCCTGTGACCCTAATTTAATGGCTCCAAGTGAATGGATCAAGACCGGACCCGACCTGGGAGATAGCCCTTGAAAAACTGAACAAAAAATTGTTCTTAACCGGGCCGGTTCAAGTTCCGGATCAGGCACTTTTGGTGCCCCGAAAGTGGTGCCATCGGCTTCAGGAAAATGACCAATCAATCACTGAGTTTTTTTCGCATCGCCCACACTGAGTTTTTTTCGCATCGCCCACACTGAGTTTTTTTCGCATCGCCCACACTGAGTTTTTTTTCGCATCGCCCCAACTGAGTTTTTTTCGCATCGCCCACACTGAGTTTTTTTTCGCATCGCCCCAACTGAGTTTTTTTCGCATCGCCCACACTGAGTTTTTTTTCGCATCGCCCCAACTGAGTTTTTTTCGCATCGCCCACACTGAGTTTTTTTTCGCATCGACCTAGCACCGTAAGAATGGGGGTCTGAGTGAAGAAATACTGATGAAAAGTGAAGGAAAAAAATTTAAAAAAAAATAATATATTCTTTAAAAGTATCACTGACAATTGTGCAAATGGCCTAGTGGCAAATCTCCTTGGCTTTCTACTTCTTTCCCATGGTTCAATCCCTCTCTAAAGCAATTAAAATATTTTTAATTTTCTTTTTGTATACTCATGGGTTTCCTATCGAAAAACATGATTGCTCATATTTTTTTTAAATTGACACATATTTTATCATTTTTTTAATGAAAGTCCCTACAAATTGAGCCTAGTAATCTCAAAAACCAGCCTTTTTTGTTGAAAATCTGTTAACAAATAACACTCAAATTTTCAAAATTTCACCCGACGGCGCTTATCGGCACCGCCGGACTCCTTTTTCTCCAAAAGTTTTTTTTTGGGAAAAAAGCGCACCGAAAAAAGTGATGTGCAAAGCAAATCTGAATTTTTGTTTAAGTATTATTTTCATTTGAAATAAATTAAAATTTGAATTTTTTTAGAATTTTTAACCCGGTTGGTCCCGGTTCCCGGTCCCGGACAAAAATTGATGTCCCGGTCCCGGCTTCTCAGGTCCCGGTCCAGGTTTTGCGCAAGATTCCCGGTCCCGCTCAACTCTAATTCCAATCCAATGGAGTTGGGTCTGCTTGGAAAAAGTTTTCGTTGAAAAAATTTCGATCTTAATTTTACTTTACATTTTAAAAATTCAAAAACAAAATTACAATTGAAGAAAAGCATAAAGATCAAAAAGAACAAATCATCAACTTTAGTAAAAATTCTTCCGCAGAGAGAAGTCGAATTTGAAATTGGGCCCAAAATTCGCCTCAATTTGGTCACCAGATTCGCACAAAGAAACGAATGGATGAAAAGTATTTTCATAAGTTGGATCAACGAAGAAACCAGAGAAATCTTTGAAAACTACGGGAAAAAATTTAATGGATTTTCGATTATAAAATCAATAGCAAAAACAGGCAATTAAATAATTAAAATCTAATATTATATTTAATTTATAATTTGACAACCCAAACGATGTCCATTTTTGGTGAAGATGATGTGCCGTGTGGCCGAATTAATGCCAATTCCTACGGTATCGCCATCACCGTAGTAATAATATTTGGCATTTCTTTCTTTTGCTCTTCCATCAATCCGTACCCAACCATCACTATCGTATGAATAAGTATTTCCATTAAAAACGCTCGATTCCAATTTTTTATCCTGCTGTTTGACGGCAAATCCGAATCTTATGGCCACACTTACAAGATGAAAAATTAATAAAGGAATATTTTATTAATAATTACTTTTAATATTATTATATTCAAAAAAAACTCACCTTGCCGTCCTTTTGATCGAAATTTCATAATAAAAAACGTCAGACGAATTAATGCTCAGCAGAAAAATCGGATGTTCAGCAAAGACGCAACGCCAACCTTTTGCTGAAAATTAATTATATCACAAAATTATTCAAAATACCACAATCATTATCTCCCTTGTAGTGTACAGTCAAATTTTTTTCGCCACTGATTTGGAGATTCTTGTGACAACCATTGGCATCCCAATAATTTTGTCGGAAATTTAAAAGTGCCTTAAAATAATATATATATATATATATATATAAAATTTTTTAAATAAAATTGCTTAAATACAAAAATTAAGGAAAATAATTAAAAAATATATTTTGGTAAATTTGTTCGATTTGAAATTATTTTTAAAAAATAAGATTTATTCGCTTTTTCCTTTTTCCCTTTTCCCTTAATTCACCTTTTTCTTCTGCTTCTGTTCTTTCTCCAATTCAGTGATTTGTTCCAAAATTTTTGACAATTGATCCGCAGTAGCTAAAAATTAAATAGTTTGTAAATTAAATGTAAATATTAAAAATATAATAATTTTTAATTTCTTCTCGCCTTTTGACTGTTCTTTTTGTTGCTTTTCCAATTCGTTGATTTTTTCCAAAAGTTTTTTCTGATCATTTTCCAATTGTGAGCGCTTTTCCTCGCCAGCTTAAAATATAAATCAATTAAAATTTTAACAAATTTTCTTAGCAAAATTCATTAAAAATTATTTAAAAAATTCCCCGTCGGTGCCTTTCGGAACCACCGGCCCCTAAAAATCTTTATTTTTAAACAGCAAAATTTAGTCATTTTTTGCGTGGTGCGACTTTTGGGAATTTGCAACTTGGGGACCCGACATTTGGGGACCCGACTTTTGGGGATCCCGACATTTGGGGACCCGACTTTTGGGGACCCGACTTTTGGGGACCCGACACTTAGGGAACCCGACATTTGGGGACCCGACATTTGGGGACCGAAGGACATTTGAGCAAAAGGCACTTAGGGAAACCACGTACATTTGGCGACCCGACATTTAGGGACCCGACATTTAGGGATTTAAAAAAACAAAAAAATATATTAAAAAATTTAATCTTAAGCCCAAAATCGTCTGCTTTAGCCAGAGTTAATTCCATTGTAAGAAAAATTAGATAATATTTTAAAAATTTAACTCTGTTTCCGGACTCACAGCGAGGAGGTAGCAGAATTTTGAGCCCATATTAACAACAACACAATAGACAAATCACAATACACTTTTATGTACAGTACACCCTTTTTCAACATTTATTTAAAGTGCCTTTCCCAAGGGCCAACGGGATGTGAAAACAGAATAAATCACCATTTGGGTCGTCCCAATTCTCAAAATCATTGCGCATAAGTCTGTATTGCAAAGATCTGAAATGACCAAGAATCTCATCTTCGTTTGGGTTCTCAATGGCACCAAAGCCTTCAACCAAATTTCTGATAGGCAAATCATTTTCTCGGTATGTTTTCTTCCGTTCTCGAATTCTTATCCCTTGAGTTGGGTCCAACTCATTAAAAGTTGAAAAAGGGTGTACTACATAAAAGTGTATTGTGATTTATCTATTGTTTGTGGTTAGTATGGGCTCAAAATTCTGCTACCTCCTCGCGGTGAGTCCGGAAACAGAGTTAATTTTTAAAATATTATTTAATTTTTCTTACAATGGAATTAACTCTGGCTAAAGCAGACGATTTTGGGCTTAAGATTAAATTTTTTAATATATTTTTTTGTTTTTTTAAATCCCTAAATGTCGGGTCCCTAAATGTCGGGTCGCCAAATGTACGTGGTTTCCCTAAGTGCCTTTTGCTCAAATGTCCTTCGGTCCCCAAATGTCGGGTTCCCTAAGTGTCGGGTCCCCAAAAGTCGGGTCCTCAAATGTCGGGTCCCCAAATGTCGGGTTCCCTAAGTGTCGGGTCCCCAAAAGTCGGGTCCCCAAATGTCGGGATCCCCAAAAGTCGGGTCCCCAAATGTCGGGTCCCCAAGTTGCAAATCCCCAAAAGTCGGGTAGCCCATTTTTTGAACAAATTCTATTCGGGACGAAATAGTGACAAAATTTCAATTTGACATTGTATGTGTAATATCTTCTTAGTTTTTGTTGCATTTTTGTGGGTTTTACATTGATGTCATTCATTAACTTGAATATTCTTTGCCGAAAAATGTCACAACACGTTCTTAGGTGATTATTAGGGTTATAAATTGTATGATTTTGCATATTTTTTCTCGCATATGCTCTGAAGAAAGGGGCTCAAAAATAGCATTTCTATGTTAAAATTTTTTGATTTGGTTAAGGTTTTTAGTGCATATAAAAGCATATTTTGGGGGGTTTTTGAGACGTGTCCCGACATTTGGGGCCCACAGACTTTTGCGGCCCCGACATTTGCGGTCCGACATTTGCGCCTTTGTCCAAAATCGAGTTAAAAATTAAGTTTTTTTCGATCCCTGATCGCATAAACAGCTTTAAATAAGCGATTGAAAGTGATTGTATATGATCATTTGATCTTCAAAGAAGTTTTGAAAAATTAATAAAATTTTCAAACAAAAAAGTATTGGTCCTAATGAACCAAAAGACCGTGTTTTCTTAATTTTAATGCTAATTAGGCTATCAGGCTTTGAAAAAATTCAACTTTCAGTCCGATTATGGACATAGACGCAAATATCGGGGCCGCAAAAGTCGGGCTGCAAATGTCTGGACCGCAAATGTCGGGGCTCCTTTTGAGAATAAATGCATATTTTGCCATTTTTGCGTTTTGCGAGCATATTTCGGTCATTTTTTGGCAAATTTTAAAATTCCTGCTAATGAACTTAATGATTTTATATAGAAAATTTTCCAAACCCTATGAATTTTTTAAAATATTTCCCAATTTCAACTCGTATAATTTAAAATTATTATTATTTTTTCTTACCTTCGTTTGTTGGCGTTTTCCTATCTTCATTCTTTTGTCCATCTTCTTCATTTAGACTAAACTCATCATCATCCAATCCTGAAAATATTTTTTTTAAGTATTAAATTTTTGCACTAAAAAAGTTGGTCCTCTTCATTTTTTCAAACCATAAGGGTCCCCTTTTGGTTTGCATGTTTTTTGCTTCATAAATTTGGTGACAGTGATTTTCTGGAGATGATCTCGGCCTTGGTGTGTTCTGGGTCCCTGAACCGGTTCCGAACAAAGTTTAAAAAAGAGTTTTTTTCAATTTTTTTTTTAATTTGAGTTTAATAATTCGTAAAATTTGTAGAAAGAATGGAAATACATGATCAGTAGTAATTGCGAAATTCCATGCTAACAGGTTTCATGACTAGAATTCATAAATTTCATTTTATATAAAATTTTGGTCCGCTCTTTTGGTTTTATTCAATTGGCAGAACATTTTATGTTGCGCCAAAGTTTTAACAATAAATAATTCATTTCTTATTAATTTATTTTCAACCATTATTATGACAGTATAATTTTGATACGATATTCCTAATTCCCTACCGTTTCCATCTGGTCCAAACACTCCAGAACTGGCAACAGATGGTTCAATTGTTCTCGCTCGATTCAGCTCAGCAATTCTGGCAATCAGAACACTCATTTCCTCCGATTTGCTCAGATTTGGAAAAATTGCTGAAAAACGAAAAATTAAAATTAAAAAATTAATTTTAACAAATTTGATTATTTAAAATGTTATTATTATTGTATTTTAATTATGCATTTTAGAACAAATTTTACGTTGGAGAGGAGAAAATTCGTCCGCTGATGAAAATGTCGTAAATGATGCCATAATTATAAAACCTAAATTAATAAATTTGTTTTAATTTCTTTAATGAATTAGAAAAAGATGAGCAAATGAAGGTTAATTCTGCTATAGTTGCTGTAATTGTGCACATATTTATAGGCCAAAAAGTAAATAAATTTATTGGCAAAACGATGACCCAAAATTGGAGAAAATGCGATCGGCAAAAGATAAGAATAATAAATATTTGAATACCCATAATTTCTTCTATTTTTATCTTTTATTTATTCAAATTATTGCCTTTTAGTGTTGGGCAAACGGTGACCCTTTGTTAACAGATTTTTATCAAAAAGGCCAATTGAAATGAAATGAAGTGGGAGAAATGATGGGAGAGCCTAGCCTGGAGGATCGGCGTGGCTTCATCCGGCTCTCCCCGAAGGGGAATTGGAAATGGGCCAAAATCGATCGTCGCTTCGGGGACAGATTTGGGGTGTTTTTGAGTTTGGGAGCTCAGATAAACATTTACCCCTAAGCCTAAGCTGAAGCCTAAGCCTCGGCTTAATTTTGAATTTTGTCAAAAATTAAATTTCGGTTTTTTGTTCGAGTCAGGGTTCGGTGTTCGAATTTGATCAAAATGGATGTCATAACCGTGTTCAGCAACCTCAAAACCCCTTAATAATATGTTTTGTTTTATTTATAAATTTTGAGTTTTTGTTCGAATTTGAGTTCGGGGTTCTGAATTTTGCAAAATAAAAGTCAGATTCGTGATCAGCGCGAAAAATTACCTTAGAAAAATTATTTAAAATGTCTTTTAACTGCTTTTATAATGCGATCACTTGAGTCCCAGCCAGGGGTGTGGGAAAACCAAAAAAATAATTTTCGAAAACGAAAACGAAACGAAAATATTTATTTTTCATAAAACGAAACACGAAACGAAAATTAAAAATTTCAAAACTCGAAAATAAAAACGAAACGAAAATTTTTTTTTGGACGAAACGAAACACGAAAACGAAAAAATAGCCGTTTTCGTACGAAACGACACGAAAAACACGAAAATTTTTTTGAACTAATTTAATCCAGAATTAAGAAACATAAAATTTTATAATTGTATCCTCAAACTATTTCGGTGTATTCCGGAATCAAAAAATCAGATTTTTAACATTTTTTGTGGCGTTTTTTCCAAAAAATTTTGGTGAATGGGCGAGGGGAGAGTGTCCGGCGGTGCCGATAGGCGCCGCCGGGAGAAAATATTAAGAATTTCTATTGAATTTTGTTAGAAATTAGCCAAATTTTTCAGGAATTTCCGTCTTTTTAAAAGAATTTCATGCGCGAAAATGAGAATTTGGCCGGCAAAAAACCTACATTTAAAAAAATACTGAAAATTTTAGGAGAATTTTGGGGGTCGGCGGTGCCGACAGGCGCCGCCGGGAAGAATTTTGAAATTTTCAATGAATTTTGTAAAGAAAAATATGATAATCTGTAGCAAACTTCCACGAGGTTGCTTGTTTTTTTCCCAAAATGGTCATTCTTAAGGGTGTAAATTTTTTCGTATTTTTCGTCCAAATTCCGTCTGACGAAAACGAAAACGAAACGAAAATTCAAAATTTTAAAACTCGAAAACGAAACGAAACGAAAATTTTTGACGGACGAAAACGAAACACGAAAACGAAACTCAAAAAGTGACGAAAAAAGGGGACGACACGAAATTTCGCACACCCCTGGTCCCAGCTGAGTTTGGCACTCCATTTTCGGCACTTTTTCGGCCTGAAAAAGGACAAGCGCGACCTAATTCTATTTTTCCAACCCATTTCGAACATTTTTACATTGATTCTGACCGTTTTTAAGCATTTTTGAGTTTGGGGCCTATGATCAATATTTACCGGAAAAAATGAAATCCCGGCCCCGGTTTTGCCAGTCCCGGTTCCGGCGGGACTAAATAAACACTGGTAAGAATGTGGGTCTGGGTGAGAAAAGAAGGAAATTGCTTAATTAATAAAAATATTTTAGCTTAAAAACCAGTGCCCTACAGGCACTGAAAGTGACGATTTTAATTTATTTTTTAAAAATTGAAATAGCTTCGCTATTAAACACTAACAAATAAGGGGGAGAGAAGAGTAAAGTGAACAAAGCTGAAGAGGAATAGAAGGGAAAGAGGAAAAGAATGTGAAAGAGGACGAGAGAGAGATGAACAGAAAGAGGAAGAGAGAGAGAGAGGAAGATTGAGAGGAACTGGAATAGGAAGAATGGAATGAAAGAAAAAAGGGGAGAAGAAAGGAAGCGGAATACAATCTGAAGAGGAACAGAAGGGAAAGAGAAAGAGGAAAACAAAGAGAAAGAAGAACAGAAATAGGAACAGAAAGAGGAAGAGAGAGAGAGAGAGGAGGAGGAGAAAAGTGAAAAGAAGGGGAATAGAAAGAGAAAGGGGAGAGAAATAGGAACAGAAAAAGGAAGAGAGAGAGAGAGAGGGGAGGAGAAAAGGGAAGAGAAGAGGAAGAGAAAGGGAAAGTGAGAGAAATAGGAACAGAAAAAGGAAGAGAGAGAGAGGGGAAGAAAAAAGGGAAGAAAAGAGGAAAAGAAAGGGAAAGTGAGAGAAAGAGAAAGAGAGAGAGAAAGGGAAAGAGGAAGAGAGCGAGGGGAAGAGAGAGAGATGATGAGAAAGGGGAATAGAGATAGAGAGAGGCGGAGAAAGGGGTAGAGAAGAGTAAGGTGAACTTCAATTGACATAAAATTTTTGGTGTTGTGCCAACCACTTAAGATCAGCAGCAGGGTAATAAATGATGAAAAAATCACATAAAAAAGAGGAATGCTTTAAGCCAGGGATCGGATTCTTACATGCACAATTGCAGTGATGTCGACGCATGGCACAAGGACATCGAAATTATTAGCGAAAAAGTTTGAAGGTCCATAGCAAGGAACAAAGATTTGCGAAATCGAAACGCGAAAGCCCATCCCTGCCCTGCATTCTTATATGGATAAACCCGAAAAACATGGCGATAAAAATGACAAATCCGAAATTTGAAAAACAAAATTGTAAAAAAGATAAATAGTAATTCTTACGGCGGTTTTTTAGAAGGCTAAATTTGTTAACAGATTTTCTCTAAAAAGGGCCTCCGGAGAAAACGTTGCGTAGTGTCGGCAATTTTACTAATCATTTCACAAAAGAGCGGGACGGAGAATTTAACGGAATATTTTGTTTAACTGTCCAAGTTTCTATAAATATTAAATAATAAAAAGTACAAATTTAAAAAAAAAATTTATAAAAGTAAATGGAAATAAGAAAATAATAAATGAATGATCGATCGATAAAATGATCAGATTTTGTGAATATTTCACCATTTAGAGAGCATCCAAATCAAATTTGAAATCGGGCCCAAAATTCGCCTCAATTTTGTCACCAGAATTCAGCAAAGAAACAAATGGATGAAATGAATCATCAGCCAAATTGGGAGCAATGAAAAAATCGGAGGAATCTGTGAAAAATTAAGGGATTTTCGACAATTAAAGCAAAAAAGACAAAAACCAAAACAAATTATAATTTAGATTTGTTTATCATATTATTTATTCATTTTCCAACCCAAACGTCGTCCGTTCCTCGTGAAAAAGAGCTGTCGAGTGATTAAATGGACACCAATTCCTACGGTATCGCCTTCACCGTAGGAATATTCGTAACTTCCTTTTTTTCCTTTTATTCCGTTAATCCAAATCCCACCACTATGTTTATAAGCATAAGTGCCTTGTTCCCTTTGAATTTGAATATCCAATTCTGTCTGTTGTTTAACAGCGAATCCGAAGGTGATAAAATGACTGAATAAAGCCGAAATAAATATTAAAATATTTCACTTTTTAATATTTTTATTTTAAATGTTTCAAAATACCAAATTCACTTACTATTTTCCTTTTTTCATAACTGAAATTTCGTAGTAAAAAAAGTCAAACAAATGCTTGTTCAGCACAATCGAATATTTAGCGAAGACGGAATGATAATAGCCTTATGAAGAAAAAATGAGATTTATAAAATTTTAAAAATACCAGAATAGTTTCCCTTATGATAGACAGTCGGAATTTTGTTGCCAATGATTTCGATGTCCTCGTGACAAGCGAAGGCATCCCAATAATTTTCTTGGAATTTTAAAAGCGCCTTAAAATCATTCCTTTGAAATTTATTTTATATATTTTTAATATTATTATAATAATTTGTTGAATAAATTAAAAATATATTTTTACCGTAAAATTTATTTATTTATTTTTTCTCTTCCATTCATTTCACCTTTTTCTGTGTCTGCTTTTCCAATACACTGATTTTTTCCAAAATTTTTGAAAATTGATCAGAAGTAGCTTAAAAATCGATTTAGTTTTTAAATTTAAATGTAATTATACAAATTGACAAATTTTATTTTCGTTTTAATTTCTTCTCACCTTTTGACTGTTCTTTTTGCTGTTTCTCCAATACACTGATTTTTTCCCAAATTTTCTTTTGATCATTTTCCAATTGTGAGCGCTTTTCCTCGCCAGCTTAAAATAGAAAACAATTAATTATTTATTTAAATAAAATAAACATTAATAATATAAAATTAAAAAATTAATTAAATAAAAAATTATTCCTATGGTTTTAGCATTTTTTCGCAGAATCGGTGGAGTTTTAAGATTTTCTCTGATTGTATTAATTCTCCTGCCAGTTTAAATGACTGATGAATACAAAATGTTTTCAAGAAGTAAAGGATTCGAAAAATGTTCAATTGCAGTTATTCAAAAGCCAAATTTTCATTTTTCGTTAAATTTTCCTCGCCTTTTGTCTGTTGCTGTTGCTGCTTCTCAATTTCACCAATTCTGTCCAAAATTGCTTTAAAATGATCTTCCGAAACTTAAATTTAAAGCAATTTTTCAATTAATTTTTTAAATTGTTGTTAAGTAACAAATTATCTGAAAATATCTAATAATATTTTGTAAAATATGCTTATTCTTTTTACCATCCTTTGTGCGAGTTTTTCTGTCTTCTTGATGTTCATCTTCTCCATCATCAAGATTGAACTCGTCATCATTCATTCCTCGAATAAATTTAATGAAATAAATAAGCAAAAAATAATAATTTTTGGCTCTATTTAAAAAAAAAAAGTTGTTTTCCAAATATTTATTGCCATAACTTTTTTTGAAACAAAATAAAATTTTATGAAATTTTGCAGAATAAAAAGGACTCTTGAGCTAAAAGAATGATTCCAAGAAAGTTAATAATATGTTTCCAGTGATTTTCGAGAGTGTAATCCCGACTTTGGCATCCATTTCTTCCAATTCTGGATTCTTGAACCGGGTTCGAATTTACGAATTTGGGATAAATAATTCGACATGGGAAAAGGTTCATAATCTGACAACTTCATAAACAACATTTTATGAAAATTTACAAACCACAATGGTGGTTCCTCCCCTTTGTTTTTTTATCCAATGGTCAAATTTTTTTTGTGGTGCAAGTCTTAATGATAAATAATTAATATTCCAATAATTAAATTCAGCCATTTCTATTACAGTATTACTTTGATTCTGTATCATGTGAACTGCAAAAGAGCCAAATTTTTCGCTTTCTTTTATCAATAAATTCAAAATCATTTTTTTGATTATATAATTTTCATACCGTACCTTCTAATTATACTAAATTCCCTACCGTTTCCATCTGGTCCAAACACTCCAGAACTGGCAACAGATGGTTCAATTGTTCTCGCTCGATTCAGCTCAGCAATTCTGGCAATCAGAACACTCAGTTCCTCCGATTTGCTCAGATTTGGAAAAATTGCTGAAATTGAGAAATAATTAAATTTAACAAATTTCATTATTTAAACTATTATTATTATTGTATTTTAATTATGCATTTTAAGAAAAAAATTTACACTGGAGAGGAGAAAATTCGTCTGCTGATGAAAATGCCGTAAATGATGCCATAATTATAAAACCTAAATTAATAAATTTGTTTTAATTTCTTTAATGAATTAGAAAAAGATGAGCAAATGAAGGTTAATTCTGCTATAGTTGCTGTAATTGTACACATATTTATAGGCCAAAAAGTAAATAAATTTATTGGCAAAACGATGACCCAAAATTGGAGAAAATGCGATCGGCAAAAGATAAGAATAATAAATATTTGAATACCCATAATTTTCTTCTATTTTTATCTTTTATTTATTCAAATTATTGCCTTTTAGTGTTGGGCAAACGGTGACCCAAAAAGATGAGCAAAACTGCGGGGGAAAGTGATGAGAAACGGCAAAAATAAAAAAAAAGTTGAGATAAAAACTTTATTAAAAATAAAAAATTATGAATAAAAATAATAAAGGTTGGTTTAATTAGGGAGAAGGCTTATATTTTTTCGAAAATATTTTATTGACAAAAATATTTTACATGAATGTTTTGGGATAGTTGAAAAAACTGGATCACTTTCCTAGTTTATATAATTTTGGCACAAAGTTTCATCTGCAGATTTTTCATTTCCAAAAGACGATCAGCTTAAAGTGAAAAAACAAACTATTGTTCCTAATCAATTATAATGATTAAGAAACTAATCCAATTTTCACTCACAAATCATGCCAATCCGTTCCAACATTGTGTTATGTTCGACTAATTTTGACATTATTTTTCAAATTAGAAATGCTTCGTTACGGTAGGCATTCAATCACTTACCGTACTTTTCCGTTTCCTTTTCGTTATGGGTTTAAGAGAACAACCAACAATTTTTATTATGCCACTGGTAGAAAAGCGAATATTGATTTTCTCGACACTAATTACAATTGCTAAAAACCCACAGAGTTGCATTTTGAACTCTTTAAATAAACAGCATAATTTAGGGATTCATTGGAAATAAGAATTACATGACTTAGTGATTGGGCATAAAAATGACTTAGAAATGCATTTTTTAAATTATAAACTAGGAAAGTGATCCAGTTTTTTGAAATAGCCCAAAACATTCATGTAAATATTTTTGTTAATAAAATATTTTCGGAATTTGCGAAAATAACGAAATACAGAATTCTAAGAGTAAAATTACAAATGATCCTGCCAATTGTTTGGGTTTAAGAGAACATTTATGTTCGACGTATTTTTAGGTGTTTTCCTGTAGAAAAACAAAATTTTATATTCATGTATTTCTGGGAAATATCAAAATTTTCACTGAAAAATAAAAGTTACTCATTGGGTCGTATTTAAGCATAAAGCTTTGACTCTTTTCGATTGTTTGTTAAGCGATTAAATGTTAAGCATTGAACCAGCTCAAATTAGATCTTCCATTTTTAGTGAATAAATAATTATTTTGCTAAAATAATATTTGATTACAATTAAATTTTAGTTAAGGCGTTGGAGACTATAAAATTGTGTGGGAAGACAAAATTTAGCATTTTTATAAAAGGTGAATTAGAATTGTTTAGACATTTTTCAGCAATTTATAGTAGGGTTGCTCCCCGACATGTTTCGGGGAATTACGAAAGTCGAAAATTGCACTTGAAATAAGATGGAAGTATCTTTAAATGAGTTTTTAAGACTTTTTTGTTCTGGACTTTTTCTTTTTGTGTTTTTTAGACTTTTTACGAAAATTTCCTTTCCGACGAAGGTGTTGCTCCCCGACATTTTTTAAATTCTCCAGCCATCCCCGACAAATTCTTTCGGGGAATTTCCTCCCCGTTCCCCGACATTTTGCTCCCCGAGGCTCGGGGAGCAACCCTAATTTATAGTGCTAAAAATAAAAAAAATGTTATTGCTTTTCAATGAAAGTTTAATTATTCCAAAACTTTTTATTTTTGCTTTTTGTTTTTATGATTATTAATTAACTCCCGTATTGAAAATTTCCGAACTTTTTTTTTATAATTAGTCCTCAATTTCTTATAATTTTAAATTTTATTCACATTAAAAATATTTCTTTTCTTCATATTTTTGTACTCATTTTCTTTTTTATGTCATTGGAATTCTAACGTGAATGATCATTTTTCTCATAGTTTTGTACTTAATTTTCTTTTATTCTGTACTTGGAATTGTAGCTATTATAAATGATCATTTTTATTCTTAAAATTGTACTTAAATTTTTTCTATTAAGTTCCATGAAATGTATACAACTATTACAAACTGTGCATATAAATACTTGATTTTCCGCTTAAAATTCATTATTTTCCTTTTATAATAAAAAAGATTCCTAGCTTTTTAATAAATTTCTCCCATTTGTCATTATTTCTTTTTGCAATTCTATTAAAATGAAATATTTACGCTTCCTTAATATTTACATGGTTGGCTGGACCCCTTTCACATTTTAGGGTTACCGACTTATCGTGAGATGTCATGGGTGGAATCCCAGCACTAAAATGACTCCTGGATCGGGACAGAGGGCAAAATCGGAATTGAATTCGAGCAAAACCGGGGTTTTCAATCACGGAATCCTATTACGACCTATGCCGAACCGAGTCCCTATTTTTCACAAAATCCCGGACTCTAAGACCAACTGAATATTTTACTTATATTTTAAGGTGGCTTAATGAAATATATATATATTTTTTATTCATTTCTTATATTTTCCGTCTTTGCCAATTTGCATGTAAAAGCATTGCCGCCAAAAGATAAAGCAGGTAAATTTGTAGAACTTTTCTATGTTCCAATTCAATTGTCCAATAATTTATTCTATCACTCAAACCAGAGCCGTAAATGGAGTTCCTAAATAATTCCCTAAAATACAAAATTCCGCTGGCTATGCCCCTTATTCAATTTCATGAAAGGATTATGTTTATCCTCCTCTTCAATAAATTTCGATTTTTAAGACACCAGCAATGGACAAATTGTCAATTCATTGGCAGACCAAATGGAGAACGTGTTGAAGAAAGGCGAATATTCGGATATTAAAGGCGACAAAAAGGAGGCGAGTAAAAAAAAAACATCTCAAAAACCCATGGATAAGTCAAGGGCTTACACTTTTATGTCTTTTTTATGGAATTTTAAAATTCTCAAAATTTTGTTCAAAACCTAAAAACAAATCATATGGATATAAATTTTCCGTTAGCTCAGTGGTCGAATGCCCACGGATTGGGGTTTAGGAGCGGGTTCGATTCTCACCCGAGTTCTAAAACATTCTAATTATTATTATCATTTTTATAGTAAAAATTACTATAATTCTCAAAACTTTTAATAATTTTTTTGGAATTTTTTAAAGATTGTACCAGCTCATAGAGCAATTCTCTGCAGTGCTTCCGATGTTTTTGAAGCAATGTGCCGTAACGATGAAGATCAAATTGAAATCCCCGACATTGAAATTGGGGCGTACAAAACGATGCTAACATTTATTTACACTAAACATTTAAACGGATTGGATGCCAACAATTGGTTGGACGTCTTAATGGCTGGTAAAATGTATTAATTGGATTTTAAATAAATTTAATTATTAATTATAGCCGACAAGTATAACATCACTGAGCTGGTAAAGGAATGTGCCAAATTTCCCATTGAAAAATTGCCAAATGTTTTTGTGGCTCTTGAAAAAGCTCTGTTGCTGAACATTGAGGTGAGCAAAGAATTTTAAATACAAACGCAAATAAATGGAACTTGGAAGCTGAAATAGTAATCTCTAGTTTTCTATAATTTATGTATTTAAAAATATTCTTTTCCTTAATGACAAAAAATTTTACGGCTGTACTAATTTTTTCAAAAATTCAAGCCAATTTCAGAAATGTCCAAATTTTAGTATTTTTTTGTCCATGTTCCGTCTTATAGAAGTTACTTCTATATTACAATACTAATGCCACAGCACTTTATTTTAAAATATTTGTATCACTGACGCATTTTCCACTGACGCATTTTCCACACAAAAAACAAATTTCTCTAACATTCGACGGTTCTTCCCGTCGATGTGTCTCTTTTTAATGTGATTGTATAATTTAAAAGTAATTGTAACGGTAAATTATAAAAGTCGGAGACTAAATAACTTGTATGTGCTGTCATATTTTTGTTTTGCTATTTATTTGAAACGAAATTTTGAATTTAAATTTTTTCAATCCGATTGGGAAAATAAATATTATTTCGTCAAAAGAAGCTAAAAAGGAATAGCTTTTTTCATTATTTTTTATAGGGTACTTTGACTTTCTAAAAGTTGGCAGTTATGAACTTGGAAACCAGTAGAACTGAAGTTGAGAAGAGAGATTGATTGTACGAGGGCAACCCTGTAATAATGCAAAACTTCTACAAAATTAAGTCATGGTAAAAAGTATGGAAGCAAAAGAAAAAAGATTTTCAAACTGGTTTTTCAATGGAGAGTGATTATGTAGATTAAAATATTCTTCTATTAAAACAAACCCCTAATTTTTATGCAGAGAAAAAAAATCTGGAAAAGTTTCTGATACGCTAATTTTTGGACCTGAAATTTTTTTCAAAGATTTCATTTTTTAAAATGGTTAAATTTTTCTTCCGACCTTTCACACTTTTGTATCTGTTGACTTTTTAATAAAACATAATAAATTTAAATGTTAAAAAAGCCATTTTTATACAAGAAAGGAAGAAAAGCAAAGGAAATGATCAGAAAGTCATCAGAATAAATAAACAAATGATCAACCATTCAATCAGTTTCAATGAACATTTCTTGTTTCAGAAGTGAGTGTTTGGCTTGAATTTGAATTCCTCCGAACCAAAATTAGCCGTAATTTCATCTCCAGTGCAAAACAAAGCAACGAACGGAAACAATTGGTCAAAAGCAGGAGATGGAACATCCAACAAATCAAAAAATTCTATTAAAAAAAGAGAATTAATATGTAGGGATTCTTTTTTTAGGCACAAAAAATCGCGAAATAGGCACCTAAAAAGGCAGAAAAAAATCGCAAAATAGGCAACAAATACGCACAAAAATCATCAAATAGGCACTAAAATAGGCAAAAAAAGTTTTTTTATTAACGCTTTTTAGGTATTAAACAAGTAAAAATTAATTAAAAAAATATTTTGCTTATATTTCAATTGTTTTAAAGTTGTTTTCGATAAAAATAATTTTTTACCACAATAATTAATTTTTGAGGACGAATTTTTATGAAAATTTTTTTTCAATTCTTAGAGGTGTATTTCTGAAATTTTTTCAAGTCGATTCTTAGGGGTGTATTTTTAATTTTTATTGCATTTTTGGTAAGGATTTTTCCAAAAATCCTGAAAAAAAGCGCCAAAAATGGCGAAATAGGCACAAAAATAGGCAAATAGGCATTAAGCACAAAAAGTCCAAAATAGGCAAAAATAGGCATTATAAAAGTCATCATAGACACCCCAAACAAAGCGGAAAACGCGTTTTTTGTGCTTATCTGAGCGTATCAAGTGCGCAAAAATTTTAGGCATTTGCCTAAAAAAAGAATCCCTAGTAATCATGGTATTTTGTCATTTGCATTTTTTTTTCAAATATTTATTTAAATTTATGTTCGAGTCCGTTTACGATTTGGTAGGGTGATGGGGTGTAAGACGGGTTAGAGAAATCTGAGATATAATGTACTATTTCTCTTTGACTCTAATATCTCTAACTGTCTCTCGCTTCCTCACACTATTTCTCTCGCGCTGAAATTCGCGCACTTACCCTCCCAATACCCATGAAAAATTCGCGCACTCCCCCTAATCAGCCTAAAAAACTCGTGCACTTATCCTTCCAATACCCATGAAAAATTCGCGCACTCCCCTTCCTAATACCCTTGAAAAATTCGCACCCCCCCCCTTAATTAATTACCACCCCTCCCCCGAAACCTATTAATTACCAGCTGCATGATTAATTACCCTCCCGCGCGGCGGCAACTTCAAAGGGACCCCCTCCCCCGAAACCCATTAATCATTTTCACACCTAACGATGAAAGCTGTAGGATAACTACTATTATAATTTATAATTCAAAATTAGAGAAATTATTTTATTACTGTTTTTTAGAAAAAATAAATTTTTATTATTTTCTCCCTTTCCCTTAATTCACCGTTCTCTTCTGCTTCGGTTCTTTATCCATTTCACTGGTTTTTTCCAAAATTTTCTTCTGATCATTTTGTGATTGTGAGAATTGGTCAAAAGTAACTAAAATAAAGTTTAAAATTAAAAAATGGATAAATATAAAATATAATCCTTTATGAGCTTTTTAATATTTATTCTTCGCTAAAATTCACTCCCCTTTTGTCATGTTTTCGTTCTGTTTCTCCAATTCAGTGACTGTTTCCACAATTTTCTTCTGATCATTTTGCAATTGTGAGAATCGTTCCTCAGCTGCTAAAAATAAAAACTAATTATTTACTTAAAAAAATGTAAATTTGTAATGTTTTATTATATTAAAAAATATTTTTACCAATATTGATTTTAAAGCCTTTTTAAGTTTGAAAAGATGTCAAAATCGGGTTTTCTGACCTTAAAACCCCTAGGGTGGTCTTTATATTTTAAAATTAAATTAAATAAATTCAATTTTTTGTGCGCAAAAAAAAACAAAATTTTTCCTATTATTCAGAGGCGGAGAATCTAAGAAAAAAAAAATTTAAATGAAATTTGTATTAGAGACCGGACAACTGGGGTCGGAGGGATCCCGAGTCGGGATTCCGACTGAATCCCGATCCCGATCAATCCCGAACATTTCGTAAAAACGATCGGGACGGATCCCGACTCGGGATCCCGACCGAATCCCGATCCCGATCAATCCCGAAGATTTTTTTTCGGGATCCCGCGGGATTTGAAAAAAAACTCAATTTTTTTTACGTTTTGTGTCAAGTTTTGTTATAATGCTTATCTAATATTTATAATTGATCAATTCCATTGAAGAAAAATAGGAATGGGAATTATATCAGGTTTTTAGAAAATTTTCAAAATTCGAATATCATGCCTAAAAATCAGATTTTAGGACCAAAAATTAGAACATTTAACAACATAGCTTTAAATTGTTTTTTACAATTTAATTAATATAAATTTTGGTATTTTCGCCTCCTATGATCAGTTTTAACAATTTGAGGAAAATTAGCAAATCGTTAAGTGCATCGGAGCCAAAAAATCCGATTTTTATGATTTTTTTGCTGAGATTTTTTCAAAAACTTTAGGGAACAAGGTGGAGGCCGGCGGTGCCGATAGGCGCCGCCGGGAAAAATTTTTGTAATTTTGGATGCGATTTGTTAACAGATTTTGTCCAAAAAAACCAAAATTTTTTAGCGATTTTGAGCAAAATTTTCAGGAAAATAAGAATTTTAGAGTCTGGCGCTGCAGATATGCACCGAAGGAAAAATACATAGACAACAATTTCTAATCTAATTTTTTGCACAAAATTCTTAGAAATTGTTGTGTCATAATATTACCTAAAAGTTTTAAAATAATATTCTAGGAATTAAAAAAATTTTTGATAATTCTTTTTTGAAAAAAAATATAAGTCACAAAATGGCCAACTTTTAAGTCAAACTTTGAAAATTGTAGTGGAATTTTGGAGACCTTTGGAAATCTTTTGGGATTTTTACGGATTTTTTAAGAAAAATTAGCAAATGACAATATTTTTTAATTTAAAATTCAAGATATTAATTAAAAATGGAGATTTTTCGTTAAATTATCATGACTTCAATCCCGCGGGATCCCGCGGGATTGGTAAAATGTCGGGAGGAATCCCGGTTCGGGATCCCGATGAAATCCCGATCCCGATCAATCCCGATGAATTTAAAAAATCGTTCGGGACGGATCCCGAGGTCGGGATCCCGAATTTAATCCCGCGGGATCCCGAAGAAATCCCGCGGGATCCCGATCCCGTCCGGTCTCTAATTGTGTTCGAATTTTCAAATAAATTCAACAAATAATTAAATATTCAAATTTATTTTCCTATAAAAATCTTTTTATTTAACAAACCAATAGGACGGACGTCCATTCTTTGTGAAAATTATCTTTTTGGTTTTCAAATTAACGCCGCATCCGACAATATCACCAACACCGAATCGATATTCACCATAGGTATAATTTCCATTAATATAAAAATGGCCATTCTCCGCATATGCATAAGTGCCTTTGAGCTGAAAAAACTTTTTAACCAACTCGTTTTCCTGCTCTTTATCCGCAAATCCGAACAAAATGCCACTGAAAATTGTGAATTTTGAATAAGAAAATAAAATAAAAAATAAAATAAATTCGATTTTTGAAAAAATAAAATACGCTTACCCTTCTAATTTTTTGATTGTAATTTCATAGTAAAAAAACGTCGGATGATTTATTCTTCGGTGAAATCGAATGTTTAGCGAAGACGGAGAGCCATTCTTTTGAAGAAAGAAACTTTATAACAAAAATATTTCAAAATATATGCATGAAATGCCTCACAACTATCCAATTTGAAAACATTTTTTCCTATTTTTTCTAAAGTCAATTTGTAATAGATAATTTGTAGGGGATTCCTTAAAATATTGTTGGGATTCGTAAAGAATCATGGGACACGTAAAACGGACTAAAACCAAAATTATTTAATAATTGTAAAATTAGTCATTTAAAATATGCTCACAATCAGAATTAATTAATTATTTTTTTACTTCCTTTTTGATTTTTTCAGTTTTTCTCTTAATTCATTTTTATTCTCATTAAATTCATTTTCATCATTTATTTGCTCATTTTCCTCAAATCCATTGAATTGTTTTGGGTTGTGTTTGTCGATAAATTCAATGATTTGATTCAACCATTTTTTTATTTCTTTACTGATCTGTTTTTGTGCTACATTTCGGGAATTTAAAAGTTTATTTTTTGGACATTATTTTTAAGACAATTGCTAATATTATAGAAATTTAGTTAAATATTTTTTGAATCTTTAAAACCGATGTGGTTAATGGGCCAAATATAGATTTCTTAATAAATACATACTTTATTTATTATTACATTCTTATTAGAAAATAGCAAAAATTTATTTTAAAATTAATTTTTACGTAATATGATTTAAATTATTGTAAAATTCCGTCCAAATGCTATACTTTTTGCTAAATTTTACTATCATTTGATGAAGAAGAATCACCATTATTTTTTGGCATTCATGAGCGCATTCATTGCAAAGCCAAAAAATGGCAGAAAACATTAGAATGAGTGAGGAAGGCAACATCATTTGGTTGGAAATAATGATAACGAAAAAACAAATACTGGGGCTGCAAAATTAGCAAAAGGGTGTACTTTAGTCAACCCCCCCCCCGCAAAAAATGGCTCAAATGATATACCAATCGATTCGTCTTACGAGCTATGCACGAAAAAATAGGTCTCCAGTTGCGGAAATGCCAAAAAACCGGTTTTTGAACCCGTTGAAAACTCGAAAATATGAGTGAAAAGGGGGGGCGCCTGACCCTTTAAAACGGTCAAATTCGGACAAATTTGGTATTATTCGAAAGCTCTTGATCAACTAAGTAAAAAACAAGGTATAAATTCGAACCGGGACATTGTTGCCAATTTCCATTTGCAATTTTAAACCAAAACCGTTTGAGTTTTCGATTTGATTTAAACATTTGGACTTCATTTCATCCTTTACATTTAATTGCCTTTTTCCCTCATTTGCCTTATATTATTTTTGTCTGAATTTGCATTTCCCCTCAATAACAATCATCATTTTCCCTTTTTTGCCCTTTCCCTTTCGTTCCTGTTTCTTTTCCAACCAACGATCGGCCAAAGTTGCCATTTCTCTTCCGTTACAATATGCTTATTTCTCACTCACTTTCTCTCAATCCATTAGCCATTTTATGTGAGTGTAATATTTATCACGCCCCCATTTTCTTTCCTTAATGTTTCCCCCGTTCATTTTCCCGTCTTCACTTCTGTCACATCACCAACAAACATCGCTTAAAACGATTATCCAATTGTTAATAAATATTGCCGTCAGCAATATTGATGTGTTTGGACAAAATGGAAACGGTAGGAAAATATTTTAATTTTTGGGCTACTGTACAAATATATCCAATTAAATTTAAACATTTCAGAAATTAATAATAGTGGTACCAGCAGCTTTTATGACGGTAACAGCAGAAAAACAGCAATCGGTGGTGAGAAATTTCATTTTTTGCTTAATTTTTCAGTTTCTGAAGTACAATTAAATGCAGGAAGAAAACTCATTGCTTCATAAATCATAGCTTTTAAAAGGCAAAATTATCTGATAAAAAAAGGGGAAATTTTTGATTTATTATAATTTAGAATTGTTTTTTAATTTCCAGACAGAGGAATGAAGAGAAAAACGATGGAGTTGTCCATTTTGACTGTAGTGAACATTATGGTAACAGTGGCACTGATCAGCTTCATTACGGTGGTTTAAATTTAAAATAATATTATTAGGGAATGGATTTTTAGGTTTTAACCTATTTTTTTTTTTGCAGATAATACTTGATGAGAGAAGCACGAAAAATACATTAATCAAATTTTAATTGAAGAATAAAGACATAAAAATGATTAAAAAAAGCAAATTGATCAACAATATTAGTGAATCATTAATTCTTCCTTCAGAGGGTTTACAAATTGAATTTGAAATTGGGCCCAAAATTGGCCTCGGTTTTGTCACCAGAACTCAGCAAAGAAACGTATGGATGAAAAAAATCATCAGTAAAAGATGAGGCAACGGTATAATCAGCGGAATCTGTAAAAAAGTTAATGGATTTTCGACAATTCAAAGTAAAATTCAATTACTATAAAATAGTTCAATTAAATGGATTAATTAAACATCAGTTTAATTATTTATTTATTTGCAAACCCAAACGAAGTCCATTCTTTGTGAAAATGATCTGTCGAGTGGCCGAATTGACGCCAATTCCTACGGTATCACCAACACCGTAGGAATATTTGGCTTCTTTTCCTTTTCCGTTAATGCAAATATAGCCACTACTAAGATATGCATAATTGCCCTTGTCGCGCCACATTGTTCCCTCCAATTCCTGCTGGACTGCGAATCCGAACATCATAGCCCTGAGAAATTAATAAGAAAGGACTAACAATTAACAATAATTGAATTTTAATATTTATGATTAATTTAATATTCAAATGATAAAAAATCTTACCTTTTCATTTTTTCGATTGAAATTTCGTAGTAAAAAATGTCGGACGAATTAATGTTCAGAAAATTCGGATGTTTAGCGAAGACGGAACACCAACCTTTTGTTGAGGAAAAATAGATTGCACATAAATTGTTCAAAAATACCATTCTCATTTCCCTTTTGTACAGTCAATTTTTTTGCGCCAATTATCTCGAGTTTCTCATGACAAACATTGGCATCCCAATAATTCTGTCGGAAATTTAAAAGTGCCTTAAAAATATTCAATAAAATTATTTTAAAATAAAATTGTTTAAAATATTAAAAAATATATTTTTTACTCGTTAATTACCTTTTTCTTCTTTTGTTCTTTCTCCAATTCACAGACTTTTTCCAAAATTTTTGACAATTCATCACCATTAGCTTAAAAATCGAAAAAAAATTTTATTGAAAATAATTAAAATTTCCAAATTTTATTTCCATTTAATTTTTCTCACCTTTTGACTGTTCTTTTTGATGCTTTTCTGTGATAACGATGCCAATGCGCAACAAACAAAAAAGATTTACTAATGGAGAGAAAAAATAAAATAATAAACAAAATATAAAAAAATATTGCCAATTAATTTCTTCAGAGAGTGGCCAAATCGAACATGAAATTTGGCCCGAAATTGGTGCTGATTTTGTCCCCACAATCTGTCAAAGAAACGAATGGAAACAGAGAATCGACGGGCACAGAAGAAGAAAGGAGCAGCGAATTGGTGCCATCTGAAAAGAATTTTGGGAAAATGAAAATATTTTTAATTATTTTTATTCACCAACCCAAATGATGCCCATTCTTTGTGAAAATCAGCTTTTGATTGGCCAAATTAACACCACATCCGACCGTGTCACCATCGGCAAACTTTTCACCGCCATTTTTGCTTATTTTGTCCACCCAAAAATTGCCATTCTTATCGAATGCGTAAGTGCCGGTGCGGTTTTGAATTGCTCCATCCAGCGGTGTCTGATTTTTGACAGCAAATCCAACGAGGGCATAGATAAAAGTGGAAAATAATAAATTGAATTCTAGAAAAAATTGGCAAGATGGACCGAATCTACTGTCGAAAATCAATTGCGGACCATTTGTCTGGGTCTTTTATTTCGACATTATGCAGTTCCGATTCGGGTGTTAAAAAATTTTAAATTTATAAATGCAAATTGGAAGCAAATTTTTTGAAAAAAAAGAAATTACTCTTTCAATTTACACCCCATCCCCAAGAATCCCCAATTGGGGATTTAATGCAAATTTAATTCTCGAGATTTATTAAGGGTTATTTCTTAGTTAGCACAAACTTGCCCTTACCTTTTTACCTTTTCAAGTTTTTGACCTTCACCTCAAAGTAAAACATGTCAATGGACTCAGTAACAGCATTGTGCAAAATGGAATATTTTGCAAACACAGAACGCCAACCTTTGGGAAAATTTTAAATTTTAACAAATATTTAAATTTACAGTGAATACAGTAGGAACTTACCGTTTCCACTTCCTTTATGATGGACAATCAAATTGTGTGGGCCAGAAATTGTGATTTCATTGTGACAAACGGCGAAATCCCAGCTATTTCTTTGTTTGGTATTCGAATGTTCCTGAAATAAAAATTTATTAGGCTATGCTCAACACAGAAATACACACCTCGGCATTGGCAGGGTCAAATTTGAAATTGGGGCCGAAATTTGCCTCAATTAAATCGCCCGAGTCGGCCAAAGAAACGCATGGAAACAACCGATGATCATCATCATCATCATTAGCAGAAGGAGAGGATGGACAAACAAACAAATCGGCGGTGTCTTAAAATGGGATTTCAGTCCCCAAAAATTTAAATTAATTAATTTATTGTTTTTGCCAACCCAACGGTTGCCCATTCTTTGTGAAAATGATCCGTCCCGAGGCCAAATTGACGCCGCATCCGATCACATCGTCTCGTGAGTATTTAGGCTTTCCCTTTTTGCTTGTGTAATGTGTCCAAAATTCGCCTTCGCTTCGATACACATAGCTGCACAGTCCCTCCGCTTTTTCACAAAATGCCATTGCCTTGGCGGAGAATCCAATTTTGGCACAACTAAAAACAAGTCGGAATTTTTTCGTCCATTTAAAGTTTAGAAATTTTTTTTGAAAATTAAATAATTAATTTAAAAGTTTTAATCAGAAAAAAAAGATCCCACATAATGTAAAGACAAAAGAAAAATCTAACAATGTATGGAGAACTAACCGAATGTCGCCCTCAAAAAATTGTTTTTCTTTTCTTGGTGTATTCCATATAAGAATTTTTAAATTTATTAAATTTTAGATATTAATGATTTTACCAGATTTTTTAAAATATTTAATTAAACAATATAATTTTACCTACTTTTTCAAATTAATGATTTTCACTTCGAAATAGAAAATTCCGATTTCATTGAACGGGACAGAATATTTTGCGAACCAGAGACGCAAGGTGAAAAATAAATTAAATGAAAAGAAATTCGTTAATTAATCATTAAGCAGAATTATTTACCATTTTCAGTTTCTTTATAATGGATTATCAAACAATCGGAGCCAAAAATTTGGAGATTTTTGTGACAGGCATTGTGTCATCCCAACAATTTGATTGAGGGTTTGAAAACTTCTAAAAAAATTTTACAAAATTTATTTTGTATTAAAATTTCCACCTCACAAATTCTCACACGAAATTTGGGATGGACCGAATTTAGCAACTCTTAATGAATAAAAGTTATATTTAATTAAAAAAATGCATTGAATTTATTTATTTAATTTTTCATTTATAAAATTGATTTATTTTTTATTTTATTTATTTAAACTTTTTAGGTGATAATTTTATTAATCTGCTGATTGTTTACCACTTCCGAATCGGTCCTTCAAAATGCCCATAAAATTTCCAAACTCTAAAAACTGGTCCGAAATTTTGCCAAACAATAGATTTGAGTTGATTTCCAATTCGCCAATTTTGGCACAAAGTTCCATTTTTGATGTTATTTGCTGTTTCTCCTCATTTTTCTGCTGCTTCTCCAATTCACTGATTCTCTCCAAAATTGCGTTGAATTGCTCAGCAGAAACTGAACATTTATTTAAATATAGAAACAAAAGGTTACTGTAATTAATTACGATATTTTGATTTTTACATTTATTTTCCCTTCTCTTCATATTTGTTGCTTATGCTGAAAAAAATTAATATTTTCTCACCAACGATTGGTGTTGTTCTGTTGTCAGCATATTTCTGCTGTCCACCGTCATCAAAGCTTGTCACTTCATTATTCACTTCTAAATTTAAAACTTATCATATCATTTCTTTATACCTTACTGTTTTTTAATTTATTTACTCCATTAAAAAAAATCAATTTTCATATGAAAATTTCTGAATTTCCAGGGGTTTTGGGATAAGCTAACAACAGATATTTAGGTAGGAATTGTGGGGAACCGGTTGTTTTCCATATATAACATCCGAAATTGTACAATTTCTCTGTTTTTTTTATTAAAGAATGGGGGGAGGGCATTGGTATTTCTCAAGATAATAAATTAACTACCGTAACCCATGAATTATTAAAACATTCCTACCATTTCCATCCTGTCCCAACACATCAAAACTCGCACTTGACGATTCCATTGTCGCATTTTGCTGCAACTGCTCAATTCTTGCCATCAAAACACGCAATTCTTCGGCTTGGCTAAGATTTGGAAAAATTGCTGAAAAATTAAAATACAAATTAAAATTAATAGAAAATTTTAACTCATTTTTGATTTTTCTAACAATTGCTTACGATCGTTAGGCGAAAATTCCCTCTCATTTATTGACGAATCACTCGAAAAATTCATAATATTTGAATTTTGAATAATCTGAAAGTCATTTATTATTTTATACATTTAATATTTCTCATTAATTATGATCCTAATAATCATTTAGTGCGTAATAAAAAAATCAATACATATTTTGTTTATATTACAAATAAATAATTGTGCTGCTGGAGGATGGGATGGGACTTGGAAGAAAGTCACTGCAAAAGTACAAACAAACAAATGCAAAATGTTTTAAGGCCAAATGCGATGATCTTTATCTGCTTGGCCAATCAATCTCCATCATCAGATGGATGGATACATTAGAAAACATTTCAACTAAAAAGCAATCAATTTATGCAAAATATTTGAATAGAAAAAACCCCTGCCCCACCAATCATTAGGAAGAGATGGAGATGAATGAATGTGCAGACAAAATAACTAATGGGAAAATGAAAATGCAAAGGGATGAAGCTGATTGGGTGATTGGTTTATGAAGCACAAAGAAAAATTCAGAAAATTAATCCGATGGTCGGCCAAAGTCCGATTAGTCGACGGACGGAAAAGAGCACAAAAAGAGGTTGGAAGGAAATTCTGGAGAATATTTACAGGAAACAAAAAAGTAGAAATGACAAACGATGTGAAAATGATGGGTTAACTAATATTAGAGCCAGAAAATTCAAAGTTTAAGGGTCCCGCTGTGGGACTGCAACTCAAAGATTTATTCAGGACACGATCCCGCAGGATTATTCCCGCAAATCTCACTTATATTTTAAATTTAAACCACCGTAATGACTGATCAGTGACACTTTACTAAAGTGCTACCGGGTCTTTTTTTTGTATTGGATAACTTCCAAAATAAAATACCAACAACAACAAAAATTATGAAATCAGTTTAAATTTACCATTTTAGTGTAAATAATTAAATGTAATTAAACTAAATCAAAATTAATTTCGAATTAAATATAGGCCTCTTACATTAAATCTTTTTTTTTTTTGCGTCGCGCCTTTTACAAATTCTTTTGTGGTACATGGAGAGAGGGTCAGGCGGTGCCGATAGGCGCCGCCGGGAACAATTTTGTAATTTTTAGTTTAACTTGTTAATAGATTTTGTCCGAAAAATGAACTACCCTATCGTTGCTTAATTTGTAGATTTATTAACTGTTTTAAAAATAAAGAAAAATAATTTTTAATTAAAAGAAAATATAAAAATTTCATATCTCAAAGGGGAATTGAACCCAAGCAACAATTATTTTCTTCCACCCTTAATTTGTTCAAATTAAAAAAAAACACAGATTTATATGAGTAAATGGAAAGAAAAATAAATAAAATAATGATCGATAAAAGTGATCAGATTTTGTTAATGTTTCACAAATCAGCAGAGTGTATCCAAATCAAATTTGAAATCAGGCCCAAAGTTGGCCTCAATTTTGTCATCAAAATCGCGCAAAGAAACGCATGGAAACAAAGAGCCATCAGCAGAAGAAGCAAAACGAGAATCTTCGACCAAATCGGAGGAATCTGTGAAAATTAAAAAAGCATAAATTAAGTTACTGTCTCTTTTTCAGAGCATACAGTACTTAACTAATTCATGACAATTCTAATGCTTAATGCAAAAACTTATGTTCAAAAAGTAGGGAAATAAGTGGGTGTTACATTTTTCGTTTTTTAAGGATTCACTTGAGTTTATCTGTACACCCCAAAACGTCGCTGCAAAAAAATATAATAAATTTCATAAATCTCAATAAAAAAACGAAAATTAAATTTGTTTCGATTTGTTTAGCTTTATTGTCTTACTAACTAACATAAACGACGTCCATTTTTGGTGAAAATAATCTGCCGAGTGGCCAAACTAAAGCCGCATCCGACAACATCGCCAACACCGTAAGAATAGTCGGCATTTGGCCCTTTCGGTGATCCGTTAATCCAAAATGTGCCATTGGATGAGCGTGCATAAGTGCCATTACGCGGGTAAATTCTTTTGTCCAATTTTGTCTGCTGTTTGACGGCGAAACCGAAAACGATGGGAAAGCTGAAAATGAAAAAAAAAGAATTTATATTCAAAATACGAATTGCTCTCACCCTCCCAAATGTTTGATCGAAATTTCAAAGTAAAAAATGTCGGATGAGTCATTGTTCAGCAAAATCGAATGTTCAGCAAAGACGGAGCGCAATTCTTTTAAAAAATGATTTATATAAAAAATTGTGTAAATAAATGAAAATGTAACGGAACCCGGACCCCAGCCGTTTTTTGGCTAACTTTTTTCTTTGTTATCCAAATCAAACATTGTTGGTATCATTCGAAAGCTGTAAATGTCCTCTATTAGTCTGCAAAATTTTGAAAAATTAAGTAAAGGTTAAAAAAATTATGGCCAGAACAACTCAAAAAACCAAATTTTCCAACTTTTATGGCCATAAATTTGTTCAAAATTGACGAAATTTTTTGGAAATTTGCGAATGATACCAATAATGTTTGATTTGGATGATAAAGAAAAAAGTTATAGTCCAAAAAAATTCTGGGGCCCAACTGACGTAGACCGAAATATAACACTAATAATTCATAGGTGGGAGAGAGGGGGGGGGGGGGGGGGGGTCAATTTCGTAAATCGTACGGGGGTCCGAGGCAATTTCGTAAAGTTTTCGGCCAAATTCGAAAAAGCACTGGTAAAGATGGGAAAATTTTACGAAATTGGAAAAAAAAAAAACCAAATTTAGTTCAAAAAACCCAAAATTCTTACGATTTTGAATTGCATTTCGTTAAAAGTTTCACGAAATTCTATTTCATCTTTTCTATTTCGTAAATTTTTTACGAAATTGAATTTCGATTTCCTGTTTCGTTAAAATTTTGACGAAATTCTATTTAATTTTTTTCTATTTCGTAAATTTTTTACGAAATTGAATTTCGTTTTCCTATTTCGTAAATTTTTTTACGAAAATTTTTTTTAAATAAATTCATGAATTTGGCCTCTGAGGGGGGGGGGGGGGGGTGGGGGGTATTTCGTAAAGGCAAATTTCTGACCCCCCCCCCCTTGTCCATGTATGCTAATAATTACCACAATGAGTTCCCTTGCATTGCACAACCGAATTATTGGCATCAATGATTTTGAGTTCGTTGTGACAAGCGATGGCATCCCAAGAATTTTGTCGGAAATTTAAAAGCATCTTAAAACATTTTAAAATAGTTTTTGGGATTAAAAAATTTTCACTCACTTTTTTTACCTTTATTTAAAGAAAATTCTTCAACAAAAACAATGGCAATTTCCATCATTAATTTCGCCTCCTTTCTCATTTTTTCATTCATTAATTTATTAGATCCTGTTGTTTCGTAAAAAGAGCTAATTTCAGGAGCTAATGATACCAAGATTATTTAATTTGGTTATTAAAAAACTATGTCTCTTTTTAGAAAAATCTGTAATTGGCATTTTTATGCCAGCACCAACTTACCCTTTGATGCTGTTGCTTCTTCATTTTGCTAATTTTGTCCTGGAGATTGTTTTTTTCCGCTTGTAACTGCATGATTTGTGCAAAGGCAGCTGCTTAAACGGGGGGATGGATTATTAAAATTACGATAATTTAATGGAAAAACCACAGTAACCATTCACTCGCAATTCGCTTACTGTATTTTTCCTTTTCTTCTTTTCGCTTCTTTTGCTTCTTCTCCATTTTGGCCATCTTCGCCTGCAACACGTTTCGATCAGCGATCAGCTTCTGCTGCTCCGACTCGGCTTCATGGGTTCTCTGAAAAATTTCAATAATTTTTTAATAATGAAATTTGGCTTTTTTTGGTGCTCTGACGTCACTCAAAAATCTTAAAATAAAATATTTAATTAATTTAATAACTCTTCTTTAATAAACAAATTTTAATTGATATTATCTCAATATAACCCTAAACATTGAGATAATTTTTTGAAATTTAATGAAATTTTTTAAATTTTGCAGTCAAATAAGGAAACTTTGAGCTAATGAAAGTTAAATGTATCAATTCCCGTGAGTTGTTTTTTAAGTTTCTTTAAATTTTTACACATTTAAGACTCTTCTTTATCTTCAAAGTTCAATTGATTTTGTTGCGTAAATGTGAAATTTTCAAATTATTTTTCGACATTTTGTTAAAAGCAGGGTTCGATATAGACCGAAGCAGATGTCAGATTTGGGTTCTCCGCCCTGAAAATCCTTTTATCTTAGAAAAAAATTTGAATTTTTTATAAGCGTCCGTCACGCAATCTAAAGTATTATTCCCCTCATCTTTTCTATCCCGGCACTTTCCCTCCTTTTGCTAATTTTCTCAGTCCGTCCAATTCGTGCAAAAGCCCACCTTCTCAAGTTCATCAATCTTGCTCAAATGTTTTGCTTCCCGCATTTCCATTTTGGCAAATTTTTTACGCAATTCCTGAAATAATAAAATGTAATCATTTTTTTCATTAATTAATGTTTTCATTTGTGTTCCGTCCACCTTCATTTCCTTTTGGTGTTCAGCGATTGAATTGACACAATTTCCCTCATTTTGTCCGTCCTTTTCCGAGGGATTCATTTCTGAATTAAAAGTTTCAGTTCATAGTTAATCGTTTCCGATCATTGTCAGCACCAGCAGAGGTTCCGCCCAATGACTTCGCTTGCTCTTCCATTTGCTCCAATTCTTTGATTCTGTCCCGGAGAAGACGCAATTCTTCGGACGGACCCAAATTTGAAGACGATGATGCCATATGATCAGAGAAAATATTAATGAAAATTTACGTTTTACCTGTAAATACTTTTAATATAACTAGGGCTATAAGTTATATGCACTAAAAAATGTAAAATATGCCCTAAAAAGCCGAAAATGCCCAAATTGTTAACACTTATGTATCATATTTCGTGTCCAGGGTGCATGAAATTCCGGTACTTTTCTCCCCCCTGAAATTTTCAAATAAAAAGCCATTTCTAGGGTAGTTTGTGACGCTGATCACGAATATAATATTTATTTTGCAAAATTCCGAAACCCAGACCTGAAATTGAACAAAAAGTCGAAAGTTTAAATCTTCGAATTTTGCATTTTCGTGGCTGAAATACATGGAAATAAACTGAAACATAACTCATGCAAAAAAAGACCATTTAAAGCATTTCTAGACTAAAAATCCGAAATTCAGGGATTTGCACTTTCGACTTTTTGTTCAAGTTCATGTTCGGGGTTCGAAATTATATTCGTGATTAGCTATCCCGAAAACCGCTTAAAAGGGTTTTTATACATACCACCATCTGAATTATTACCAGAACTTCAAAATTTATGTGCTGTACGTTTTGACAAATCTGTACATTCGAAAATAAAGAACTTAGATGGCGAAAACATTGGAAAAGAACGCGTCAAAAAACAATCGATATTCCCAAATATGGTTAGAGAAAAATAAATTTAATAGAGAATAAAGGAAAATGGTGCTATTCGTTTCTTAAAGCCGATTTGTTGATAAAACATTGCTTAAGTAATTTGCTTTTTAAAAAAATAAATTTTCCATTCCTTGGTATCATCGAGACCATTTCAAATTACACCAAGTGCAAAAAATAAAAGCATGAAATTGCTTAAGTCAACCAAATTTACATCCATTGTATAATTATGTAAAATAAAAAAACAACAAAAAATATCCAAAAAATGAATCACTTGACATCGAATTTTGACAATTTGTTTTCCTTTAAATGTTGGCAAGTAAAAAGTTTGGCCCAAAATTTGCTTCAATTTGGTCGCCAAATGAAAACAAAGAAACAAAGGGAAACACTTGGTCAGCAGAAAATGAAGATGAAATGGCCAAATTGGTGGTATCTGAAAACAAAAACATTTTATTTTTATTAATTATAATTTTTATTATTATTAATTGACCCAATCGGTGTCCATTCTTCGTGAAAATGATCTGCCGAGTGGCCAAATTAACGCCACATCCGACAACATCACCAGCATAATATTCAGCATTTCCATCTTTTCTGGCCCCGTTAATCCAAAAATGACCATTGCATTGGTATGCGTAAGTGTCGCGACGAATTCGAATATTTTCTCCCAATTGCATCGGGTGTTTAACTGCGATTCCGAACAGCACACCGTAGGTACTAAAAGCGTAATTACATTTTAATTAAAAAACGACATTAATTAGGGGGCACAATTTTAGTTGATTAAAATATATTTTTGTATGAATTCTTAATTAATAAACAATTAATCACGCTTTTTTGACGTTTTCTTCTCTAAATACTTATTTTGAACCTTTATATTGGAATTTTATCAATCATTATTCCCCGATAATTTAATCAAATCATATTTTCAGTTTATTCTGGATCAAAAAACCAGATTTTTAACATTTTTTTGCGGCATGCTTTTTAACAAAAATTTTGAGGAATGGGCGAGGGGAGAGAGTCCGGCGGTGCCGATAGGCGCCGCCGGAATTTTTTTTATAATTTCTTTCTGTTTGTTAACATATTTTAACCAAAAAATTATCAATTTTGCGCTTTTTACATTCAAAAGGCTTTTTTTGCGGCATTTTTTCAAAAAACATTCATTTTTAGGCGGGGGAAAGTCCGTGGGTGCCGGTAGGCGCCGCCGGAAAAAATTTTGTAATTTACTGCGACTTGGTAACAAATTTTACCAAAAAGGCCAGTTTTTGCATGGCAAAATTTAGGTCAACTTTTGAAATCTTATGAGATGTGGCACTGCGGTTTTTTGGGATTTTTCATGAATTTAGTTATAAAATGTGTTCAAAATTCAATAATTTTTCCTCTTTTCCCCCTTCGCTGGCGACCCTCTCCCCTCAAAATAGTCATTCTTAACAGTGTAAAATTTTCTCGGTTTTCGAGACTAAAAACCCGAGACCGGGAAGCGAAAAACCCGAGAAATTTCCCGAGTCGGGAACCGAGAACCGAGACTCTCGCACATCCCTAGTGCTTTTAAACAGGCCCAGTCTAAAAATTTTATTTGTTGTTCCTACTCCAATCTGATATTTGGCAAAAAATGAAACACAAATTCCATGTTTGGTCATTCCCGTTTTTCCTGTTATTCCAACGAAATGTACTATTTTTTATTTGGTTTTTTGTTCTTTTTAATAAATTTAGAAAATTGGAGTAAACTTTGAAAGCATTTCATTATTTTTATTTTCCATAACTGTTCCATCAAAATTTAACGATAAGTGAGTCATATCACTAAACAATATAAAAATTTGTTAAAATAAATAATACATAATATTTGTTAATTTTCCATATAACTGTTGAATCATTCACATTATATGGAAAATTGGTAGAGTCAAAGCAGAAAACTCCATTATCATTTGAACATCAAATAAATAATAATTTATTATTAAAAAAAATAAAAATTTCAGATAAAAATTGCTATAAATGTGCCGTATTTTTTTACTAATTCTTTTGCTTGCCTGCTTCAGTTTAATTGGTCGAAGTAATAAATCAAAATTATAAAAAATTTACTGGTCAATTTTTTTTTAATTTAGCAAATTGGATCCACTGCCGCATTGAAACTGTTGGCACTGTTACAGAAGAAAACAAATTTGTTCATTCGACCCCTAATCCATCCAACCTTAACAGTCTTTGTCCGAAAGAACATTACACTTACTGTAGTGCTGCACATTGTTCTAAAGGTTTGAATGTATGTATTGATTTTTAAGGGCAAAATGACAAAAATTGTTGAAAACCAATGTTTGAAAACCAACCCGTGCCATGGGAATATACAAAAAGTCGAGACCTAAATAACATTTTACTTCTAGGAAAGGGATATTTCACCGTCTACGCTTGCTCCGAATTGTCTTACTTACAACAAACAAAATATTGTGCCAAAATGCATGAAGATTGGATGGCTTTAACTGAATGCATGACAAAAACCGGGATGGAAGAAGCGGCATGTAATAATTCACAAATATATGACCCGAATAATTTTGAGAAATTATACGGGGGATACAAATGCAAACAATGCATTATTGGCGAACAAAACAAGGACAACAGCAACGAACATTTCAAATAGAATACGCCGAATACGGAGACCAATGAGCTGGGTAACACAAAGCTGAATCAAAATTTTTGTGAAAAAAACTACATAATTGAATTTTTTATTTTATTTTTTATTGAATCGCATGTATCATTCAACTCCTTTTTATCTCTGACTGACGAATCTAAAAGAATTTTGGCGTTAACAATTCCCTGTTGAGTTACAGAACCGAGACTAAAATGGCGTGGGACTGAACCGTCCAATGTCTAAAAATTGCAAGAATTCCAACGAATATATAGCAATTGCTTCCTCCGGGCAATGTGAAATTGAATCCAAAAGAATCTTTGGATAAAAAACTCTGTGGAAAAAGATGGGATCTGTAGGGGAAGAAGATTCAAATTAAATAGGAACTCAACCAATTGATCAGGGTAGCCAGATTAAAATTTGAAAAGCCTCATTTGGCATGCAAAAAAACCTCATTTTGGGCCAAAAAGCTTCATTTTTACAAAATATTCAAAACACGTTTTAACATGTTCAAAATTTATCTTTTTATGTCCATCAGGGACGGTCGCCCATTTTTTAAAGATTTTCATTTAAAAATATTCCTATTTTATGGTTTTTATGAAAATGGAAAATTTGGGTGAGAATGATACCAAATTGCCTGAATTTGACTGTTTTAAAAGGTTAGGAGAGCCCTTTTCCTTCAATTTTTCGAGTTTTGAACCGCTTCAAAAACGGTTTTTTTTGATAAAAAATTGTGTAAATAAATGAAAATGTAACGGAACCCGGACCCCAGCCGTTTTTTGGCTAACTTTTTTCTTTGTTATCCAAATCAAACATTGTTGGTATCATTCGAAAGCTGTAAATGTCCTCTATTAGTCTGCAAAATTTTGAAAAATTAAGTAAAGGTTAAAAAAAATTATGGCCAGAACAACTCAAAAAACCAAATTTTCCAACTTTTATGGCCATAAATTTGTTCAAAATTGACGAAATTTTTTGGAAATTTGCGAATGATACCAATAATGTTTGATTTGGATGACAAAGAAAAAAGTTATAGTCCAAAAAAATTCTGGGGCCCAACTGACGTAGACCGAAATATAACACTAATAATTCATAGGTGGGAGAGAGGGGGGGGGGGGGGGGGGGGGGGTCAATTTCGTAAATCGTACGGGGGTCCGAGGCAATTTCGTAAAGTTTTCGGCCAAATTCGAAAAAGCACTGGTAAAGATGGGAAAATTTTACGAAATTGGAAAAAAAAAAAACCAAATTGAGGACCCCGACATTTGAGGACCCGACATTTGAGGACCCGACATTTGAGGACCCCGACATTTGAGGACCAGACATTTGAGGATATCCCCGACATTTGAGGACCCGACTTTTGAGGACCGACATTTGAGGACATATACAATTTCAAAAAAAAAATAATTGGGAATTTTATTCTACATCATTAAAAAAAAGAAAAAGCCTTTCCCAGTGGCGACATGAAGTTTGGGCACCGGGAAGTTTGGGCACCAGGAAGTTTGGGCACCAGAAATTTGGGCACCGGGAAGTTTGGGCACCAGAGGGAGGGATTTCAAAAAAATAAAACAATATAAATATATAAAATGTCATATAAATCATTAAAATTTAGTAAATTTAACAACCCTTGTGCTAAAAAATTTCTATGTTCTTGAAAATTAAAAAATTTTTATATGGAAACCTGGCAATATTATAATTTAGTCAATTCTTACGTTGTTTAAACGTAGAATTAAACATGTACTGGTTTCTGTTTGGACTTAGACCTGAATACCGGCTTTAGTTGGGCCCGAAATAACAAGAGACTCGTCTAATACTATTTAAATTTATAAATTTTAAGTCTTGAACATACTGAGCCTTGTAATGATACAAATAATACATACATATGTAAGGTATTTTATAGAATGAATGGTAATCAGTTTAGCAAAATAAGCATGCTTAATCGAGTGAATATTCGTTAAAAAAACTTTCTATTCGTAACTTGATTAAATTTACTATGCTTTTAAATTAGATGGTTGCAATTTATAGACAATTAAAAATAATTTTATTTTTTAAATCCTTAATTTAGTGCCCAAACTTCCCGGTGCCCAAATTTCTGGTGCCCAAACTTCCTGGTGCCCAAACTTCCCGGTGCCCAAACTTCCGCCCCCCGAATATATAGCAGCAATTGCTTCCTTCTGTCAATGTGAAATTGAATCCAAAACAAATGATATTATGATTCCATAAGAAAATCGGAGTTGTTAATATTCTTCATTTTTACAAAACTAAATCAAAATCAATGTTTGTAATTGTTTAGAAATATTTGTGCCGATTAACGTTTCTGATCCCCGTAGTGGCACCGCCTGCATTAGCCCAAAGTCACTCTTCAGTGTCGTTGTTTTTGGTTGTTATTTTTAAGTTTTTGTTTAAAGGTTTTTTTTTAGCAACTTTGGCAATTATTGGCACCCGAATTCATAACAAAATGAGTGAGTAGAAGTGAAAATGCCAAATGGAAAAACATTTGAAAAAAGAAATATATTGTTTATGTATCAGGAATAAGAATTTCATTTTATTTGTAATATTTTTGAATTATATGTATCCAATCAAAATGCCTGAACTCGTTTCCCAATATTTAATTTTCACATTTAATAATTTAATTTGGTTAAAAAGAGTTTGTCAGTTTATTATTCTGATAATTAGAACAGATCGTATTATGAGATGAGCTGAAAGGAATTTTTTTTTCTTTTTCAACCAAATCTAACAATCTTGGTCTCATTCAAAAGCCCGGTACTTGTGCAGTTTATGCGCCATAAAAATTTTTTAATATAAATTTTTTTTAACCAATTTTTCTAGGGTTTCGGGGTCGCTGATCACGAATCCGGCATCCATTTCGACATATTTGGAACCCCGAACCCGAACTCGAACAAAAATTTAATTTCCAACCACACTTAAGGTTTTTACTTTTTGTTCTAATTCGGGTTCGAAACGGGTCGAAACGGATGTCAAATTCTTAGTCAATGACCCCGAAAACCTAAGGAAACCTGTCCTACCCGACTCTATAAATTATGATTAAAAAAAAAATTATGGGGACATACCATATAGAGCCACAACCTCTATACGCATGGGTACAGTCCAACAACTTGTGACCAAAAATGATGCAAGACAGAATCATGATCGCCAAAATGATTGCTATGGTGGTTGTTGACTCGAAATCGGAGAAAAGCAATTTTGGAAAATTTTTTTGCAATTGTTCGAATTCGGGATTCGAAATAGCACGATTTTAGTTCAGATTCGTGATCAGTGACCCCGAATTTTATGGTGCGTAAATTGCACAAGTACAGAAAGCCTTTCACACGCTCTATTAGCTAGTGCTGTCCGAGAGTCTCGGTCTCGAGTCGAGAAAAGTCTCGGGTTTTTTTGGTCTCGGTCTCGAGTCTCGGGTTTTAAGTCTCGGTCTCGATTTTCGAGACTCGAGACCGATACCGAGACTTTTTTACACCCCTAATGATTGGCTTTTTGTAAATTTAAAATTAATATAATTTTGCTAACTTTTTGATTCGTTTTCTTATTCGTATTCGTGTTCTTGTGGGTTGTGCTCTCCGTTATTTTCTTAATTTTAGCGTTGGATCAGTTCCCTTCCAAGTAACTATTTTTTCTTCTGATTTTTCAAAATTATTCCCTTTTCTGTGGGAATTCAATCACAATTTTAACAATTAAAATCATAAATATTGTTATTTGAAAAAAAAAAAATATATTTTTGTGATTTTGAGCCAATTTTTGAGAAAAATAAGAAAAAATTTTAATTTTTGACTTCATACATTTTTTAGGGGGGGGGTTTCGCAAATTTTTAAAATTTTCTTAACAAATTCATTAAAAAGTCAAAAAATTTTCCCCGGCGCCGCCTGGCGGCATCGCCGAACCCCAAAAGAGCTCAAAATCGTAAAAATTGGCCATTTTTTGGTGAAAATCTGTTAACAAATCACACCCAAAGATCAAAAATTTTTTCCCGGCGGCGCCTATCGGCACCGCCGGAGCTCCAAAATTCCCTTTATTTTTTTAAAAGTTTTTCTAGGCTAAAAAATCCACTTAGATTTTTTTAATCTGAAAATTCTAAGTTTTAGTTGAAAATTCTTAGAAAAATTTTTTTTTGTACGAGTTGCCCTTTGTACGAGTTGCCAATTGTACGAGTTGCCTTTTGTACGAGTTGCCATTGACCCAATGAGAGCTAACCCCCCTCTAACCCACCCCCCTCACTGGAGAGGGGTTGAAAAATAAAACCCTTACTTTTTTTCATTTAAAATGTTTTAAGCCCGCCCCACGGTAAGTCTTAATCTTTTTTAAATTATGTTTTTATTTCTTTCATTAATATTCTTATACTTATTAATATTTCGAGTATTAATGTCTTCATGTTAAAATTCGACACTTCACGACCGATTTTCATGCAGTTTTAAAGAGTTCCCATAATTTATTTTCATCGTTATAGGCAGTTATAAATTGATAAAAAAAATAAATTGAGTTATATAACTCAGATTCTTTACCACATTTCTTTTATTAATTATTGTTTAGACACTCAAAAAAAAAAATTTATGAATCAAAGAATTAAAACAATAAAATGTTAAGAAAAACTCAGGAAAAAATTAATTTATTGCAGATATTTCTTCAGGAGAGTGAAAAATCAAATTTGAAATTCGGCCCAAAATTCGCCTCAATTTTGTCACCAGAGTTGCGCAGAGAAACGAATGGATGAAAAGAATCGTCAGCCAAATATGGAGCAACAAAAAGATAGGAGGAATCTGTGAAAATAATAAATGAAAAATAATTAAAGGAATCATACTTTAAGTGATTTTGAGAATTGAAAAATAAAAATAATTCGAAATAAAATAAGTAACATTATTTAAAAAATTATTTTTTTTTTGCCAACCCAAACGAAGTCCATTTTTGGTGAAGATGATCTGCCGAGTGGCCCAATTAACACCAATTCCTACGGTATCGCCTTCACCGTAGGAATATTGGGCATTTGTTCCTTTCCCTTCTCCGTTAATCCAAATCTCGCCATCACTTTCATATGCATAAGTGCCATTTTGATATCGAATTCCTTCCAATTTCGTCTGCTGTTTAACAGCAAATCCGAAGATAAGCCAACTGAATAAAGAAGAAATAAATAATAAAATAAATCACTTTTTAATATTTTTATTAAAATGTTCAAAATACCAAATTCGCTTACTATTTTTCTTCCTTTTTCATAACTGAAATTTCATAGTAAAAGAAGTCAGACAAATGCTTGTTCAGCAAAATCGAATATTTAGCGAAAACAGAAGAGCGCCATGAGTCTTTTTTAGGAGAAAATGAATTTTGGTGTGAGTTTTAAAAAATACCAGAATTTGTTCCCTTACGAAGGACAATGAGACTTTTGTTGCCAATGATTTCGAGATTCTCATTACAAACTTTGGCATCCCAATAATTTTCCCGTGGAAAATTGAGAATTATCTTAAAATTTACTTCAAATAAATAATATTGGATTTAAATAATTTGGTTCTCTTACTTTAGCGGGGTCGAATTTGAATTTTTGTCCAAAATTTGTCTCAATCAAATCGCCAGAATTTAAATTACCAACCCAAAGGTTGGCCATTCTTTGTGAAAATGATCCGCCAAGTGGCCAAATTAATGCCACAACCGACGAAATCGCCACTAGAAAAGTTCGCATTTTCAATGTTGCTTGGTCCATTGGCCCAAAATTGGCCATCGCTTTGGTATGCGCAACAGTCCGAATTTTGGCCAACACTTCCGTCCAATGGCATCGCTTTGGTGGCAAATCCAATTGAGCAAAGACTGAAATTGAAAATAAATTAATCAAATTTTAATTTGGTCTTGGTACTTTTTGCAACTTTTAATTTTGATTTCAAAGTAAAAAATGCCGGATTCAGAGAACAAAATTGGATGTTTAGCGAAGACAGAGCGACGACCTTAATGTTATTTTTTTATAAATATTTATTAGTATTAAAAAGTAATCAATAAATTCATTCTTTTCTGTATTTCTGTCTGTAAATCAGTAAAACCCAATAAAACTTATTTCAATATAGAATTTGGCCAATACACCGCATCAGACAAAAATAATTCTTACAATTTTTTGAATCAGCTCCAAATTAGCCTACAAGGGAACCGCACATACTGTAAATCCACGTACAGTAACTCGAAATTAGCCTATTTTCTCCATGCCCCGTCTCGAGCGGGACCGGGAATTTTGGGCAAAAGCGGGACCGGGACTTCTCGGATTGAAAAACCGGGACTTTTTGGCTGGGAAACCGGGACTTTCCCGGTCACAGTTAAAATTGGCCAAAACCAGGACTTCGATACTCAGTTGTCCGTGTTCAGGTCCCGGTCCCGCTCAACTCTAGAGGAATGCTTTATTCCGATTGAAACTCAAATTTTTCGTACTTTTCAAAAACCGACTCACTTACCGCTTCCATCGCCTTTGTAATGCACTTTCAAAGATTCCGAGCCAAAGATTTCGAGATCATTGTGACTTGCATTGATATGCCAAAGGTTTTGTTTTGGGTTCGAAAAGTTCTAAAATAATTTACATTTTTATATATTTTTAAAAGTATTCATTGTTTTTCACCTCGGCAATGTTCTTGCGAATGTCCGGATGGACAGCTTTTAAAAGTTCTGCAAAATTAAAATATTAAAAATTATTTTTAATTTTCATTTTTACCATTTCCAAATCGGTCTTTCAAAGCGCCAATAAACATTTTTTCTTTCTTTTGCTGTTCCACCAATTCATTGAGTTTTGTTTCAATTTTCTTCAAACTTTCCAACTCAGAATTGATCCGCCCATTCTTAATCTGAAAATTGAATATAACCGCAAATTTTAAGAATGAATTTTTAATATCATTTTATTTAAACCACCGTAATGAAGCTGATCAATGCCACTGTTACCGTAATGTTAACTACAGTCAAAATGAAAAACTTCTTCATTTTTCTTCTGTCTGGAAATAAAAATATTTCTAAATTTTGCATAAATCAAAAGGTTTCCCCTTTCTTTAAAATTGGTGCTAGGTCGAACCGAAAATAGTCTCAGTGTGGGCGAACCGAAAAATAATCTCAGTGTCAATAAAATATTTTAATTTAATTTATTTAAAGCAATTCTTTTTTAATTGAATATTAATAAAATTTAAAATTTTCAAATAACAATATGTAATTTCGAGGTTCTATTTTTCTTCAATCTTTTCTTAAATATTCTGCTCAAAATAAATGCTAGTTTTCGTACCATTAATAAATGCAGAATAATTTTTGAATCTTAACATTAGTGGAAAAAGAATAGTGGAAGGAAAATTTATGGTAAAAAATGCATGAAATTTATGGGGAAACGAATGAAGAACTTTTATTTGCGAAAATATTGAGTTTAGTAGAAAATTTGTAGCTTTGTTTTTTTCTAAAAATGAAAAATCCTCTTGTAAGCTTACTTGCCAATCAATTAGATGGCTTCAAGATCTGAAATAAATATTTCGTTTCTATGTAATTTTTTTTTGGTACGAAGATGGAATGCTTTTATAGTATTCTTTTCTAGTTTATTTTTAAAATATTATCTAATTAAATTTATTATTTTTCGAGACCGAATTGAATTGTATAATTAAATTAAAATATTTTACTGACACTGAGACTACTTGCGGTTCGCCCACACTGAGATTATTTTTCGGTTCGCCCCTACTGAGACTATTTTCGGTTCGTCTCAGCACGTTTAAAATTATGCAAAAAATAAAATTTCTCACCACCCATTGCAGTTTCTCTGCTGTTACCGTCAGAAAAGCTGCTGGTCCCACCATCATTCACTTCTGCTGAATGTTTAAATTTAATTGGATATATACAGTAGCCCAAAAATTAAAATATTTTCCTACCGTTTCCACCTTGTCCAAACACATCAGAGGAGAATTCGTCCTCTGTTGATGAAAAAGTGTTTAATGATGACATTCGAATTTTATAAACAAAAATTCGATTCTTAATTTGGTGTAACAAAATTTTTAAAAAATTCGAGTTAAGGTCAATTGTTCTGCATTTTCTGAATTTGTGTACATAATTTAGATGACAAAAGTAAAATTTCAATGACCCATAATGAGAGAAAATGGGATGGACAAAAGATAATAAGAGAAAGGCTATTTGATTTGAGTCATTATTCATTCTAATTGCCTTTGATTGTTGGGCAAACGGTGACCCAAAAAGACAGGCACAAACAGCAGAGGAAAGAGTTGGGAAAACGGCAAATAAGTTGAGATAAAAAGTTTATTTTTAAAAAATCATACCTAAAACATTATGTCTTAATTAGGGAATAGAGGTAAAATCTATCCCCACTTTAAAAAGTGCTTCACATGGGACAATATAAGCTGGAACAGTTGGAAATTTTTGCACAAGAGGAAAATAGCGCCGCAAAATCTTACGGGTCAGGGATTTATAGTTTCTTTTTTGTTTTGTGAAAATTATTTGGTTTCACATCAGCAGGATTCGAACTTGCTTACTTTTTTTCCTTTAATTGGGCAAAATGATGTCCTACATAAATATTTCAGAAGATCATTGTAATACAATTTTGGAGATGAAATGGAGAAGCAGCAAAAAAACAATCTAACGAAAAAAAAATTTGGCTTAAAAAGAATTTTTTAAAATCATTTTTATGGGTAGCCCTAGAGCATTAGTCCATTTCGGCTGGCAGTAGAATGAATTTTATTTTTTAAAATTAAATTATCGGGGGAATAGTGATTGATAAAATTTCAATATAAAGGTTTAAAATAAGTATTTAGAGAAGAAAACGTCAAAAAAGCGTGATTAATTGTTTATTAATTAAGAATTCATACAAAAATATATTTTAATCAACTAAAATTGTGCCCCCTAATTAATGTCGTTTTTTAATTAAAATGTAATTACGCTTTTGGTACCTACGGTGTGCTGTTCGGAATCGCAGTTAAACACCCGATGCAATTGGGAGAAAATATTCGAATTCGTCGCGACACTTACGCATACCAATGCAATGG
>SIJG01000044.1:1072157-1176814 GCA_023374025.1 Heterodera schachtii
TGCTCGGCACACTCAACCTGACCGTGTCATTTCTGTGGTTGGTCGAGACCAAAGGCATCAACTTGGACTCCGTCCGATTGGCACAAGTGGAAGCGGAAGATGAAGCTGATGATAACGGAACGGAAGGGATGAAGCGGAATGATGAGAGGACACCAATGACGGCAAAGGATTTAGAGGGGACGGGTGAAGCATTGATGAAGCCGCAATAGGCGGGGAGGGGACGCGGGGCCCACATTTCCGGGGATCTGCCCCGTTTCCTTGAGATCCCTTTAATCCGATTTTGATAATTGTTCCCCGGTTTGAAAAGCCTCGTTTCCTGTGAAAACATTTCTCAAATTTTGAGTATGCCTATTTTCGGGGATCATCAGCTTGGCTCTCCCCGGTTTAGTCGTTCCCCGGTTTGAGAAGCCCCGTTGCCTTAGGGTCCCCGTTCTTCGTGTTCATTATTTCACTTTGGTTATGCGATATTTGCTTGGTCTAAAATTCTCATATATTTACTTTAAATCATTTTGTTGTTTTTATCATTTTTAAGGTTTAATCAAATTTAGAACATTTAAACATTTTTAATTGTTATCAAAGGCACATAATTTTTATTTATTTTTTAATTGTCACATATTATGTTCATCACCTCATTTGATATTCAAATAAAAATATTATTATTTTCTTTATAGAAGATTTACCAAAATTTCAATAAAAATAATTTTTAAACTTAAAAAATCATGTCAAGAATGAAAAAATAAATTTTAAGGATGAATTTTTGAGAAGGTTTTTCATTTCTTAAAGGGGTGTATTTTTTGAAATTTTTAAAGTAATTTCTTAGCGGTGATTTTCATTTTTCTTTGCGTTTTTGTTAAGGATTTTTTCGAAAATCCTGAAGATAGACGCCAAAAATGGCAAAATAGGCATAAAAATATACACCTAGGCATTAAGTACAAAAACCCCAAATTAGGCAAATAAAAGAAATGGTTTTGAAAAATAAAAAGGAAGCGAAAAATTTGGCTCTATTGCAGAAAAAAATTATTATTATTTGCTTATTTATTTCATTAAATTTATTTTGAGGAATGAATGATGATCAGTTCAGTCTGGATGAAGAAGAAGAAGATGAACAGCAAGAAAAGAGTAAAACTCCCACAAAAGATGGTAATAAGCATCTTTTAAAAAATATAATATGATATTTTCAGCTATAATTTGATAACTTGACAACAATTTCTAATTTATTAAAATTATTTGAAAAATCGCTTCAAATTTCAGTTTTGGAAGACCATTTGTAAGACACTTATTCGAATCCTTTAATTATTGAAAATATTTAGTATTTATTCATCAGTCATTTTGACTGGCAGCAGAATTAATACAATCAAAGAAAATCTTAAAACTCGACCGATTCTGCGAAAAATGCTAAAACCATAGGAATAATTTTTTAATGTTAAAACTAGGGTTGCTCCTCGAGCCCCCCGATTCGACTTGAGACATTTTTGGGACCTATCCCCCGAACCGACCCCCGAAACGTGCCCCTCCGCCGAAAGGCGCCGACGGGGAAATTTGAAATTTTTTTTGGCATTTTAATGAATTTTGCAAAAAAAAATTTGTTCAAATTTTAATATTTTTAATTGATTTATATTTTAAGCTGGCGAGAAAAATCGCTTGCAATTGGAAAATGTTCAGAAGAAACTTTTGGAAAAAATAAGCGAATTGGAGAAGCAGCAAAAAGAACAGTCAAAAGGCGAGGGAAATTAAAAATTATTATATTTAAATATTTGCATTTAATTTACAAACTATTTAATTTTTAGCCACTGCGGATCAATTTTCAAAAATTTTGGAAAAAATCACCGAATTGGAGAAAGAACAGAAGCAGAAGAAAAAGGTGAAATAAGGGAAAAAGGAAAAACAAATAAATTTTATGTTTCAAAAAATAATTTCAAGGTCGGGGTTTGACTCTGACTTTACATATAAACAATATTTACCAAAATATATATTTTTTAGCATTTTCCTTAATTTTGGTATTTAGGCATTTATTTTTAAAATTTTTAAATATATTATTTTAAGGCTCTCTTTTATTTCGGACAAAATTATTGGGATGTCAATGCTTGTCACATGAATCTCCAAATCATTGGCGAAAAAAACCTAATTGTCCATTATAAGGCAGACCATTGTGGTATTTTCAAACAATTAATCTAATCTATTTATCCTCAAAAGTTTGGTCTTCCGTCTTTGCTGAACATCCGATTTTGCTGAACAATAATTTTTCTGACATTTTTTATTATGAAATTTCGCTCAATGCGGGAGAGTGAGTTTTTTTCATTATCTATATAAAAATATCTAAAGGCGTTTAATTATTAATAACATAATTATATTCTTTATTAATTTTTCATCTTGTAAGTTTGGACGTAAGATTTGGATTCGCCGTCAAACAGCAAAAGCAGAAATATTTGGATGAGAGCGTTGTTTATGGAATTTCTTATTCTTATGCTTTTGATGGCTGGGTTCGGATTGCTGGAAAACAAATAGAAAGAACTGATAAATATGGTTTGGGCGATACCGTAGGAATTGGCATCAGTTCGGCTACTCGGCATGTCATTTTCACCAAAAATGGAACATGTTTAGGTTGTCAAATAATAAATTAAATATTATTAATTACATTCTTATATTATCACTTAACTTTTTTGTAGCTTTCGAACGTTTAACTGATTTGATCGTTGATCCAACTTATGATAATTCTTTTCATCCATTCATTTCTTTGAGCGACATTGGTGACCAAATTGAGGCGAATTTTGGGCCTAATTTCAAATTCGATTTGGCATCTCTCTGAGGAAGAATTTTCACTAAAGTTGATAATTTGTTCTTTTTGATCTTTTTTATGCTTTTCTTCAATTGTAATTTTGTTGTTTGAATTTTTAAAATGTAAAATAAAATTAAAATCGAAATTTTTTCATCGAAAATTTTGTTCCATCCCCCTTTGTCAGTGCAATTGATATTATATATCTTTTTATTCTAAATCAAAAATGATTGTAGGTGGATGCAGTTTTACATTTACAAAATGTGGAGAAGCAGACCCAACTCCATGTGATTTGGATACTAAAATTTTGATCACTCCCGATCACTCTTAAGGAGTGATCTGATCAAAGTGTTGTAATAACATTTTTTATCAGCATAAATGTTGACCTAGCGTGAATTTTTAAACCAAAAGGGAGAGGATCATTTTCTATAAAATTATATTTATCAAAGCTTGTTCACATATGTTTTTGGAATCATTAACGGATCAATGATCACGATTTCAACCAATTTCCGAATTCTTTAACCCAAATTCTAAACGAAAATGTGATAAAACTTGTTTTATTCGGTTCAGGAATTAGACAAGCAGTCATCTTATATGGTTTTTAAAAAATTTAATGGGACAAACTTTTTTAAGAACGCTAATTTTTTCTAAACTAATTTTAGGATTTGATGATGATGAGTTTAGTATATACGAAAAGATTGGCAAAAGAAAGAAGAAAGTGTAACGTTCTCAGTCCAATTTGGTCGGAATTAAAATAATCTTATAAAGGAAAAATATTTTTAACAATTATATTTTAAGCTGGCGAGGAAAAGATCGAACAATTACAAAATGATCAGAAGAAACTTTTGGAAAAAATCAGTGAATTGGAAAAGCAGCAAAAAGAACAAACAAAAGGCAAAGACATTAGCAATTTTAATAATTACATTTAAATTAAAAGTTGATTCGATTTTTAAGTAGCTGATTATCAATTTTCAAAAAATTAAGGATTCTCACAATTACAAAATGATCAAAAGAAAATTTTGGAAAAAATCAGTGAATTGGAGAAACAGCAAAAACAGCAGCACGAAAACACAATCAAAGGCACGTGAATTTTAGCTAGAATAAATTATTTGCGTATTAAAAACTTCTTTTCCTAGTTGAAATTTGTTATATGGGTTAATAATTTTGTTAAATAATTGTTCATTTTTATATTTTAATAATTATTTAGCTAAAACTGACCAATTCACAAAAATGCAAATTGATCAAAGGACTCGATTGGAAAATGACAGTGATTTGGCAATTTCCAATTGCCTAAAGATTTATTGGGATACCAATTCTCGTCACAAGAATCTCGAAATCAATGGCGACCAAAATCTCATTGTCTTTTATAACGAAGATAATTATGGTATTTTATTATAATTTACTTATATCTTTATCCTTAAAAGGTTCGAATTTGATCTTTGCTAAAAATCCGCCGATTTTGCTGAACAATAACTCGCCTGACATTTTTTACTTCGAAATTTCTATAAAAAATAAAATTGGGTAAGAGATTTTTTTTATTTTCTGTCCAATTTAGTATAAAAATTAAAACATGATTTTATTCATTTTTCAGTTGGAACATCAGCATCGGATTCGCACTCAAACAACAGACAAAATTGAAAAGAAGAATGGGAAATGGCGTATATGATTATTTAAGCAATGGAGAAATTTGGGGCAACGGAGAAGTAAAGGGAGAAAATGACGAATATTCCTACGGTGTTGGCGATACCGTAGGATTTGGCGGCAATTGGGCCACTCGGCAGATCATTTTCACCAAAAATGGGCTTCGTTTAGGTTGGCAAATAAATATATAATTAATTGATTTTTATGTTTGAATTATTTAAAATCCCTAAACTTTTTTTTATAGATTCCTCTGATTTTTTCGTTGATCCATATTTGGCTGATCATTATTTGCGTCCATTTGTTACGTTGGGTCATTCTGATGACAAAATTGAGGCGAATTTTGGGCCAAATTTCAAATTCGATTTGACAATTCTCTGAGGAAGAAGAAATATTCATTAAAACTGATCAATTTGTACTTTTTAATGTTTTTATGCTTTTCTTCAATTGTAATTTGGTTTTTTGAATTTTCAAAAAGGTCAAATGAATTAAAATCAAAAATATAATTCCGCGATAAATTTCCTGTAGTTTTACTTTTACTAAGTTGGACATTTGCTTGAGCAGACCCAACTCCCCTGGGAATGCTAAAATTTTGATTTCTCAAAATTAATTTAAATAAATAATTCGAATTTCCTTTTTCACCTGAACTTTTGCGGGGTCGAATTTGAATTGTGGCCAAAATTTGTCTCAATCAAATCTGGAAAATCAAAAGGAGGTGAAAAGAGCAAATCTCTTAAAAATAATTCAAGTAAAAATAATGTAAAAATAAAATAACTAACCCAAAGGATGGCCATTCGTTATGAAATTATCCGCCGAGTGGCCAAATTAATGCCACAACCGACGAAATCGCCACGAGAAAAGTTCGGCATTTCAACATTGTTTGACCCATTGGCCCAAAATTGGCCATCGCTTTCGTATGCGCAACTGTCCGAATTTTGGCCAACCCTTTCGTCCAATGGCATCGCTTTCGTGGAAAATCCAATTAATAAATATTATTAACCCTTACTGTATTTTTTGTCTATATTCAACAGTGAAAGCCCATAAAAAGTTATTCCAAAATAAAGCACTTGGCCAAACAAGCACAATGGATAAAAATAGATCTTCTCAGATACCGCTTCCATCGCCTTTGATGGACTTTTAATGATCCCAAGCCAAATATTTCGAGATCACTGTGACTGGCATTAGCATTCCAACAGTTTTGTTTTGGGTTTGAAAAGTTTTAAAATAATTTTTATTTTTATGTATTTTAAATCGTCATACGTATTAATTTGCAGCTTAAATTATCGCTTTCAGTAGCACATTCTGCTCTTATCTTAGCCCTCCAATTTTTTTTTGGCATTTTCAATTTGTTTCATTTTGTGAATCATTGCCTATTCATAATAAAGGCCTGTATAATTGATGATAAAGCCTTTGCATTCTAATCCCATTCAAATGGCAACAATTAAAAATCTTTTTCTGTCTTCAGCGTCTCTCCGTTTTTTTGTCCGTCGTCCCCGCGGGGAGCAAATTCCCCGCCTCTCCGTTCCCCAGCAGACAAATGTGAAAGAGCATTTTCTTAAATTGATTTATATGGCCAAGGATCATATAAATAAAATCAATTATTTGAAAAAGCCAAACGTTTAAGAAAATATGAAAAACAAAAATATGAAAATCAAAAATATTTTTTCATTTAAATCACAAAATAATTTTATATTTTCTTTCCTCAAACCATTAATTATGTTTTCTCTAAATATTGTATTTTGTGAATTAAATTCTATTATTTTCTTTAATTCAATTTCTCTTTCCCTTATAGGATAGGGTAATTAGTGGGAGGCACCGTGCGGCGTCGCATTGGCCGCGCGCCGATGGCACACCGCGAAAAGTCGCTTTATGGCGTGGGGTCGAGAGTCAATTCGCGACGGTCATTTGCATTTCCCTTTTTGTCTTTCCCTTTTTCTGATCATGTGCTTTCCCATCTCCACCCCTTTAAATGCTGTCATCACCTTTATTTGATTTTTTTTTCCATCCATAATATACTATTTTGTTTTTCTCATACGTTCCCTCTCTCATTTTCATCATTTCCTTTGCCTACTATTTTTCTCTACAATTTTTCTCCCATTCTTCTGCATTTATTCATATTGTAATTGCCTATCCCCGCCCATTGCCTTCAGCGATGACTTCCCCTTTCATTGGCCTTTATTCTTTCCTTTTCATGTTCAATTTTTTTCGCTTTGTGCTTTTCATCAGCAATATTTTGCTCCGCTCATAAATATTGAATTTGCGATATTAGCGCGCTTTTCCCTTCCAAATATTTCGGTGTGCACAATTTTACCATCGGATTATTTTAAGAATTATTCCCGTGCACATTCCGCAATAAATTAGCCAAAAAGGTCTGCCCATTACCCTCTTTCGTACTTTGGTATTGTTACAGCTGTAATAATTGGGCACAACATTTGTTTACATTTAATAGTGCTTTGACACATTTCCGGTAATTTTGGTTTGACTATTCGGTGCTTTATCACCTTTCATTTACACAATTTGGTCATTTGTCCCACTGGTCTCTCGATTTATTACATTTCGTCTTTTGTCCCTTTGGCTGACTGACTCATTACTTTTCGGCCATTTGTCCCACTGTCCGACCGACTTATTACATTTCGGCCTTTGTCTCATTAGCCGATCGCTTCATTTATATTTCGATCATTTGTCCTTTTGGTCGTTTTTGGCCGGTTGCTTTGTTGCGTTTCGGTCTTTTGTCCCACTTCGGCCTTTGTTACGCCAATTTTGGTATTTTGTCAAATTATCGGCTGCTATTCGCTCACAAATCAGTCCCAGTCTCGTTCACTATTTACTGGGAAAAGGCTTTTCATTGTCCGCCAAATCATTTTTGGCCATGATTTATTTCAAAAATATAAACATTTTTTATTATTTTTATGCATAATTTTTACATTTTTAATAAAATTTTCATCTCAACTTTTTTTTTGCCCTTTTTCCACCTCTTCCCACCGCAGTTTTGCCCATCTTTTTGGGTCACCATTTGCCCAACATTAAAAGGCAATATTTGAATATAAAAATGGAAGAAATAATGAGTATTAAAATATTTTTTAATCTTTTGCCCGTCGCATTTTCTCCAATTTTGGGTCATCGTTTTGCCCATAAATTTATTTAATTTTTGACTATAAATATGTGCACAATTACAGCGCTATAGCAGAATTAACCTTATTTGCTCATGTCTTTTTAAATTCTTTAAACAAATTCAAATGAAAATAATTTAATTTAATTTAGATTTTAAAATTAAAATGTCATCATTCACGACTTGTTCATCAGTGGACGAATTTTCTCCTCTCCAACGTAAAAAATTTGTTTAAAATGCATAATTAAAATACAATAATAATAACATTTAAATAATCAAATTTGTTAAAAATAATTTTTTAATTAAATTAATTTTTCATTTTCAGCAATTTTTCCAAATCTAAGCCCATCGGAGGAAATGAGTGTTCTGATTGCCAGAATTGCTGAGCTGAATCGAGCGAAAACAATTGAACCATCTGTTGCAAGTTCTGAAGCGTCTGGACAAGATGGATACGGTAAGGAATTTTGCATAATTGAGGAGGTACGGTATGAAAATTATATAATAAAAGAAATGGTTTTGAAATTAAATGCAAAAAATTATTTAGTCAAATTTTTTAACCCAAAATAAATAAAGGATATGGGGCCCCCATTCTTCACGATTGCCTAAATTAGAAACATTTAATGGAATTATTTATGTGAAAATTCGTAAAATTAATGATTTTTCATTTAAGGATTTTCCAATTATAGGGAAATGAAAGGAGCAAAAAAGTTATAATTATTTTTCTTATTTTATTACTCCACTTTTTTCTTTAAAAAATTAAATTATTTATTTATTTTTATTTTCAGCAATTTTTCCAAATCTAAGCCCATCGGAGGAAATGAGTGTTCTGATTGCCAGAATTGCTGAGCTGTACCGTGCGAAAACAATTGAACCATCTGTTGCAAGTTCTGAAGTGTTTGGACAAGACGGATACGGTAAGGAATTTTGCATAATTGAGGGGGTACGGTATGAAAATTATATAATAAAAGAAATGGTTTTGAAAAATAAAAAGGAAGCGAAAAATTTGGCTCTATTGCAGAAAAAAATTATTATTATTTGCTTATTTATTTCATTAAATTTATTTTGAGGAATGAATGATGATCAGTTCAGTCTGGATGAAGAAGAAGAAGATGAACAGCAAGAAAAGAGTAAAACTCCCACAAAAGATGGTAATAAGCATCTTTTAAAAAATATAATATGATATTTTCAGCTATAATTTGATAACTTGACAACAATTTCTAATTTATTAAAATTATTTGAAAAATCGCTTCAAATTTCAGTTTTGGAAGACCATTTGTAAGACACTTATTCGAATCCTTTAATTATTGAAAATATTTAGTATTTATTCATCAGTCATTTTGACTGGCAGCAGAATTAATACAATCAAAGAAAATCTTAAAACTCGACCGATTCTGCGAAAAATGCTAAAACCATAGGAATAATTTTTTTAATGTTAAAACTAGGGTTGCTCCTCGAGCCCCCCGATTCGACTTGAGACATTTTTGGGACCTATCCCCCGAACCGACCCCCGAAACGTGCCCCTCCGCCGAAAGGCGCCGACGGGGAAATTTGAAATTTTTTTTGGCATTTTAATGAATTTTGCAAAAAAAAAATTTGTTCAAATTTTAATATTTTTAATTGATTTATATTTTAGAGAAAAATCGCTTGCAATTGGAAAATGTTCAGAAGAAACTTTTGGAAAAATAAGCGAATTGGAGAAGCAGCAAAAAGAACAGTCAAAAGGCGAGGGAAATTAAAAATTATTATATTTAAATATTTGCATTTAATTTACAAACTATTTAATTTTTAGCCACTGCGGATCAATTTTCAAAAATTTTGGAAAAAATCACCGAATTGGAGAAAGAACAGAAGCAGAAGAAAAAGGTGAAATAAGGGAAAAAGGAAAAACAAATAAATTTTATGTTTCAAAAATAATTTCAAGGTCGGGGTTTGACTCTGACTTTACATATAAACAATATTTACCAAAATATATATTTTTTAGCATTTTCCTTAATTTTGGTATTTAGGCATTTATTTTTAAAATTTTTAAATATATTATTTTAAGGCTCTCTTTTATTTCGGACAAAATTATTGGGATGTCAATGCTTGTCACATGAATCTCCAAATCATTGGCGAAAAAAACCTAATTGTCCATTATAAGGCAGACCATTGTGGTATTTTCAAACAATTAATCTAATCTATTTATCCTCAAAAGTTTGGTCTTCCGTCTTTGCTGAACATCCGATTTTGCTGAACAATAATTTTTCTGACATTTTTTATTATGAAATTTCGCTCAATGCGGGAGAGTGAGTTTTTTTCATTATCTATATAAAAATATCTAAAGGCGTTTAATTATTAATAACATAATTATATTCTTTATTAATTTTTCATCTTGTAAGTTTGGACGTAAGATTTGGATTCGCCGTCAAACAGCAAAAGCAGAAATATTTGGATGAGAGCGTTGTTTATGGAATTTCTTATTCTTATGCTTTTGATGGCTGGGTTCGGATTGCTGGAAAACAAATAGAAAGAACTGATAAATATGGTTTGGGCGATACCGTAGGAATTGGCATCAGTTCGGCTACTCGGCATGTCATTTTCACCAAAAATGGAACATGTTTAGGTTGTCAAATAATAAATTAAATATTATTAATTACATTCTTATATTATCACTTAACTTTTTTGTAGCTTTCGAACGTTTAACTGATTTGATCGTTGATCCAACTTATGATAATTCTTTTCATCCATTCATTTCTTTGAGCGACATTGGTGACCAAATTGAGGCGAATTTTGGGCCTAATTTCAAATTCGATTTGGCATCTCTCTGAGGAAGAATTTTCACTAAAGTTGATAATTTGTTCTTTTTGATCTTTTGAGAGCGAAAATTATGAAACACTTCATCATTTACGAAATGCATTTGAAAGATGGCGGACACATTCAGCAGAGGCAAAATAACAGTGGAAAAAAATGTGCCAATTTTGTGGTTGAACCAAGCGCCAGCAAAAGCCAAAAATAAATCAACGGACTCGAAAAGGCGCCGAAAGCGGTGGAGAAAAGGAACGACATCACAATTGATGTAATTGAAAGGAAAAACGAATGGAATGATCAACGGGGCTAAAATATCTGTGAAATTATTTAAATATTTCGGTATCTTTAGCAATTTTTAGCAAAGACCCTCGCACTTTGCGAAAAATTCACCAAAAATGTTATGTAAACGAAAAACAGACCCACTAAGGATCGATGTAATTTTAAAAAAAAAGGCCCCCTAGAAATGTGGGAAAATCAATTTTATTTTTCTTGACCAAAATTTTTGAGTTAAAATTTTCACTGATTGAAGTGTTGACTAGCGAATTTTTAAAATTAGAACAAATTTATTATTGTTTTATTTCTAATATGAGAAGATAAATCACGAAATTCTCAAGCCTTGGAATGTGATGATCTGATGGGTGGGGGGTGGATCCGGCGGTGCCGATAGGCGCCGCCGGGAAAATTTTTGAAAATTTGAAGACAATTTAGTAAAAGATTTAGTAAAAGAAATGATAACTATTTTGTGATTTAAAGCTAATTTTTTTTAAATTAATGTTTTGTCAGCTGCGACGGGGAAAATTGGAATTTGAACGCGTTTTTTGAGAAAAATAACCCAAGTTTTAAAAAAAAATTTATTTAAAATTTAAATATACAAAAAGACAATCGCTCAAAAAATTTTTTTTTTTAAATTTACCAAAAAATCCGCGGCACGCAAAACAAAATCCCACAGTCGCAGACTCAAATTGCCGCGGTCGCGAATCGCGGTCGCGTCCACCAGGGATGGCACGGAATTCCGATTTCCGACATTTTTGGCTCGGAATTCCGAATTCCGATTTCCGAAAAAATTTTGGACTTCGGAATTCCGACTTCCGGTTTCCGAAATTTTTGATAAAAAGTCGGAAATTTTCGGAAATTTTTTTTGAATTTTTTTTCAAAAAATTAACAATTTTTATAATTTTTGTTAATAAATTGCACTGAAATCAAATATGTATTTAAATAGATCAAAAATTTTGGAATCGCCTTACTTGGTTAAGAATTTAAAATTTAGCCTATTAAAATATTTAGGAAATTTTTATTATATTTTATGTTTTTTGAAAAATTTCCGAATCCCGACTTCCGACGTTTTGGGATCGGAATTCCAATTTCCGACTTCCGAAAAATTTTTGGGCCTCGGAATTCCGATTTCCGAAATGGACCCCCGGAATTCCGATTTCCGAAAATTTTTGGGGCCTTGGAATGCCATCCCTGGCGTCCACTATCATACGCATAAGTGCCGTTGCGACTTAGAATTGTTCCATTCAAGTTGTTCTGCTGTTTGACTGCAAATCCGAAGCTAATAAACCAGTTGATGCAATTAACAATAATTCAAATTAAATATTCTATAAGTTTTTATATTAAAAGTAAAAAAAAAACTCTTACCCCAGTCTAATTTGTACTGAAATTTCATAGTAAAATAATATTATACGCCTGTTCAGCAAAATCGAATGTTTAGAGAAGAGGGAACGCCACAAAAAATAAATTTTAAATTTAAATTAGAAATTTTAAAGAAAATATTATTATTATTTTTAGGGCTTCCTTTTTTAGGCACAAAAAATCGCGAATACGCACCTAAAAAGGCATTAAAAAATCGCAAAATAGGCATTAAATAGGCACAAAAAGGCTAAAATAGTCACAAAAATAGGCAAAAAAATTTTTTATTAACGCTTTTTTGGTATTAAAACAAGTAAAAACTTAAATATTTCAAATGGAAATGAAATTATCAAATAGTTTAAAGTTTTTTCCAGATTAGGACAAATTTTTAAACCAAAAATTTTTATTGAGTAAAAAAATTAAATTTTGGGATCATTTTTTTGAAAAATTTTTTCAATTCTTAGGGGGTGTATTTTCTGAAATTTTTTTTTTGAGTCATTTCTTTGAGGTATGTTTTTCGTTTTTATTGCATTTTTGTTAAGGATTTTTCAAAAACCCTAAAATAGGCACTTTTAGGCACAAAAACCCCGAAATAGGCAAAAATAGGCATTATAAAAGTGATCGTAGACTCCCCAAACCAAGCGGAAAATGCGTTTTTCGTGCTTATCTTTGCGTATTAAGTGCGCAGAAATTTTAGGCATAAGTTCGGTGTCGCATTTTCGAACTCCCGTTTTACTTTTACTATGTTGGAAAATTGCTAGAACATTATGCATACCAACTACACTGGGATGCTTCACCCACACTCATACTTTTTTTAGCTTCGGTTCACCATGAGTGGTGCACTTATCAAAAAAGCCGGGAAAATTTTTTGAAATGAGTATACTTTGTTAAGAGAATTTTGTCCAAAATTGTCCAAATTTTGTGATTTTCGAGCCAATTTTTATGAAATTTGGAGTTTTGGGGAACCGGCGGTGCCAATAGGCGTCGCAGAAAAGTTTTTCGGAATTTTTAGTGAATTTATTAAGAAAAGTGTTCAAAACTCAAAACTTCAAAAATTTTCAACCTTTGCCTCCTTGTTGTTGAATTAACTTTTAAATTTTTACAACGCTCGGGATCCCCGTCTAAGTGACGGGGTCCGGGGGGCAAAATGTCGGGGGCCGGGGACCGCCGGGGGGCACATGTCTGGGGTGGGTCAGGGAATAGGTCGCAAACGTCTCGGGACGGGTCGGGAGGCTCCGGGTCGGGGATCAATCCAAACCTTTTTCACCTTGTTTTTTATTGGTGCCTACTTGAAAAATTTCGTGATAAAAGTCCGGTCACCAATTTCATTAGAAAACATTGTTTTCACAATAAATAAATGTTTTATCAACTTTACTTTTTAAATACCAAACCAAAAAATGATCAAATAAATGCACAAATTAAAATTACATAAACATATAGCAATAAATAAAAGAAATGGGCCTCGCCTTTTTAAAACCAACGCATTTAAAAATGGCGCGAGGTTTTATCAATTTTTAATCATTTGTTTTGAGGTTTGTCTTCCCGGATCTGTAACTCATCGGGAAATGGTGACCCCAGAAAAATTCTTTCGGATTCATTCATTATAGACCGAGAGGAGTCGAATGACAATATTTATATAAAAATTCAATTACGTCAGTATTCTTCACTTTTACCAAGAAAACATATATTATTAAGGGGTTTTGAGGTTGCTGACAATAAAACATCCATTTTGACCAAACTCGAACCCCGAACCCTAATTATGAAGTCGAACCAACGCATGTTATGGGCCCTCAAAATCGTTAAAACTATTTTTAAACCAACAATCAGAAAATGCTAAAAGAACGTCAAATATAAAAGATTGAATTTAGCTTAAAAACCGCCGCACACTCGACTACGGCGGCCATTAGGTGGGGCGAGACGGAGGGCGGAGGAAGCACGGTGGTTTTTTAGCGCAATAACCAAAATGACCTATTTGCACCAGTTTCACTGCGCCGCCAATTAAATAATTATAAATTACGTTTGGTACTATAAGTTTTGAATCGGTTCAAAAACCGGTTTATACTTGTCGGTTTTTAGATGGCGCGGTTCGACTTCATACAATATTTTTTAGACTAGGCTCATCAAGAGCGTTCAAATGGTACCAAATTTGTCGGGATTCGATCGTTTAAAAAAGAGTTAGAGTGCGATTTTTCGAGCTTTGAACCGGTTCAAAAACCGGTTTTTTGGCATTTCCGCAACTCGTGACATATTTTTCCATGCTTAGCTCCTCGAGACAAATCGATTGGTATATCATTTGACCCCTTTTTTCACGGGGCGTTCACTACAGTTTATCCTTTAAAAATATCATCAAATTTTTGTAAACAGAAAATGACCGTTTAACGCCGCAAGAAGTGAGAGGGGTATATTTATATTTAATGCGATTTTTTCTTTTTTTACCACTTCAAAGGAGACTTAGAATTTTTTGCCAAAGAATCTATCAAATTGGTCACAAAAAAGGGCGGTTCACATTAACGCGAAATAAACATAATGCCAATTGTATTTGTAAATAAACAAAAGGTGAAAAGAGAAGAATTATTATTAAAGTAAAAAAAAAGAAAGGAAGTGAGAAAGAGAGAGAGAAATAGAGGGAGAGGAAGAGAGAGGAGTGCTGAGAAAGAGACAAACAAATTCGGACGCTATGCCTGGTCAGACACTTCCTGAACAAACAAATTCGCGCCAACGCGCATATTTCTTCACTCATTGCATGCGAAGAAAGAAGTTAGAAAGAGGTTGGTGATTGTGCGGGGACAACGGACAAATCACAGCCTCTCTCTGAAGAAAAAATGTTTTCTAGAAGTCTTTTTTCTTCAGATTAAAAAAACATTTTTCGTTTTTAGTTTCATTCTGCTTTTCCATATTGGTGCCACTACGGTACTTTTCTGTTTTTTAGACCCCCCCCCCCTATGTTCAAGGGGTTTTCGGGGTACTTTTGCGTTTTACCACCCCATAAAAAATTTTTAAAATTTTTTTAGGCATTTTTTCATGCTGATCACAAATCTGACATTTATTTTTAACCATGACGTGTTTTCAGTGATTTATTACGTGAAAAATTTAAAAATTAACAGTGCCGATACCTAGTGGTGCCCCTTCCCCTTTTTCGGAAAAAATTTCAAATTTTTTTTCTCGAAGTAAAGTCATATTAGGGATTTACAGGCTGGGAGAATCCGATTCTTATGTCCATTTCGATCTAATTCGGACCTTGAACCCGAATTCGAGTAAAAAATCGAAACTTTTCAATTTTTCTAGTTTCGCACGGCCATGCCGATACCGCGTTGCCGGAAATTTTCTGAAATTAGAAAAGATTGTTAACCCAATTTGGCACAGAAATAATTTTTTATTTTGTTCAGCTCAAATTTTGTCGATTTAAAAATGAGCAATTCGCTGAAACGAAAAATGGCGGACGGACAATCAGAGGAAAATGCTGGGCCAACCGAAACTGTTGGAGACCAACAGCAGCGGCAACAGAAGGTGGGCTGCTGGTGTTACATATAGAGGGGTGGAACGCGGCCGCGGTAACATTTTTTGCGCGATCCGCAACACGTGGCTATTTGAATCGGTGCTGGGACGTTAGTCAAAATGGGCATTTGTCAAAAAATCATCAAATGGAAACTTTTTGACCGAACATTTTCCATTAGATGGTCTTTTGGCTAATTTTTGACTAACCTATAGCACCTTTGAATCCGCAACCGCGTGCATTTTTTTTCGCGCAATGCGAAAAAATCGTTTTATGAGAGATTCTGATATGTAGTCTGAGCGCTTTTTGGATAAAATCTGTTAGCAAAGTGCACTCAAAGCATCGAAGTTTTAATTCAAAGTTTTTGTCGTATGAAAATGTTTAAAAAACCTTAAAAATATTGATGTTTAAAAAATGGAAACCCTCGATAAATGCGCGACCCTTGGGACTTTTTTCCGCGGCATTTCTATCTGCGCCCCCGTGATGAGCCGAAGCGACAAAAATATGTGTTCGAATAATTAAATTTAATTATTATTTAAATATTATTTGCTAAATAATTAATCATAACTTAGCTTAAACTTAGTAAAATTTATTTATCTTGGTATTATAATGTAGCTCTACATATTCTCTACTATTTATATATTTTTTTAAAAATTAATAAAAATTTACAAAAAGTTGTGACCAAAAACTTCCAAAAAATTTAGACTCAACAATTTTGACCTTAACTTTTCTGAAACTCAATAAAATTTTTTGAAATTTAGCTGAATAATAGAGTAATCTTTGGGCTATATAATTATATAAACATAATTAAAATTGGTTGTTTTAGAAAAAAAGTTATGAAAGAATTAATAGGGTCATATTTTTATGGTCATCCAAAAAATTTAAGGTCGTTTAAGTGCATGAAAATTTAAGTACGCTATTTGAATGTCCGGGCATTGTATTGTTCAACCCCTCAATTCTCGGAAATTTTTTTGTGGATCAAAAAGAGGTGAATACTATTTTTCTAACCGGTTTTATAGTGCGGAGCATGAATATGAGTATTATTTTACATTCTATAAATTTTTGAATTTTAAAATTTTGAAAATTTTTCATTTTGGCCCTCGGGAATTTGGGCTATTACCTATTTGAAAATTCATAACTCATTTTAAAGTGGGTCAATTTAATTACAATAATGCTTTAAAAATAGAGAAAAATAAGGAGAATTTTATGAATTTTATTTGAAATTTCTATCCTCAAAATAAAAATAAAAAATTCTAGAAATTATGGAAAAATTCGAATTTTCAGACAAAAAATCAGAACTCGGTTCTTACAGGGTGTTTTCGAAAATTAATATACTCAAAAAACCCGCAATTTTTGCTCTATAGAATTGTATTTATTTCATATTTCTACTATTTTTTGAAATGATTAGAAAAATAAAATTGATTTGGGAATTGGGACCAAAGGGGGGGGGGGGACCACATGGTTTTGAGTGGAAAAATTTTTTCACCCAAACTTACCTGAAAAATACTTTTTAGATAGCGTACTTACGGTAATTCACTCCACGCTTGATATGAAAAGATAGCCCAAAGATTACTCTATTATTCTGCTAAATTTCAAAAAATTTTATTGAGTTTCAGAAAAGTTGAGGTCAAAATTGTTGAGTCTAAATTTTTTGGAAGTTTTTGGTCACAACTTTTTGTAAATTTTTACTAATTTTTTCAAAAATACATAAGTAGTAGAGAATATGTAGAGCTACATTATAATACCAATATAAATAAATTTTACTAAGTTTAAGCTAAGTTATTATTAATTATTTAGCAAATAATATTTAAATAATAATTAAATTTAATTATTAGAACACATATTTTTGTCGCTTCGCCCACACCCATATTTTTGTCGCTTCGTCATAGCACCCTGCGCCCCACCTCTTACTTATAGAAATGGTGTTACAGTATGCTAGCTTTTCAAGGTTTTAAACCGTATTCTCTAAATACAACCCCCTCCTACCAAAAAAATAAGACATTATTTCTTCGCATATTGGAGTGAATCAGTAGTCATAGAATGGTTGTCATACTGAAGATTAGTTTAGGTCACACTTCGTTAATTCATCCAAAAAATTACAAAAAATTCTTAGGAATTTCGTGAGAAAATTGTCAAGATGGAAACGGAGCTGAAGGAGGCGAATCAATTGTGCAAGATAAAGGATCTCGAGAACGTACGTTGTTTTTAATGATACGTATTATTTTATTATTCAGCTTTTTCAAAATTTTTCAGAGGGCGCTTCAGTCCGAATTGGAAAAACAAAATCTGATGGTTGAACACAACGCGTTGAAAGCTAAATTTGAAATAATCGAAAAGGAAAAAGAGAAACAAAAAGAGGAGGGTAGATACGGTAGTTAATTATAAAAATAATAATAATTTGAATCATTAATTAATAAAAATCCAATTAAAAAGATTTTGCTGAGTTTAAGCATCCGTTGACCAGTTCATAAAATTGCAAAATGATCTTTCCGGATTCATTTCCGGACTCATCCATGAATTGGATGTGAAAGAACAACAGCAGCAGGAAGAGAAGGGCAAATATGGTAAAAAATGAATTGGAACACAAATTTATGGAAAATTTTCAATGTTACTGTATTCCCGAATATTGGGACCATCCATGGGTGGCGACTGTCCCGTGAACTTACAAAAGGCGACGATTTTTTGTTTTAATTAGCATTTTAAGTTTCGTTCGACCAAATGAAGCCAATTTTGGACAGAATCAATGAGTTGGAGAAGCAGCAAAAAGAACAGTCAAAAGGCGAGGATAAATTAAAAAAACAAAATTTGTTAATTTTAAATATTTCCATTAAAAATCGGACAAACGAAGGGATATTTTACTTTTAATTAATTTTTCACAGTTTCTGTCGATCAATTCAATGCAATTATCGACGAAGTGAAGAAACAGCAGCAAAAGGTTGAATACTTGTGAAGCGAAAAAAATAAAAAATTATTATAAGGTATTTAACAATTTTTAAGTTGGAAAAACTCCAAGTGAAAACGGACTCCAATTTGGCCAATGCCATCCAAACAAAAGTTGCCGCCTTAGAGACACTGCAAAAGAAAATGGAAAATTTCATTGGACTTATGAATGATCAATCAGAAATTGGTAAAATAAATTTGGAAAAAATAATAAAATTAAAATAAATCATTGCTCAGTTTCGGCCGATCATTTGAAGCAAATTTTGGAAAGAATAAGCGAATTGGAGAAAAATCAACAGCAGCAGCAGGACGAGCAAGGGACTTCATCAACCATAAATAGTGGGGAATTAAGAAATGGCCGACATTTGCGGCGTTATTGTAATTTTTTAAGGCGACCGTAACCCATCAAATGTTTGCTGTTGGGATGTCAATGCGTGTAACAATGACCTCGAAATCACCGGTGAAAAATGTCTGTCGGTCCGTTACAAAGAATATGGAAATGGTAATTTTATTAAAATGAATTTTAATAATTTAATTTCATTAAAGGTTGCCGTTCCGTCTTCGCAAAACATTCGTTTCCTCTGAACAATGATTGCTCCGGCATTTTTTACTATGAAATTTCAGTCAAAAAAATGAAGGGGTTGGAGCATTTAACCTTTTTAATTTACTTAGTTTTATAAGATAATTAATTTAATTAAATGTTTTTCAGTGGTTTTAACTTTGGATTCACAAACAAACATTCTCCTCAAATGTTGGACGAAAGAATTTATCGAATGGGCTCTTTTGCATATTCGAGTAATGGCAATTTTTGCATTAACGGGCATTGGAAAAGTCCAAATCCGGAGCAAACTTTTGGTGTTGGTGATGTTGTCGGCTGCGGTGTTAATTTGGCCACTCGACAGATAATTTTCACCAAAAATGGACACCGTTTGGGTTTGTAGAAATTAATTTTAAACTAATTAATTTTAAGACTTTTACCACAAAATTGGCTAATTATTTTTCAGATACGACCAATTATTCCATTTCGCAGTCTTCTGCTGATTCTCCATTGTTTCCGATCGTTTCTTTGTATTTCTTTGGTGACCAAATTGAGGCGAATTTTGAGCCGAGTTTTAAATTCGAAACTGACATTTAAATTCCAAAAATTATGATGTTTTCCGATCATTTATTCGTTTTTGTTTCTTTGCATTTATTACATGCATTTTCTTATAAAATCTATTTGTTCGTTGCTGCATCTTATCCGATATGGAAGAAAAATCTAAAAAATGGCCAAATATGGATTAAAAAAGGCTTTAATCCAAAAAGTGCCTAAATTGTGTAAATATTCAAAATGACTTTAGCCAAAACAAAATAAAAAGCAATATTCGAATTTAAATTTAAACTTTTTTTTAGCGTCTTCATTGGACTGAAGAAATTTTGAATTTCAACTTATTATGGATGCACTTTGTCCCATTTCTCCTATTATATTGATGCCTTTTTACATTTTCTTTTCCCATTACAATTACTTATATTTATTTCATTTTTATTTTATATTGAAATATTTTTCAAAAACTAATTAATAAAAAGTCACGCGAAATTTTTTTACTCACATTAATTATAAAAATGAAATTAAGCGTAAAAGAATTTGCATCCAGCATTAAAATTGCTGCTCGATATATAGTCTAGGTCTCGACTCAAGGAGATTTTTTTCACGCTCTTTTCTTGGTCACGGTTCTAAGATTCTCAGTCAAAGTCTCGATGCTCAAACCTTGTTCATCCCTAAACCAAAATTTTGAATCAATTTTTTTATTCTGACAATTAGCATATTGTTCAAAAAAGTGAATTAATTCAACGAAGGTGTAAATTCTTTTTCTTTTCTCGCATTTTTTTGCCATTTCAGAATAATTTATTGAGAGAGAAAAACAAAACAAAAAAAAATGTGTCGAGAATTTCTACGCTTATTCGGGCCAATTAATGTAACAATTATTCGCAACCGCATCAAAAAGCTTTTAAAATAATTTTCACCATAAATAATTCTATTTGCTATAATTTGCCAAAATGACAAATTTTGCCCTTTTACCTCCCAATTTTATGTCCATTTTCATTGCCATCACACTTTTCTCATCACTGTTTTCTACCGTGTTCTGCGCCATTCAATACCTGAAAAAGCAATATGGTGACAATCAGATGAAAATAGTAGGATGGGGTAAAATGAAATGTTCATTGGATGAGATTGATTTGGCCACACTCGGATTGGAACGTTCGTGTGAAGAATGGCCAGATTTATGTGAGGAATTAAAAATATATAATAGATATAATTAGCGCAAATTGTGTCCGAGTTTTCAGCTACCAATTTCTGTGATGGTAAAATACTTGAGGTAAGTTTTAAAGTAAATTATTGCTTTAAAATATTACAGGTCATCAAAACATACATGATATACTTAAATTAAATACAAAAACTTTAAAATTTATTAGAAAAAATTTCTTTTAAAACTATTTTCATGCGTAGACAAATCTTGCAAAATAATTTTGCAACAAAAAAGGATCCCTCCCCTTTTTGTTTTTTAATAAAATACAAAACCGGCCTATTTTTAAATAGAGTCAATGGTTTTCAGTGGAGCACAATTTAAAATGGTTTTAAGGCTGTGAATTATTGGGGCGAGCGAATGCTTTTCATGCGCGACTCAAAACATTTTGTGGACCGTCCTCTGCTGAAAGATGCAAAAACAGTGGTGAAAGAATTCAAAACAAATTTTAATGTGACGGAATGGAAGAAATTTGCGGTCAGCAAAATGAGCGAAGCGCAAGTGGACAAATTGGCAAATCTTGTTCAACAAAATTTTGGGATGGCTGACGGCGCATTAATCCCGTAAAATCTCAAATTATAATATTTAAAATATATTTAATAAAATATTTGGCATTAGGCGCATTAATCCCGTAAAATTTCAAATTTTAATATTTAAAATATATTTAATAAAATATTTGGCATTATTTTAAAAACATATGTAATGTACAAATTAAGTCATGTGCCGGAAGATTGGAACGAAAAGCCAGAGAACTTTAAGCAAATCAAAGACAAAAATTTACAGCAATGGGCAATTGAATTCGTGGTGAGTCGAAGTGCAAAAAGTGCGAATGTGGCGAAGTGCAAAAAGTGCGAATGTGGGCGAAGTGCAAAAAGTGCGAATGTGGGCGAAGTGCAAAAAGTGCGAATGAGTGGTGATCAAAGGGGGCGGGCCATTTCAGTACCGAAGATTTATTCTAATGATTAATTATTATTTAAATTTATAAATGAATAATAAGCTAATAATAATAAATATATTTGGCTCTATTTCAGTTTACACGACCACAAAAAATTGACATGACAATATAATAATTTGACAGATTTAAGGCACCCTGACTTTTTCAAGAAGCATCCAAATTAAACATTCTTGGTACCATTTGATAGCCTAAAGTGTCCCATTATTTGTCTTTAATATTCAAAAAATTTCGTTAAGTTTCAAAGAAGTTGTGGTCAAAAAAGTTTACCAAATAAATTTATGAAATTACAAGCCACAACTTTTTTGAAACATAATGAAATTTTTTGAAATTCTACAGGTAAATAGAGGACACTTAGAGCTATCAAAAGATACTAAGATTGTTTAATTTGGATGCTTCAACAAAAAGTTATGGCACTGATCAAAACTTGATCATTTTTATGGTGAGCAAATATTCAACCAAGTATAAGTCCCGGTCACTAGGAAGGAGTGATCTGATCAAGTTGGTGTAAAAGACTTTTTTGATCAGCACCAAAAGTTATGCAAGCATGAATTATTTCAAGTTTTTAAATGAATAATAAGATAGTTTTTCAGGCTTTAGTCAAGAGTTTTTTTTGGGGCACTGTATTTCTCTCACACAAAAATGCAATTTGTTTGGGAAATATTAAATATAAATCGAAATTATAATTATAGCCAGCAAATATAATTAATAGATTAAAATAGTTATATTATTAATTAATTAAAATCATTATTCGGTACTGAAATGACCCGCCCCCTTTGATCACCACTCATTCGCACTTTTTGCACTTCGACACAGCACCATTGAATTGAACAAAATTTGGAAGGAAATGAGCAAAACAATGCCAAAAGACGTAAAACTTTCTGAGCCTTTATAATTTCACATAATTTTTTTCGATTATGGATTTCCATAATTTTTTTATAGCATATTTCGGACTAAAAACCAAAAAAAAATTTTTATTTGATTTGAAGCTTTTAGGGTATATTTTTATTTATTGTTTTCCATAATTTTTTTTAAATATTACCTAATTGAGACATTAAATATTCAATTTATATTATTTATTTCTTGAATTAAAATTTCGAAAATTTAACTCGCTTTTTTGTATTTGCCATATAAATCGTTCTATACTTATTATAAAAACTTAGTCACCAACATTTTTTTTAAAACTCTAGTCATTCCTGACAAATTTGGTCTGGAAAATTTTGTGCCGATCCACTGCCATTTTTCCTGTTCCCGAGGGTTTCGGGGATAAGCCAAAAATATCAGATAAATTATTTCCAAAATTTAAGATGAACGGGAAAGAAAACCAAAAGCATTCGTTGATTTATATGACGAACCCTTTTTTCGTCTCTGGTGGACGATTTCGCGAGTTTCGCTATTGGGACACATATTGGATCGCTCGAGGACTGATCGCGTCAGGTGAAAGTGTTCTGATCAGACAAATTTCAACAATCTTGTTAATAGACTTCCATAAATTAGGTTGAAATATATTTTTTTGAAATTTAGTCAGATTTTGTAGTTTTTTTTCACCTTTTTCCATATATTTGTTGCGTTTTTAGCAAAACTAATCTTAATTTATTAAATTAAACATTTCATTCAAATTTTATGAATGACAAAATCTGTGAAGAATATGTGCAAGAATTTTGCGGAAATGGTCAACCGATTTGGCTTTGTGCCCGCCGGCGGACGCATTTATTATAATAAACGGTCGCAGCCGCCATTTCTCACCCCTGTAGGGCTAGTTTTTAAAAAAATTTACTGAAATCTTAAATTTTCAGTTTGGTCTATGAATACTTTGGTGCAACTGGTGATATTGGATTTCTTAGGGAAATAATGCCAATGCTTGAAAAGGTGTCCTTTCATTTGACGTATCTCAAAATTAATTAACTGAATTAATTAATAAAAATTTAAAATTAAATTATTTTTTATTTTTCAATTTACAAAAAAAAAAGAAAAATTGAATTATCAAAGTTATATTAAACAAATAAGATAACAATTGTTAATGTTTTGGGGTTTATGTTTTACTTAATCCACTTCTCCAAAGAATTTTTGATGAGCAGCGATTAAAAATTAAAAAAAAGTTTTTTCAAACAATTTTTTTTCTGCGAAATAGCACGAGAACGATGTAACATGACTTTATTTAAAAAAATTCCTATACCTTTGCTTAAAAGCAACCAAATTTTTAATTCTTGATATTTCGGTAGCCCTTTCTATTAGTTTTTTTTTGAAATTTGCAGATTAACAGAGAACAGTTAGGGCTATTGAATGAGATACAAAAATTAAAATATTGTTACACTTTAGCAAAGTTATGAAAAACATTTGTCATAAATTTATATTTAATAGTTATTTGAGTAACGGACCCAGCACTCACGAGAACTTGAATTTAATTAATAAAAATACCAAAAACACTAAATTAATTATAATCAAATCTAATTTGATCAAATCATATTTTTAAGGAACTAATATTTTGGCAAACAAAGCGATCGGTTAAAGTAGAAGTTAAGGGAACAATGAAAATGTTCTATCAATACAGAGTGGATACAAAAGTTTGAAGCCTAAACAATGAAAATTTATAATTTTTACAAAAAATTTAAAGTTACCACGCCCTGAGGCATTTTGCCAAGACGTGGACCTTGTCAAAACATTGCTGATCCGATGGAAAAGGCGAAGATTTGGCACGAAATTGCGTCCACATCCGAATCAGGATGGGATTTCAGTTGTGAGTAGGAAAATGGATATTTCAACATATTTTACACGTTTTTTGAAGAACTGTTACGATATAATTTATCAGCCATTTTAAGACAAAAACCTACGTTTTGAAGTGAAGCCAATTTTAAACCAAAATTAACTAAAAAAAAACTAGCAAAATGATGAATTCTGATTAATGATAAATAAATCGTAAAATATGCAGCAGCTATGACTAGAGACCGACTAAAAAGGCACCAAAAATCGCGAAAAAGGCACTATAAAAGGCACGAAAAAATTGAAAAAAAGGCATGAAAAGGCACGAAAATCCCGAAAAAGGCATGAAAAAAGGCATTTAAAATTTTTTATTAAGGATTTTTATGGAGAAAAACACGTAAAACTTAACGAAAAAACTTAATTTTGGTCTTTTAAATGATTATTAAATGTTTTATATGTTTTTCGAATAAGAAAATTTTCAAACTTAAAATTTTTTATCAAGAAAAAAAAAATTTTGGTGATCAATTTTTGAGAAAAGTTTTTAATTCTTAGGGGTGTATTTTCTGAAAAATTTTTTCGATTCTTAGGGGTGTATTTTCTGAAAAATTTTCAAATCATTTCTTAGGGGTGTATTTTCACGATTTTATTGCAATTTTTATGAAATTTTTCGGAAAAAACACCAAAAAAGGCACCAAAACGGCAAAATGCCAAAAAAGGCATTTAAGGCACGAAAATCCCGAAAAAGGCAAAAAAAGGCATAATAAAAGTCAACGTAGGAGCCTCAAACCAAGTTGAAAATGCGTTATTTATGCTTAATATATCGGAACTAGTGCGCAGAAAAAAAAGGCATATGCCTCAAAAGTCGGTCTCTAGCTATGACTTAAGAAAATTTTAACTTTCGTAATCGAAATTCCAAAAAAAAATTAAAATTTTAATGCGTTGAATTCAAATTATTTGTCAACCTAAAGAAACATTTAGCCCGAAAACTTGGAGCTTATAGAGAAATTTGTTACAAGAATAGTTAAAATTATCCAAAATAATAATAAAATAAGGAAAAAAATTAGGGTAGATCGGGACCAGGGCCTAAACACGGATAACTGAATACAACTGAGTACTGAAGTCCCGGTTTCGACCGGGAACGGGAAATTCCCGGGTTTTTCCTGGTTTTTCCAGCCAAAAAGTCCCGGTTTTTCAATCCGAAAAGTCCCGGTCCCGGTTTTTCACAAAATTCCCGGTCCCGACATACCCTAAAAAAATAAAGACCCCAAAAATATGGCAAAGCCCTTTAAATTATAAATACCCAAAAATGGGTCAAAAATTGTAAATTTAGCTCGATGGATAAGAAAAGATGTGAAGGACAAGGAAAAGCCGTGGAAACTGACCAATTTAATGACAACAAAAATTGTGCCGGTCGATTTGAATGCTTTGATTTGTGGTAATTTCGAGATGATGGCGCATATGTACCTTCAAATTGGTAACCCATTTTCATGCTAGTAATTTCCAAGAAAACTTTTTGAATTTTTTTAGGTTAATATTTAATTTTGTGTTGCCTCTAAGTAAAGTTATGGCATTTTTGTGAAAATATTTTGTCGGATTTAGAAAACACTTCGCCAAATATTCCCATAAAATTTTAAATTGAATTAATTAAATTTAGGCAACAAAGCAAAATCCAGGGAATACCACGCCAAATACCAACTCTTTTTGGAGGACTTCAAAAATCTTTTCTACAACAAAGCGTACGGCTTTTGGTATGATTTCAACATGGAAAGCGGCACAGCAAATGATGCATCGTACTACGGTAGTGCGGCGATGCCATTGTTCACGCGATGTTACGATGTCATCGATTTGGGCACGGCCGAGCGAATGGTTGCGCGGATGGATCACTGTGACAAGGAGGACAAAACACTGATCAGAAGCAATCAACCGTTTGGTTTGCCAGCGAGGTGATTGTCAAAATTAAAATAATATATCTTGTCAAAAAAATATGATTTTCGCGTAGATGAAAAAGCTGCGAGCATTGAGCAATAGGAAAAAATATATTTTTATAATCATAAAATATTTATTTTATTATTTAAAATAAAAATTTTTGAGCTATTCATTACCCATTAATTGCTGCTATTTTGTTCTTAATTTTTATTCAATTTTTTCTCCAATTTAGATTTTAAAAAACTTTTATTTAATTCCAATTTTATGGCAAGCAATAAAAATAAAAATGCCAATCTTTTCTTTTTTTATTAAAAATAATATGTATGTTCCTTTTTTTGCAGTATGATAAATGACTCATCACAACAATGGGATTTTCCAAATGTTTTTCCGGTAGACAAAAAATAAATAAATATTTTCTAACAAATAAGCACCAAAAAATTTGAAAAACTTTTCAGCCATTACAAATGATTCTTGTCGAGGGTCTGCGCCGATCTGGCATTAAAAAGTGAATATGTATAATATTTAAATTATTTTACTTTAAATCAAATAAAATTAATTTATTTGGGTATTTTAAAAGCAGGGTTTCCAGCTGAAAATTTTCAAAATCAGTATTTGGCCGACAAAAAATCAGCATTTGAAAAAAATTTGGGTGCCGCCTTGGGAAAAATTAGAAGTTTTGACCATCTTTAACAGAAAATGGGCTCAATATTTTATGCTTAATTTTACTCATATTTTGGCATTTTATTTAGACATAAAATTTTCAAATTTAAATATTTTATAAATTTAACAGAGATTTTTATGCTTATTAAATATTTTGAAAAATTTTGTTTTTTATTTGTAAAAATATTCACTTTTAGAATGAAAGATAAAGCGAAGAAATTGGCACAAAAATGGGTGTCCGCCAATTTCAAACTGTATCAGAACAGCAAAAATTGCGGTAGAAAAATGTGGGAGAAAATCAGAGCGAACACCGCCGCGCCAGGCAGAGGCGGAGAATACAGTGTCCAAGTGGGAAACGTTCACAATCATTTACTACTACTTTATGTACAATCAGGGATAAGCTCTCGAGAACCCCGAAAATCTTGCGAAAATTTTTCGGAAATCGGAATTCCTAGCATCACTGAATTAAGATAGATGAGAATTTCATGGCTTAGAGCTATGATTATTAAGGGTTTCGGTTTTCACGTTGATTTCCTTTTTGGCTTATTCAAATTAAAGTGGAGGAAATTAGTGAATTTGAAAACTTGGGGAACTTGAAAACTATTTTAAATCCAAAAGTGAAAAAATTTAGCGAAATGTGTTAGGAAAAAACAACGATTATTAATTTTGAAAAATTTTGAATAATTTTTCTCTCTCATTTTTAAAATAGAAAAAAAAAATTTAAAGTTAGCGAAATCGAAAGTCTCGGTCTCAAGAAATTTTAGGATTTAAGTTGCATTAATATTGAAAGATTAGAATGAACTTAATTTTTTCTCAAATATTAGACAAATTTTGGCTGGACAATTGGCGTTCTGTTGGACCTTCTGGTCACTTATTCGGATGAGCTGACATTGAGCAGTGATCCTTCCGTGTCTTGTGAGGACAAAATCATGCTGGAAGAACCAATTGAATTCCCAAACAACGCCGTAAATATTAATTTTTCCTTTAATTGTGCACGGATGCCTATATTTTTCGAGGGTCGGGGTCACTTTGGCGCGAGACATTTTTGCGCCGCCAACTTTAAAGTGTTCCACCTTTTTGTTTTGCAATCAAATAAAAATCTCGATATCAAGTGATAAGTCTAAATGTTTTTTCTTAGTATACTAAATTTAAATCTTTTTGACAATTTGTTCCATAACTAATTTTTTTGTTGTTGAAATTTTGCAGGCTAACAGAAACTGTCAAGCGCTTTAACATCATACTAAGCTTACTTAATTTGGATTACACTTAAAATAGCGTTTAGCGCCAAAATGGCCGAAGCCAAATTCGGCTCAATTTTAAAGGATTCATATATTCAAATGCTCTTATCAAAAAGGCTATGAAATAATAATAATAAATCAAATAGATCCACCCAATTGAAAAAAAGTTATATGGAAAAATTCACGAAGACACTTAATTTTTCAATCTTATTAAAGAATAAGTTTTTTAGAGTTATTTAATAGCTTAAGTCTTGCTTAACTTAGCTTGTAAATACATAGATTTTTTCAAATAATATCAACTTTGTAAAATTTGGCCGATTTGAAAAAAAGTTAAGTCCCAAATAATTTGCCTCACAAGGGCACATTCCCAACTGTAAGTCGGAAAACCTATATAAATTTGGTATCATTGGATAGAGGATGGTCGACTTCTATTGTGAATTTTTAATTTTACGTGTCCATATCAAGAAATGAAAAAGTTATGGGGCCTCAAAAATCGAAAATTTGGCCAAAGGGCACATTTCCAGCTTTGTTCACTTTCTTTTAATTCTCCAACCTTTACATTTGATTGTTTTTAAATTATTTTCATTAATTAAAACTTGTAATATTTTTTTTCGTCTAAAAAATTGTTTTTTAAATTGTTTAGTTATATTATACCTTAATTAAAATTTATTTATTTTCATGACGGGTTCGAACCCTGACCTCCAAAAATAGGAATTTAACCAACTGAGCCACCAATTTTGCTCATTTTACTTCTAAATCCAGCCAAATTTTCGATTTTTGAGGCCCCATAACTTTTTCATTTCTTGATATGGGCACGTAAAATAAAAATTCACAATAGAAGTCGACCATCCTCTATCCAATGATACTAAATTTATATAGGTTTTCCGACTTACAGTTGGGAATGTTCCCTTGTCAGACGCGATTGGTGCAAATGTCTGGGGCGAAAATTTCCGGGGCTCCAAGGGCTGGGCTTGTGGAACAAAAACGGTGTATATTTTTTCATTTTCAGTCGGAAAAAAGGTCGCGAATTTTGACAAAAGCTCAGAAGGAAATTGATGCGCTCAACCAACCTTGGGTAAAATTAAAAAATAATGTTTTGTGAATTCCGTCAAAGAAATTTTTTAAAAATTTAACAAGCTAATAAAGAACAAAATATATCTTTTAAAACTGCCAGTTATTATTATATTTTGGGCCTAAATAAGTGTGAAACAAAACATGGAAATCCATATCCATAAAATTCAGTCTCTTCTCATGTGAAATTATAACTAATTAGCCAAAAATAATTAAATTGACGGATCATACCGTAAGATGATCAACTACAGTGTGTAACATTATTATAAAGGCATTTATCAAACTCATTTTGGTAAAATAAACTTACAAAAAAACGTATTTAAAAAATGAGGATATTTTTTTTAATTATTACCCTTTTGTCTTTCTTAGGCTGTCATCAATGAAGAATTTGAGATGATGACAGAAGAACAGCGGAATAAACTCTATGGAACACTGATTAATAAAACGAGCAAAAGTGACAACACAAAAATTTGCAGCGACAAATGAAGGCATCAGCCGATGATCAGAATGATCAACTGCCAGCCGAATTTGACAGTCGTCAAAAATGGAAGGAATGTGCCGACATCATCGCGAGTGGCTACCATCAAAGTGATGGATAAAATAATCAGAACTGTATTACAGTATTTCCGGAAAAAATACTGTAGCACAGTAATTAGTATTTCAAAATAAAATTCTGTATCATTCATAACAGTAATAACAATATTTCTTAAACAAAATTCTGTAGCAGTTTAGAACAGTTTTTCAAAAATAAAACCGCAGCATTTAGTATTGTTGGCAAAGTTAAAATAATATAAAAAACGTCGTTTTGAAATAGTTAAAATTTGTAACTTTATTACCATATAAATTCACGGTTAAAATTTGAATCATCATACTATCTATTGTGTCTCATTTTCAATACTTTTGAATACTATTATCTCTTGTTTGGAAAAAAAAGATTTTACGCAAAATTGAATTCTGGTTTGCCACGGCAAGTTTTTCTCCTTAAATATATAAATTTCCAAGAAAAGATAGACCCCCAAATAGGGGCAAATACCCCTAATGAGCTGGAGGGGGGGGGGGGGGGGGGTAATTATGATAACGCAGCCATTTACAGGCTCTTGTGGTTCGTGCTGGGCCGTCTCAGCTGCCAGAACTCTTACTGACCGAATTTGCATTGAACGCCTGAAAAAGGGTCAAATTACGAACAGCAGTGACCCGATGGCCTATGTTTCGGCACAGTTCACCATTGAATGCACGCCAAATTCAAATGGGTGGGTCATTAATCATTATTTGCCATATTTTTAATATTGTGTAAGTATTTTCCTTATTTTATAGAAAAATAGGTTGATATTGTACATTTACCAAAATATATAGAAATTTTCTTTTTTAATTTTGGCGTTCTGCCTTTTATGCACAATTTTAAACAAATCATGTCTACTGGAATATTTTAAATTCTCAAACTCAGGGGTAAATGGGTTCTTGCCTAGTTTAGGGTGAGGGTGGCGGGTTGGGTACTTTTTGACATATAATTTTTATGCCAACAAATTCACTTAGTATGATGCTACCATCCTGCTAAATTCAAAATGTTCGTGTGAAAAATCTTAAAAAGTCTACAATTTTTCTAAAACTTGAAAATTTTACATAAAAACTTTTTCAAATTTCCTCAAATATATCCAATAAAATTATGTCAATTCTTCAAATGACTAATTATTCACTGATTATGATTACTACAAATAATAAGATTAAATTTGTAAGACAGTACATCGTTTTTAAAGTGTCTTTTTAAAGATGCTCCGGCACGTTTCCAATCCATGCGTGGAATTATTACCGAAATATAACGGTATCCGGCACAAACCATTATATGAATTCGGGATGCAAACCGTACAATATCTCCGGCAATTCCTCATGTACATTCGTGTGCAGCAATGAATGGGTGCAACAACGATTTCCCGTCCCGTCAAAAAGGCCTTTAGAACTGTTCATTGACGGCAAGTTCAGGGAATAAATTTAAGCATTCAACATCCCTAATGTTCTCTATTAGCTTGCAGAATTTGAAAAAAGTTATGACAAAAAAGTTCGAAACTTTTTTTTTTTTTGTTGTTTACTTATGGTCATGTCTTTTTAAAATTAATGATTTTTTTTTTAAATTTTGCCAGGCTAATAGAGAACACAGACTATCAAATGATATCTAAAATTCAAAATTTCATGATTAGAGCAGTGTTATAAGAAATTAATAAATGATCAAATTAGTTAAAAAAAATTTCGTTTCGTACGAAAACGGTTATTTTTCGTTTCGTTTTCGGATTTTTAATTTAATTTTCATTTCATTTTTCGATTTGGTGAAAAATAAATATTTTTTATTTCGTTTCGAAAATGATTTTTTTATTCGTTTTTGCTCACCCTTGGTGGAGACGCAAATGACGGGGCCACCATACACAAAAGAATTTTTAAAGATGTGTACAAAATGCCAATTGTCTCCGACATCACAGTTTGGCAAGGACAGGGACAGAACACGGAAGAGAAAATGATGCGCGAAATCATGACGAATGGGCCAATCCAAGTTGCGTACAACATTTACGAAGATTTCCACCGGTGTTGTGCAAATGGCGTAATATATGAAGTAACATAATGTGCGAAAATTAAAACTGCTAACTGATTTTTTTTGTGTTTTGACTAGAGTCCGGCGGGAAAGGGAATCCCGCGGGAAAAGACGGGAATCCCGTTCCCGTTTCCCGTCTTTTTTGCCCGACGGGATTTTAACGGGAACGGAAAAAAGGCGGGAATCCCGTTCGGGAATCCCGCCCGTTCATTTACGTTTTCCCGTTCCCGTTCCCGTAAATTTTTTCTCAATAACGGGAATAAAAGTACACTGGTAAGAATGAGGGTTTGAGTGAAAAATTGTGATGGAAATTGGTGGGAAAAGAGAATTTTTTTTTTGAAAAAAAATTGAATAAATAAATAGAAAACAAATCAACAAGTGAACATATGTGTGTAGCCGAGTGGATAACACTTTTGTCTTTTATAATTTGTTTTGTCGCTTGGGTTCAATTCCCCATTGAAATTAAATTAGGTAATAATATTAAAATTATTTTTTTCTTTATTTTTAAAACAGCCAAGACCTATAAATTAACAAATGATTGGACATATTTTGGACAAAATCTGTTAACAGATTCCACTAAAATTTTCAAATTTTTTCCCGGCGGCGCCTACCGGCACCGCCTCCCCCCCCCCCCTCCCACCGGTTCCCCAAAAGATTTTGGTAAAGGTGCGCCGCAAAAAAAACGATTTACCATAAAAAGGTTTTGTAACACAGAAAAATTCTATAAGAAATATTTTGGAATTAAAAAAATAGACTTTAACGAAAATTATTGCACTAGAAAAAAATTTTCTAGGAATTTTAGAACTCAGAAAATTACCAGTTTTTGCCGGTACCTCGAAAATATTGCTGCCGGCTTATTTTTAAAAACAAAACAATTTCATAAATTAAATTTTATTATATTTATGTTCATTAATAAAGCAATATTTAATCATTTACATAGAAATAATTTTTTTAATTGTTTAAAATATAATATTTCAATTAAAAAAATAATTAAATTAAAATTTTAGAAAAAAAATCAATATTTTTTCGAAAAAAAAACTTTTTTCCGTTCCCGGCGGGATTCCCGTTAAAATTGACGGGATTTCTACGGGAACGGGAAAAAAGCGGGAATCCCGTTCGGGAATCCCGCCCCGTTCTTTTTCATTTTCCCGTTCCCGTTCCCGGAAATTTTTTTTTACCGGACTCTAGTTTTGACTATATATAAAAAATCGCAAGGCAATCAAATTGCCATATATATATATAGCAGGATGACACAGAATTCCGTTTTCCGTTGGGGTGGGATGACGATTTCAAAAAAAATTTTGTGCCTCTGAATTTCAATTTCATTTTTGTGGAAATTTTTGGCCTTGGAATTCCATCCCTGATATTTTTCACAATGGCCCGGTACAGTATGACACAAAGCTATATAATTATCGCATTTCGAAAAATTCTATTTGCTACTTACTAGAGCCCGGAAATTTCAAGGCATTTTATTTTAATGAGTAACTTTTTGAATTATGCATTAAAAATTAAAAAAAAAAAATTAATTCAACGTAACTTTTGTTGCTGAACAAAGGAGGTAATTATAGAATTTTGGCCAGCAGGTCTCTCTCTCTCTCTCCTTCATGGTGATCTTTAAACCCCAAAAATGGCTTGAAAATGGAGAATTTTCGAAAAAATATGCAATAAAAACTTATCAGAATTCGGTATGCCTATATATTTTGTGTCACACTGTAGTACTACTCTACTGTATTTAAACTAATTACATGTCAAACAATTATGAAAAATTTTTAGCACGGTATTAACAGTACAAAAACTGAATTCGCACATTCGGTGACTGCAATTGGTTGGGGGGAAGCGAACGGTACCAAATATTGGCTGCTTGCCAACACGTGGGGAACAGAGTAAACCGAGATAATTATATAATTATTTTAAACAATAAAATTTCTCAATTTAAGTTTTGGAGATGCTGGAATGTTTCGAATGCGTCGTGGAACAGATGAAAGTGAAGTCGAATCGAGTGGTATAATATTTGGAACGCCGAAAGTTTGATTATGTTGCAAAATACGATGTGTTAAAGGAATGTTTTGGTGACATTTAATTTTATAAAATGAAGTCTGGGTAAGTAGTGTTGCTTGAGAGGAGGTCATGGCGTTTCGTACAATTGGCAGTTCGTACAAAGGCAGTTCGTACAGCGCAGTTCGTACAATAGGCGTTTCGTATTTCGTACAATAGGCAGTTCCTACAATTGGCGATTCGTACAACGGAGTTTCGTACAAAAGGCATTTTTATAAAGGCTTTGAATAAGCATAAGCTTTCGGATTAAGCTTAAACTTGAGCCTAGGCTTAACCCTAAGCTTAATCTTAGATTATTTATAATTTTTTTATTGTACAAACCGCCCATTGTACGAACTGCCAATTGTACGAAACGCCTATTGTATGAACTGCCATTGTACGAACTGCTATTGACCCGCTCGAGAGTCTGTGGTCTTAACTAGGACTGGTCATACGGAAATCATTAATTATGTCGATTTTCTCAATTGTCAAAATCCGTAATTACGGGGTCCAAAACGTCGTAGTTTCCGTAAGGTATCGACTCGAGAGGTCTCCGGTTTTTTGCATAGTTTGTAAGAGTTTTTGGTCTCAGTCTTCGAGACATTACGAGGCGAAGACTTTTTACTTTCACATAATGATTTATTTAACTGTTGGCGAACTAAAAATAAGCCGATTACCATTTTTTTATCATTTAATAAATATGGAATTTTGGATTGTGTTATTAATTGAGTCTGAAGCCACATTTTTAAAACCATTCTCAAAAGTTGTTGTGTTTTTTTTATTATCCAAACGAACATTTTGTAAGATTTGGTTTTAATGTAGTTTGTTAAACATTTGAGAAAATAAAGATAATTTCCATCAGTGGATTTGGACAATCCGTCATCAAAATTTATTTTTTAGAATGCAATATTTTATATAAATAAGGCGGAGTCGAATTTAAATTGATAAAAAAATGATGAAATATCAAGATTTAAAAAATAATTTCTATAGAAGACAAATTATATAATTAAATTTTAAGTAAATAGAAATACTTTTGATTTTTTTCGGCTTTTTATTTTCGTATTTCATTTGGGAACCCATTTTATTTTTTAAAAAATTTGAAGCAAATGTTTTTAAGTTAGATTGTAGATATTTCGTGATTTTCTTTCAAAAATTTTTACTTTAATCAAAACATTGGCCGACAAAGAATTAATTAACAAAATTTAGCAGCAGGGAGAACGAAATATTTATGCATAATTGACAGTGGAATTGTTTAATCAAAAAATCTAGATTTTTTGTACAGAATTAATTTAATGTTTTAAATATACATTTATGGAGCAGAAGGTTTTTTTGTTTATTAATTTTGGAGACCACTTTCAGACTCGGCCCTCCAATAATTCATTTATTTAAGCCTTAAAATTTTTTGTTATAACATTTTATAGTGCTAACTTTGCTCAATTTACTCATGTTTTCTTTGTCTCTTTATCTTTTTTCATTTTCCTCAAATCAACCATCAAAAATACTTACCCAGAAAATGACCTTTTTTACTTTATCAACTCTAATTCCTTAAATAATTTTGCGTGAAAAATGGCAACTCATTATCGAAAATAATGGCGGATATTTCGGATCATGACCATGATTTGTTGAATTAATATTAAAAAAATTCTTAAAAAAAAGTTCTGCGAAACTTATGTTACACCCTAAGACAAGTAGATGGCAATTAATTTTTATTGAATCTATCAGATTTTTAATTTATTTCATCAGAAAAATTAACAAAATTAGCAAACAGTACTAGCAAAACCATAAAAAAAAATTAAATTAATATTCACTATGACAAAATCTTATGCTATGGTTCTCGTTGGTTTCTGTGTTTTTCTTCACAAAGTTTTTTTGGAATGGGTTATTGGAGGGACAAATTCATCAAAATGAAAACAACAGAATACACGATCTTAAATCGGAGGTTTGCTGAAAATAAATTTAAAAATACAATAAAACAACGATTTTAAGACAATAAAATGTCACGAGACTTGCGCTTCTTTATTTCCACAGGTATACAGTTTGCCTTCTTTTCAATTAAATTAATTTTTTAATACATACACAAAAATATAGAATGAATATGGCACAGGTGATCAAATCAACTGCAACATTGATTGCATGGAGAGAGTAATGGGATTCAACTCGGTAAATTTTAAGCAGTTCAACAAGGAAATAAATCGTATTTTCTAAAAAAAATTCAGCACTAAATCCTCAATTCCAAATTAATTCAGATATCGATATTCGTGGACCTGAAAAGTGATGAGAAATGCCGCAATATTACGGCCATGTTGTGTCCTTGCGGTTGGGCAAAGTGTGTACGACGACGCGTGTACAATGCTGGATTTTGTTGTGAGCCTGATTATGACATGAAATGTTGTGCGCAATGGGAAATTAATGGGAGTTGATCCGATCATGGATTGACCAAAAATTACAATTACGGCATATAAAAAAATTGAGGCTAAATAAATTAATTTTACAAATTAATAATTAAATTCATATTTTCTTTAAAATAAAACTCATTCTTTATGGAGGGTGTAAAAAAATCCTTTGTTTGGTGCTATGTCTAAAAATTGGTATCATTCGAAAGCTTAACATGTTTAGAAGCTTTTTCTAAGCGATTGCTTCGCGAGTATACAATTACCAAAAAAGTTATACACGAAAATTGCAAAAGTTCATCAAGTGCCGACGAGAAGTTCGGCGTTGTTTTTGGCACATTCAATAGTAGTCGGCCGATTTGTCTGAGTGATTTGCAAAAATTTGCATTTAAAAAAAAAAAGAAAATCAGTTTTTGATGGCACGCAAATGGTGATAATTTTAACTAATTAAGAGTAATTGGTGTGCCGACCCACAAAAGATAGACATAAATGATTTTGATTGTAGACAATCCTTAGTTACAGAGTCCATCATACCGTAATTATAAAAAGTAAATTCCCGGAAAAATAGGATTTAAATTTCGCAAGTTGTCCAATGATGAAAGAAATAACCACCATAATAAATTTAAATGACAATTTTTGAGTTTTGAAGAAATTAGGCAAAATAATGGGAAAAAATTGTTGTTTGTAAAAATTAATTATTAATTTTTTAGTATTAATTTTCGTCTTAATTTCACCAGGTCGCTCGCTTAATTTTTTCATCTTTTCAATTATCGCTTTTTCATTTACTTAAAATTATTCATTTTATTTGCAAATAATCTTTCTGTCTTATACGAATTCGTTTTATTTTTCTCAAACTGCTTATATCACAAAATGTCCATTAATCATTTTTAAAAATTTAGGAATTATTGAATTTAAAAATGATTGCTCTTCTAATGTTTACTGTTATTCTCTGTTTTAGCCTCCCGTTTCATTCAATCGGTTCAGTTTTTAAATTTTAAAATTTAAAAACAATTAATTTTTAGCCCTGCTGAGTTGTAAAGTTGGCACTTACACCGCTTATGCTGCTTTTATTGACAAATTAGAGTGCTCTTCTCCGGATGAACATTATTGTATTGCTTACGGCTGTAAGACTGGTAAAGAGGGGAAATTTGGACATTAAAATTTTTTTAAATTTTAAAATTTTTTATTAAGGCCAAAAAGAAATGCTCATCGTTTGGAAATGTTCGGCTAATGCCAATTGCAATCAATCCAATGCCGGCGGCGATGCTAATGGTGGCGCCAGTAACGCCTCCATGTGCCAATGCAAAATTGGGGAAAAGGGCGCCAATTTTGGCAATGAAAATTTCCAATTGAAGAGGAAAACAATTAATTTTGCATTTGGCAATTTCTTATTAAAAAACTTTTAATATATTTTATGAAGATTAATCTAATCAAAAAATTTAAAAATAATTCTTCATAGTTTTAATTATTTAATAATTTTATGAAAGTACTTTTAAATAATAATGAATTTTACCGAAATAATAAAAATTTATTATTTTCAATTTTTTCATTTCTCTTATAATCAGAAAATTTTTTTATAATTTAATTTTAATCAAAAGCTAAAAATTGTTTTCTTCCGTTTCTCTTCTACTTCGTCATGTATTTTTTAATTCGAAATTTAAAATAATCAACCTAATTTTGCAAGTAAATTCAGAATTATTACTTTTATTCTAATTTTGTTTTAAAATTTCTAATCAAAAGTAATTAAATAAATCTTGTTGAATTTAAATTATTAATTTGCTTCGAAAAATGTGCCGAAAAGCGTTCTCCATTTCCTCAGACTCCAATGTAGAACATAAGGTAACTCGCCCGGTGGGACTCGAACCACGAGCCTAGCAATCCGTGCCGTGCTCTAACCAACTGAGCTACGGGCGCGCGCTCCTTTTACCGGTTCTCTCAGCAGGTCTTTATTCCAATTTCTCCCACACTCCGTTTCTTCTGGCATCACACCATCAAACTGGGGCCTATTTCAATTTCCGTCATATCACTGATATGACGTCATATATTTGACCGATTTTGAATTTAACATTGGCGAATTTTCTTCAGAATGGACCAAATTTGAAAATCTTGATATCATTCGATACACCTAAATGTCCTCTATCTGCACACTAAAAATCAAGAAGTTTTATTCAGTTACAAAAAAGTTATGGCCCTAAATGTTGGCCAAAGTGGTTTTTTTGTGCTAATCTGGCCACAATTTTTTTGTAACTGAATAAAACTTCTTGATTTTTAGTGTGCAGATAGAGGACATTTAGGTGTATCGAATGATATCAAGATTTTCAAATTTGGTCCATTCTGAAGAAAATTCGCCAATGTTAAAAGTCAAAATCGGTCAAATATATGACGTCATATCAGTGATATGACGGAAATTGAAATAGGCCCCTGACGAAGAGCAACTTAGATAAAAATGTGTGATGATTTTTGAATTAAGCTTAAAAATTAAAAAAAGTAAGCATTTTTCATCAAATGATATAATTAATCCAGAGATGTGATATCTGAGTATTTTTACTCATTTTGTGGTCTTTTAGAGGGTCAAAGAGGATTTTTTTGAAAAATGAGGATTTGCGGATTTTTGTGGTCTTTTGAGAAATTTGAGGATTTTTGTGGTCTTTTGATAAAAAAGTGACAAAAACGCATAATTTTTTGAAAATTAGGTATATTTGGCAAAATGTTCGAACTTTTTCTTCAAATTTTAAACATTTTTTTGACAAAATTTGTTAACAAATCGCACTCAAAATTCCAATTTTTTCCCGGCAGCGCCTATCGGCACTGCCGGACCCCCTCCCCCAATGTTTCCAAAAGTCTTTTGGAAAACCGCGCCACAAAAAGAACAATTTAAAAGCAAAAAAATTTAAGAGATGTCAATTTATTAATAAAACAATAGAAATCGAATTATTTTATTTTATTTTTTGGAGGTTTTAAATAAGATTAGTTATAGATATTTACCAAAAATTACCAATTTTGCGGCCTAATTTTGCGATTCTTGACCAATTTTTTAAGAAAAAAATAGGAATTATTGGGGTCCGGCGGCGTTGATAGGCGCCGTGATTGTTTTCAAACGGAAAAATGACAGTTGACTGATTTTGTTTGCAATTTTATGATGTTTTAAAAAATGAGGATTTTTCATTCCAAATGAGGATTTTTTTGAGGTATTTTAGTGGCAAATGAGGATTTTTTATGGCTGAAATGAGGATTTTCAAAATTTTGAGATCACATCTCTGAATTAATCTTAGTTAAGAAGTAAATTGATTTCCATTTCTAGGGGGTCTATTTTTTAAAAATTAAACCGATCCTTAGGAGGTTTTTATAAAGAATTTTATGGTGAAGTTTTCGCAAAATGCAAGGCATTTGCCAAAAATTGCTAAAAATACCGAAATATTTAAATAATTCTCAGATATTTTTAGCCCCGTTGATCATTCCATTCGTTTTTCCTTTCAGTTACATCAATTTGGAATGTCGTTGCTTTCTCCACCGCTTTCGACGCCTTTTCGAATCCGCTGATTTGTCATTTGGCTTTTCCTGCAGCGTTTGGCTCAACCACAAATTATTTGCCACTTTTTCGTAATTAAATGGAAATTAACATTTGGCCCATTTATTTATTTTTCTTCCCTTTGCTTATGATAATTCGATCGCTTTCATTAATTCATTATGTCATTGCAATTGCAATTGTCATTTCATTATTTATTTATTTTTTATTCATTTATTTATTTATTTATTTATTCATTTTGCTTTGCTTTGCTGCATTTATCACATTTTCTCATCTCATTCATTGTACAACGAAAGATTCATTCCATCCAAGTGTTTGGCCTTACATTTTATTATTTATTCCACATTCATTATTCGAAAGACAAATTGACTAAATAACCTAAAAAGCCTTTATTTAATTGTTAATTAAATTTAATTATATAACACTAAAAATAATTAGGTCATTAATATAATTACGCTTTTTAAATATGTCTACAAATTTATTTCGACCTGTCGAACCTATGGAAATGTCTGACAAAATTATCACAAATGAGGCCCCGCCAAAGTCACGAATTGGACAATGTAAAAAAGAATTGTAATAATAAGAAAATAAATAATATTCAAATGGTAAATTCTAGAGGTGTGCCGTTTTTCACGGTCACGGTCACGGTTACCGTGAATTTCATATTTTTCTTAAAAATTGGGTAAATATTTCTCATATTTCCCAAACTCAAAACCACTTAAAAATGATCGAAATAACCGATTTTTTAACTTGAAAAATTCAGGCGCACCTATAATGCATTTTTCATCGTTTTTTGACTTTTTAGACCGATTAAAATTGCAAAATTTGAAATCTGTTAACAATTTTAACAAATTGCACTCAAATTTTCAATTTTACCCCCGCCGGCGCCTATCGGCACCGCCGGGACCCTTATTATTTCATAAAAAATTGGCTCAAATTCGCAAAATTTAATTTTTCGACAAAATCTGTGCACAAATAAGATTCAAATTTTCAAAACTTTTTGCGACAGCGTCTATCGGCTCCACTGGACCCCTTTTTCCTAAATTTTTTTTAGTAAAATCATACCAGAAAAAAGACTGTGTAAAAGCAAAAAAATTCACGGTCACGGTCACGGTTACCGTGAATTTCACGGGTTTTTTGGATCACGGTCACGGTCACGATTCACGGGACCAATTCACGGTCACGGTTCACGGGTTTTTTCAGTCACGGCACACCTCTAGTAAATTCAAACTGTTTTCATAATTTTTGTTGTTGTTGGTTTTTTATTTTGGAAGTCACACAAAAATAATCTAAGTATTTTTATTATTTTTTATCCACTTTTTATTAAATTATAGCTTTATATGTAAAAAGAAAAATTACTATGTAAGCGAATGAAAACTTTTCTGATTTATTTAAAATTAGACTTATTTTTTCAATTTCCAGACATCGGATCATGCAGAGAAAAATGACGATGTTCATAATTTTGACTGTAGTGAACATTACGGTAACAGCGGCACTGATTAGCTTCATTATGGTAGTTTAAATTTTAAAATTAAAATTCAAAATTCCTTCTTCAAATTTGCAGTTATATTCAATGAAGAATCAGACTGAGAATGCGCAGATCAATACTGAGTTGGAAAGTTTGAAGAAATTTGTTGGAAAAATTGAACAACAACATGGAAATGGTTGGAATTATTATTTCAAAGTGCAAATTAATTTTTTATGTTAAATATTTTATTCCTCAAACAATTCTTTTGGAGGCTTACTGTATTTCTGAAAAAATTGCCAAATATTCGAAAATTTCTCGAGACTGAACTCGATCCCGAGATCAAAGCTGAGACTATCGGGAATTAATATTTGGATTAGAATATATAATAAAATTAAATTTATTATTTAATTTTCACTTGATGAGTGTTCAGATGGACAGCAGCAGAACACCGACACAGATTTGGTCAAAGCCATTGAAACAAAACTCAACGAATTGGTGGAACAGCAAAAGAAAGACCAAAATTTTATTGGCGTTTTGAAAGACCGATTTGGAAATGGTAAAAATGAAAATTAATTTTTAATATTTTAATTTATTATAATTTTGCAGAGCTTTTAAAAGCTGTGCATCCGGACATTCGCAAGAACATTGCCGAGGTGGAAAAGAACGAATACATTTTAAAATAAATAAAAACAAAAATTATTTTAGAACTTTTCAATCCCAAAACAAAACTGTTGGGATGCCAATGCCAGTCACAGTGATCTCGAAATCTTTGGCTCGGAATCTTTGAAAGTCCATTACAAAGGCGATAGAAGCGGTAAGTATGAGCTAAAAAATTTTAAAGAATCTATTTTTTCTTTTGCGCTGTTTTGCTAAATCCTTTATATTGGAATAATTTATGAGGGTTTACTGAGTTATAGTCAAATAGAAATTTATTTAATTTTATCCAAATAAATACTTTTTAAAATGGCATTAAGGTCGTCGTTCTGCCTTCGCTAAACATCCAGTTTTGTTCACCGAATTCGGCATTTTTTACTTTGAAATCAAAACTAAAAGCTGCAAAAGGTAAACGGAATTAAAAATTTTTAAAATTGGTTTAATTTTTATTTTCATTTTCAGTCTTTGCTCAATTGGACTCGCCACCAAAGCGATGCCATTGGACGGAAGTGTCGGCCAAAATTCGGACAGTTGCGCATACCAAAGCGATGGCCAATTTTGGGCCAATGGGTCAACGAATTTTGGAATGCCGAACTTTTCTCATGACGATTTTGTCGGTTGTGGCATTAATTTGGCCACTCGGCGGATCATTTTCACGAAGAATGGCCAACCTTTAGGTCGTTTTAATTGTTTTTATTATTTGAATTTTAAATCTTTTTTCAGATTCCGCCAATTTGTTCCTTTCTCTGTCTTCTGCTGATTTTCCATTGTTTCCATTCATTTCTTTGAATGATTCTGGCGATTTGATTGAGACTAATTTTGGACCACAATTCAAATTCGACCCCGCTAAGGTAAGAGAATCAAATTATTTAATCAAATATTATTTATTTGAATTAATTTTAAGATAATTCTCAGTTTTCCACGGCAAAATTATTGGGATGCCAATGCTTGTGATGAGAATCTCCAAATCATTGGCAACAAAAATCAGACCGTCTATAGTGGAGTTTATGGTATTTTTTAAAATTTACATCAAAATTTAATTTCTCCTAAAAAGACTCATGGCGCTCCGTCTTCGCTAAATATTCGATTTTGCTTAACAAGCCTTTGTCTGACTTTTTTTACTATGAAATTTCAGTTTTGAAAAAAGAAAAGTAAGCGAATTTGGTATTTTCCAACATTTATAATACAAAAATTAAAAAGTGAAATATTTTATTATTTATTTCTTCTTTATTCAGTCTGTTCATGTTCGGATTCGCTGTTAAACAGCAGATAAAATTGGGTGTAGCAATTCGAAATGTAAAAGGCACTTATGCATATGAAAGTGATGGAGAAATTTGGATTAACGGAAAAGGAGAGGGAACAAATGCCAAATATTCCTACGGTGCTGCTGATACCGTTGGGATTGGCCTCAATTTGGCCACTCGGCAGCTCTTTTTTACGAAAAACGGACAACGTTTGGGTTGGCAAATGAATGAATTAATATTTTAAACAAATTTTAAATTAATTTAGTTAATTGCCTATTTTTATTTAATTTATTTTATGTTAATTATTTAAAATCCCATAACTTTTTTGCAGATTCAGCCGATTTTTTCGTTGTTCCATATTTGGCTTACGATTTTTTTCATCCATTCGTTTCTTTGTGGAATTCTGATGACAAAATTGAGGCAAATTTTGGGCCCAATTTCAAATTTGATTTTGCACTCTCCTGAAGAAATATCTGCAATAAAGTAATGTTTTCCTGTGTTTCTCTTAACATTTTAATGGTTTTAATTCTTTTATTTATAAATTTGTTTTTTTGACTGTCTAAACAATAATTAATAAAAGAAATCTGGTAAAGAATCTGAGTTACAAAACTCAAAATTAATTATACTAAATAAGTACGAGAATATTAATGAAAGAAATAAAAACATAATTCAAAAAAGATTAAGACTTACCGTGGGGGCGGGCTTAAAATATTTTAAATGGAAAAAAGTAAGGGTTTTATTTTTCAACCCCTCTCCAGTGCGGGGGGTGGGTTGGAGGGGGGTTAGCTCTCGTTAAGAAGGGAGGGATAGTGTCTAGGTGAAAACGATATAATCTTATTTGAAAAAAGGTTATTAAAATTTTGAAAAAATTCCAATAATATTCATTAATGTATTCATCCTACTGCCAGACAAAATGGGTTAATGCTAGGTCTACCCATAAAAATGATTTTTAAAAATTAGCCAATTTTATTTTTCTTAATATTATCTTTTTTTGTAAGAAAAATAACTTACCATCCGGAAGAGAAAACTAATCAATTTTATAAGCAATATTTTAGTTTATTTTTTAAGATTTAGTTATTTTTTTTTACTATTTTTAATTCTAATATAATGAAAATTACTCAATTTTGAATGAATTTATTTTCTAAGTTCAGTAAAAAATAATTTATTTTACCTTTTTCGTGCCTATTTTGGTACCTATTTGAAAAATTTCGTGAATAAAGTTCGGGCACCAATAATAATTAAAATACAATGTTTCAGAATATATTAATCCTTTGTCAATTTTACTTTCCGTAAAAAATCCTCAAAATATGTAAAACTGAAAATAGATAAGAAAAATTCCATCTACCAAATATGTAAAAAAGGAGAAAAAAAACCCTTGAAATATGTAATAATATGTAAATAAAAGTCCCAACTTTTGTTCGGAAACACAAAAAAGAAAGTTTTTTTGCTACTATGATAAATATGTATCATATGGCCCAGAGCCAAAAATGCACAAAATCACTTTTATATGTTTTCTTAGGCGTGAAACTTGTCGGTGATCGTCCGGGTCTCGACTCAGTGCAACTCTATAATGTTGAATTTAATTTAATTTACTTAAGAATTATCAAAACTTAGACACAATACAATATTTATTAATAATAATAATAAATGTTTATTTTTTCTTCTTTGAAAATCAATTTTAAAAACAGTTTTTTTTTAATTTAAAATGTATTGGATTTTAAACAATGATTTTTCATGGAAAAATTCAAAAAATTATGCTCCGATGATGAGATTCAAAAAGTTTTTGATTTGGAATTATGGATTATAAAAGTATAATGTTTTTCCCAAACTTTGGTGGTGGAATCGGTATTGGGCTCGTATGCAAAATGTTTTTTCGGCGGGTCATCCTGATTTGTCGATGCCAAGTGCAATTAGTCAATGCGGTTGAATGGTCCCAAATAAAGCGCTCATGCCATCTTATAAATGTTGCTTCATTTTCTCCCATGTGTCTGCAATTAAATCAAAATTTGACCCATTTATAACGAATTTTTCATGTATATGCATGGTGACAATTAAAAAACAAACAAATTTGAACAAACATAAAAAAATATGTTTCAGCGATGAAAACTAAAATGTACTGTAATTTTTTAATTATACCATCAAAAATAAAAGTAAAATGTATAACAGTCATAAACATTCTGAAATTGATCATAAAAAGAAAATATATTGAAGGCATTTTAGAGGAGGATTATCTTTTATCTATATGAAACAAGAGTGATTTTTGACAAACTAAAATTAATAAAAATAAACATAATTTAATTTTTGGGTTTAATTGCTGACAAGTCGGCCACCGTGAAGAGACAATTGAATAAATAGTTTTGGCTTCGATGACTTGGATTTGTTATTCCTTTTCTTCATTCTCCTTCGGACCAGGAGAAAGAAATGGCAGCAAGCGAGCACTGCTTGGTGGTATTTAGCGGCACTGGAAAAGAATTTACGATAAATGACTACATATTTAATATTAAATAAATAACTAGAATTTAAAAATTATTTGGATTTAACGATTATAGGAAATCACCATCAGCAGTCGAATTCATCCCAACGTTCTTCTCCATCTGTCCATCATTTTTTTGGCACCTTCTTCCAAATGTGGAAAGCAAATATTTTGAAAATTGGATAAAGACAAAACACATAATCAAAAACAATTCAGACATAAAATCCGAGATTTTTGAACGAAGATCCGGTGATAAAATTTACATTTATAAGAAAAATGAGATATTAAGGCACCCAGAAGAACTGATATTAGCGGCGAAAATTCAAAAGATTTCCATCAATATACAATTTTTCGGCAAAATATGGCATAATTTTGCTTAATTTACATTCTTAGAATTATTTGATTTCCCAGGTTTTCTCTCTATTAGCCAGTAAAATTTCAAATAAAATTATCAAATTTAAGATAAGTTATGGCAGAATGAGTACTTCTTTTCATACATCTTCTTTGAAAGTTGGTCAAATTTATTGAAATTCTGGAGACTACTTGAGAGAAAAATCTGATCTATCGAACGTAATCAAGAATGCAAAATTTTACTACTCTTAAACAAAATTATGCCAATTTTATTTCAAAAAATAGCAAAAATGGCTGATTTTACGAAACGATTTATTCCCATTTAAAAACCGACCAATTCATCGACTGGGATGCTTTGAAGGGCTTCTTCTGCTGTCTGCAGGCTATTGCCTACAATTTGAAAAGGGTAAAGTTAAAAAATTTTGGACAGCAAAGAAAAAATTGTTCCCTAAAACTGAACGACTCTACTCAAACACCGATAAGAGATTTTTAATTTGTATTACATTTTTAGATCTGTAAATTAAAAAAAAAATTGAAATTTCCCAAATATTGTAAAAAAAAATTTTTCTTTATTATTTTATTTTGAAATTTTTGTGTAAATCCGCTTCTATTTTACTTTTCATTTTTAAATTTAATTTTGGCTTAAATTTCGGAAAACTAAGCAATTAAATTTGAATAAATATGAAATATTTGACAAATGTTCTTCTACCTGTGCTCCCGTGTATAAGAGACCACTATCGATAAAGCGCTCTTTACACCCTTTATCATATCTTTTTTCCAAACATTCGGAGTATGTATCATCACAATCGACTTGCTTATTTCCACACGTGAAGAAGCACCTTTAGGATCGAAAATGGCGCGATTAAAAAAAGATTTCCGATTTTGAATTTTATTAAAAACCAAAAAGGGCGGGGGGGGGGGGGGTGGCTGACGATCTTTTTGGGTTGCGAATTTTTTTTTGTAAAATAATGTCTACTCATAAAAACTTGTTCCCGTGGGTTTTTTTGAGTCCCTAATCACGAGTCTGACTTATACTTTGACCAATTTCGAGGCTCTAAATCAAACTCGAACAAAAGTCTAAAATTCAAATTTTTCCATTACAATTTAGAATTTTCTGTTGTTCAAATTTAAATTGGAAGTCGGAATTTGTCAATATAGATGTTAGATTCGTGATTAGTGATCCCAAAAACCTCTGGATCAATTTTCACTAGATCCTATCACAAAATCTTTATTTTTATTGGGGTACCCACCTTCTTGTTTTTAATAAAGTTCAAAATCGTTCTATTTTTAATATTTTTTACAATTAATTAATTTATTTTGCTGCAATATTCTTAAACTTACACGCTTTGATCGATCTTACACTGGATTAGAAGTTCTATAATATTTTAAATTTGAAGAATATTACATGTGGCCACTTTTTTAAAGATAAATTTTTATTTTTCAAATTCATCGGAATACTGTAATTTAGTGATAGACGATTTTCGACAATTTATGCATGGTATTTGATTTTTATTTTATTTAAATATTAAGCATGAAATAGCCTAATTAACATACCATAGCACATTTTTTCGCAGCTGTCCTTCTAAATAAAAAATAATTTTTTTTCAAAACATTTTTGTTAGAATGAAAAAGAAATTAGTGCGCGAATATGAATTGAATCTTGACTCGAGAAATTCCCTAGATTTTGTTAAAAGGATACAGAATTTTAATTATCAATGTAATGATGTTTGGTCCTTAGTCTTGAATTTAGTAATTTCTCAGAATATTTTAATTTGAGTTCCTTTCCCACATAATAATTTTTATGTGGAACATTTCTTAAGCATAATCATATACTGATTTTTTTTTATTATTTTACAATATTTCTAGAATTTTATTAATTGCTTTTTGATTGAATTATAATACTACCTGCGCAGTTTCGAATGCTTCTTGCCCTCCTCCTTTTACCAACAAACAAAGAGACCGTGCTGTTGGGGCGCATTGGAAAAACCATTTGTTTAGTTTTCTACTAATTAAAAAAATGAAAATACTATGAGACAGGAGCAAAAGTCATCGTCACAATTTATCTTTTTTTCACCACAAATATCATAACACCTAAATGGAACAAAAAAATAATAATTTAAAAATATAAAAAAAATAATTAAAAAATAATAAAATAAATTACCTAATTAATTATTTAAGCAATATTGCTGTATAACCACGTATCATTGTCTATTATTACAGTGGTTCATTTAAAATAGAGACGCCCGTTTTTTCGGGAATTTGACCACTTTCCTTGAACCGATCGAGCTGAAATTTATACCATGCTTTGCTTAAAATATTTAGATACAGCAAGTGAGAAAGGGAAACAAATGACTTGAAAAATTTTATGATTTTTTTTTTTTCAAAATTTAGGAGTAAATTTAAAATAGTGAGACGTTTTTTCAGAATGCTGTAACTTTTTGAGTTGAACATTAAAAATCTGAAAAATTCAATTAAGCTTACTTTTGACGGTGAAGAAAAAAGTCAATTGCACCAAATTGATCAGATCACTCCTTTATGGTATTTTTTTGTGCACCAAAATAACAGTACAAACTCACGCATTTTGGCTGACGCAGCACTGGTGCAACACACCTGATTAATTTAAATTAAATTTGGTTAAAAATAGAGTGGTACGGGACCGGTACCGGGACCTGCCGGGACCTGAGAACCCGGGACCGGGACTTCGATTTTTGTCCGGGACCGGAGACCGGGACCAACCGGGAAATGAAAAAACTCAAAAAATTAAAAAAATTCAAATTTTTAGTTTATTTCAAGTGAAAATATTAAATAATTAATTTTTTGGTTGGTTTTTTATTTTATAAAACCCAAAATTAACCCAAAATTAATATATTAATTTATTTAGTCAATATTTCAAATCGAATTTACTTCAATTATTTCAAAACAATTAATCATTTTTTGACTCAAATGATCGAATATCATTAGAAATTTCAGATTTGCTTTTCACATCACTTTTTTTCGGCGCGCTTTTTCCAAAAAACTTTTGGGAAAAAAATGGTCCGGCGGTGCCGATAGGCGCCGTCGGGGAAAATTTTGAAATTTGAGTGTGATTTGTTAACATATTTTCAACAAAAAGGCTAGTTTTGGGATTCTAGACAATATTTTAATTTCTCTAGAGGGATTGAACTATGGGGAAAGTAGTAAAAATAAAGAAAATTAGCCACTAAGCCATTTGAACAACCGGCAGACTTACTTTTAAAGAATATAATAATTATTTATTTTAAATTTTTTCCTTTAACTCCAATTGCACCACTATTTTTTCACTCAGACTCACATTCTTACCAGTGCTTGTTTTTCCCGTTTCCCGTTTGCCCTACCGGGACCGGGACCTGAGATTTTTAAAACCCGGGACTTCGGAGGACCGGGAATTCCCGCCCCGGTCCCAGTCCCGGTACACCCTAGTTAAAAACAAATGAAGAACTGGGGAAAAATATGTCTAAAATAGTTTCAAATATTTAAGTCAATTTTTTTTTCATGTTTCATTACCATGAAAAATACCAACACTAAAATCATTAATACACCCAAACAATTTTTATTGTTTGAAATGTTTTAAAAAAGCATTGTTAACATATTTATTTTACCTTTTTAATTAATTAGAACATTAAAAATATATTTCAAATAATAAAATTTTTCTTCGTTTGGACGCGCATCCCAATGCTTTATCCACGTGGAGTTGCGCAAACGCCTTAATGAATTGTAATTTTTTTTTTTTTAATTTAATTTAATTTATCGAGCAAACCAAAGGCACATTAGTGCTCTTACATGGTGCCAAAAAGAAAACAATCAATTAAATTTGATCAAATAAAAAATACAAAATGAAAATAAAAATAAATCAAATGTTAAAATCACAGGTGATTATATATAATGTAAAATGTGGCACAGAAATTTCCTACTCAGAACTCATTGCTTTTAGTAAACCCCTGAATTCCTTTGCCTTATTAATTTGTCACCGCTACCACTGGAAGGTTATTCCAGTTTTTTACTATCCTATGGAAAAAATTATTTTGAGTTTTGGCCGTGTGGCGCTTTACTCGTAAAAGTAAAGGCCTCCTGGGCCTTTCTGAGAAAAAGAAACTTTTCCCAGCATCGAGGCTGGTGAACCCTTTAATTATTTTAAAAGCTGTTGTTAAATCATTGATTTTTCTTCTTTCTTCTAATTTGTGTAAATCAGTGATTTTTAGTCTTTCCCCATATTTTTTGTACACAAATCCACATTTTCTAAGTGCTTTTCTTGTAAAAATTTTTGAACACGTTCAATTTTATCTATGTCTTTTTTAAGATTAGGGTTCCAAACTTCGGTAGCGTATTCTAATTGAGGTCGTACAAAAGTTTTGTAAGCTGCTGTTAGAGTCTTTATTTCTCTAGTTTTTAACACTCTTAAAATCTGGAAAATTCTAAGATATGCATTACGTACGATTTTATTAATATGTTCTGAAAAATTCAGTTTCGAGTCAATTATAATCCCTAAGTCACGAACATTATCCGATTCTGAGATCTTTTTTGAGTTAATTAAATAATCTTTTTTCTTGTTATTTTTCCCTAAATAAAGAACAAAACATTTTTCAATTGAAATTTCTAACCCATTTATTTTTGACCATTTTTCCAAAGCCTTAATTGCTTTATCCAACTGATTTGGATGGTCATCATTTTCATGGGCATAATATAATTTTACATCGTCAGCATACATTTTTATGCCAATTGATGACGACGCTTCATTTGTAACAAAGGACGGCAGATCATTTATAAAAATTAAAAAGAGTAAAGGCCCTAGGACACTTCCCTGGGGCACTCCCGAAAATATTTTGAAACTTTCTGACAATTCATCGCCGATTTTAACCTTAAAAACTCCGATTTTTTAAAAAGTTAGTTAAAAAATTATGAATTTTTCCTTCAATTCCAATATTTTTGATTTTTTGAAGTAATAAATCAATTGGAACAGAATCAAACGCCTTGACAAAATCCATATAGATGATGTCAATTTGTTGATTCTTTTGTAGAGAATTATATATATCGTCCATTGTTTTTAATATTTGGGTTGTAGTCGACCTATTTTTTAAAAACCCAAATTGTTCTTTATCAAAAAATTTTATACTGTTCAGAAATTCTAAAATTTTGCTACTCAAAATTCGTTCAAAAACTCTACAGACAGTGCTGGTTAATGAAACCGGCCTATAATTTAATGGATCTGTTTTTTCACCTTTTTTGAAAATTGGTACCACCAATGATGTTCGCCATATTTCCGGAATTTGACCGGAATCCAAAATTAGCCTGAATATATCAGCTAATATTTTTGTAATTGGCTCTGCACAATTTTTCAATAAAATGTAAGGAACATTATCTGGTGAAGTGGAATTACGCCGGGGAAGTCTTCTTAATATATTCCAAATTATGCCAGCATTCAATTCAATGTCAGACAGTTTCGTCTTATTCTGTGTTGATTGAGTTTGCGGACCAGTAACAATTGATTTTCTTAGAAAAGACTTTTGAAATATTTCTGCTAATATCTTACATTTTTGAACATTGCTGGAAAACATATTTCCAGAATTATCAATTAAAGTAGGTATTTCGTTGACTTTTGATAATTTATTTCGAATAAATTTATTAACTGAATTTTGCCCCTGGGAAATAATTTTTGACTCTTTTTCATTTCTAAATTGATTTAATTGTTTCTTCATTTCCCTTGAAATAATTTTGTAATTTAATAAGATTTCACTTTTTTCTGGAAATTTTTTTACAAGCTTATGCAAACGTAATTTCTCTGAAAATAAGTCTCTTATTTTTTGAGGATATGATTGTTTTATTATCGATTTTAGAGGTCTATTGGGTATAAAAGTATCATATAACTTCAGCACTTTATTTAAGAATTCTTTATATTTTTGATCAACGGTGTACACTTGGTTTATTGATAAATCAATCCGATTTTCAAGTATCGCCCGACTTAATTTCGAAAAATTAATATTTTTTAAATCTCTTCTAAAAATTCTAGGATTTTGTGACTGAATTTTACTTTTATTTTAAATCCGAACATTTTGTGATCGGAAGTTGAAAAATTTTCTAATACTGTCAATTCATTAATTAACTCTAATTCACTAGTAATTACTAAATCTAAAATTGCTTTTTCTCTCGTTGTTTCTTTAACAAGCTGTATCAATTTTTTTTGGTCAATAAACTCAATCAGAGAATAAGACACAGGATCATTTATTTTTTTAACCTTATTTTCATCCCATATTTGGGATATTAAAATCACCACAGAATATGATATTTTCAGAATCGCTTTGGTCAGAAATGAATTTGAATAGTTTTTTAGTATTCTGAACAGTACAATTTGGTGGACGATATATATTTATAATTTGAATTGGTTTTTTAAAAAGTAGTTTAATGTGAATTATTTCGCTTTGGAATTTTGTCCCAGAGAAAAGTGTCTGATAAGGGATAGTTGATTTTAATAGAATTGCCGATCCTCCGCCCTTTTTATCATTTCGGCTTGCAAGGATTATTTGATATTGATTATTTACTGTAAATTCTGATTCTACTGTGTTTCTGGGGTTTAACCAGGTCTCATTGATTATATTTATAAAAGGATCGTATTTTTGGGTTATATGTTCTAAATCAGCTATTTTATTTGCTATCGATCGGGCATTTATTAAAAGGCAAGGAATCCAGGGGTTTTCTATTATTTTTCCAATCTTTTTGTTTGGTTGCTCGCGTGTCCCTAGCGAGTTCTGAGCGGGCGGGGGTCTTTCAGAGATCTGATCTCCAAATCGACGACAAAATATTTATACTCACCAGCGGCAATATTGGCCTGATAGGCTTGTTGCCGAAGGGAGTATAAAATTTTGAGCTCGTTTTGGGTCATATCTCTGCGCACTTTGATATGCTGGGGCAAATTGGGCAATTTTTTCACAGCATTACGGAAATTAAAGAGAAATTTGTCACTGTGAAAATTTGTCCATAAATGGCACTTTCAAAATTCGGTCTCTTTTTACCCCTCCATCAGCAGGCCGCGTCCTTGGGTGGCGGTGAATGTCGGGCGACAATTTGTCTTTGACACCGCATTCATCAGCAATTTGCTCCACCAATGCCCGTTCGTCCATCGCCTCCGGCAATTTTTCGATGACTGCTCGGTTCGCCTTCTCCTTCAGCTGCTCAGAGTTGATGATCGCCTCGGTGATCATCCGCGATACGAGGCCGGTGCCAGCAAAAGGCGGCGGTTGACCCCATTGGACTGTGCCGTTGTTGGAGATGGGAACGGACGAAGAATGGGATACGTGCTGGGGGTCAGCAAATCGATTTCCACACCGATTCTCGCCCTCAACAAGTTGCTGCACCAAATTTTCCAACTTTTCGAGCCGTTGGATAATTGAGTTAAGGGCAGGATTCCCTGACCCCTCAAGCAGTTTTTCGAGTCGTTCGAGACGAGCGATGACTTCGTCTTCATCAATTTTTAAGAAATTAAAGATTTTTTTTTATAGTTTTTGGCCCAAAATCCTCAATAAATGACATTTTACAGACAAAACATGTTCGCAAATCACTCTGCTAATTAAAAAAATCATTTTCTTTTGTTTTCAAATATTGATTCATTTCATCAAACAGTTTGACTCAATGCAATTTTCATTAATAATTAATGGCTATTTTATTCACCTATTGAAATCAATTTTAAAAACAGTTTTTTACTAAAATATTACAATTAAAAAAATGATTTTTCATGGCAAATTTAAATTTTTGAAGCTTCAATATGAGATTTCAAAAGTTTTTGATTTGGAATCCTGGATTATAAAGTATAATATTTTTCCCAAACTTTTGCAGTGTAATCGGTATTGGGCTCGTATGCAAAATATTTTTCCGGCGGGTCAACAGATTTCTCGATGCCAATTTCAATTAGTCCAATCGGACTATCCGCCACAAAAATGGTGTTGAGTTGTGCCAGATAAAGCTCTCCTCCATCTGATAAAAGTTGCTTCATTTTCTCCCATGTGTCTCCAATTTTGTTCTCCAGCTGAAAGGGGTTGGTGGTGCCGTTATGCGTCCATTTTGAAACCAAAGCGGTCAATCGCTTCGATGATTTAAAATAGATCGAAGCTTAATTTAGTGCCGCATTTTTGTGTGATTTATGCCTTCGGGGGCGAGATTCGAATTAGGTAAAATGAATGTCAAATTTATGATTAAGCGATTTAAATTGTCATAAAAATTTTCCACAAATATTCTTTGACAAAAATATTAATTTAAAAATGCTACCGAACTTACATTATTTAAAATGTTTGTAATGTCTGATTGAAAGAACCCTCCGGCGCTGTACCAAATTTGCTGGTTAATAACCAAAAAGAAAAGGAGCAAATGCCGTGGCATTTTTTGTGTACTTGTTTTTTGGCGAACTTTCCTAAATAAAATAAATTTTTATTATTTTTATTATCACATTGAACTGACTAAAAATGTACGATTTTGCAGAAAATAAATTTATTAATGAGCAAAAAGAATGATCAAAATAAAAGGAATGGACAAAATGAAAAAGCTTCCCAGTGAATTGGTTACATCGATTTCGATGATTCATCAGAAAATGCATCAGAAAATGTGCTTTTTCTTAATAAAAATTTACTTAATTACCATATAACTACAGTTATATTGATTTCAAAGTACCACAACTGTCAAATTTTACAAAATCCATGTACACCATAAAAATAATGAAAAATGGTTTGATTCAAATGGGTTGTATTTATCGTTTGAATGGAGTTTTTCCAATATTTTTACAATGAAATTAGCTCAAAATTTTTTAAATACAATATACAGTGATAATTATTATAGATTAATTTATTTTCTATTTTATACTTAATAATAATTGAATTTTCAGTTGGGCCATATTAAGATTGGCCATAAAGTAGCAGCAAACACCAAAAGGTGAAACAATTCAGCTTTGTAATAACGTAAACACAAAGAAAGAAATGCCTGATATTCTTACGGTGTTGGAGATATGGTCGAAATTGGCATTAATTTGTCCAGTCAAAGGATCATTCACGAAGAAAAGTCGACAATTTGAATGGTAAAAAAAATATTTTTAATGCATCATGCCAAGGGGTTATCTGTACAATAAAAATACTGGCGCGGGAAGAGATCCCACGCTGGGTTAACTGGGCGTCTAGTCCGCAATTCACGCACTCCCGGGACTCCATGGGATCTATCGGGAATGGATTTTGAATTAAAAAAATTTGAATTAATTAATTTTTACTCGAAAAATGCGATACATAAAATTCTTATGATACCAACAAATCTCGCATATCGTCTCTCGCCTCTCGCCAACTGTCGCCAAAAAAACACCATAGTAATTCTCTTTCTCTGATTCCTCTAAATGGTCAGTAATTTAATCACTGTTTTGAACAGAGTTCCCAAGTGTTCTGATTTTTCAGTTTGTCCTGAAAAAAATTTCCGGGCGGCGCCTATAAACACCTCCGGTCCACCAAAACCTATTTTTTCTTAAAAATTAGCTAAAAAGCGCAAATTTTCGTCATTTTTTGACAAAAGTAACAAATGACATTTAAATTTTGAAAATTTTTCCCGGCGACGCCTATCGGCATCGCGGGAGGGTGCACCCCAAAATCCCGCCGCCGAAATCACGCTGCTAGAAATTTTTAAAATTTTTTTCAAACTTAGAATTTTTTCAAGAAAAATTCTTAAGAAAATTTTTTTATAAAAAAATTTCAAAGAAAAAATTTTTTTTTGGAAAATTTTCAAAAAAAAACTTAGTAATTTATCATAAAATTCCAAAAAAAAAATCGCTGAAAATTTTTCAAAATTTTTTTTCTTTACATTTTCTTACAAAAAATTTTTCTAAGATTGAAAATTTTTTTAAAAATTCTAGCGGCGTGATTTTGGCCGGCGTGATTTTGCGGCCTGATTTTGTCCTGTTCCCACTGCGGGAACCTCTGTTTCTCAAAAGCTTTTTGGAAAAAGCGCGCTGCAAAAATGTCAAATGCGTTATGCAAATACAGAAGGTCACCGTACTGGTGTGGTCGGAATTTGGATTCATTTTGCAAAACGGCGATTCTTTTCCACCAAAAATGGAGTACTTTTAGTCAGTAAAATAAAAATGACTCATTATATTTTTATTATCAGATTTATTTTTTAACAAATATTCCGTCATATCTTCTCATTTTGATATTTTTCATAGATTTCTTCTCGGTCTGCGATTTTCCATCTTCTCTCGTTTATTTGTATCCGTTTGTTTCTTTATATGATAATGGTGACGAAATTGAGGCAAACTTTGGGACCAACAAATTCGAATTCGATTTGACCACTCTGAAGGAAGAAACTTCACAAAGTCTAATTATTCTTAGCTTTTTGCTGATTCTTTTTTATCATATTCTTGGACAGCTCATCATTCGAAATCACATCTTTTGACATATCATCATTGGAGGAGGAGGAGGAAAATGGAGAAGGGAGAGGAAGAAGATGAACAACAAGATGAGGAGGAGGAAGAACAAGATGAAGAGGAGGGAGAGAAATAGGAGAGAGTGAAGGGATAAGAAAGAGTATAAGCGATGGCATGGCAATGGGCTGTTTTGGAGAGGGCCATAGAAAATTAGTGCTTTTCCTCCTTTCCCCCAAATCTTAATCCCCGATTTTGCTCGTCCTTTTCGTCACCATTTGGACTGCTGGGACATCAGCAATTAAAGAAAATGAATTAGGGCCCTCCCCCAAAATTCGACGGCCGTGCCAAAAAGAAAAATGTTTTTACATCTGTGATTCATTTTTGGGCTTTTTCTTCTTTAAATGTTTTCTGTCATTTTATTCGGATTTCCATTGCACAATTTCCATTTTTAAAAGTAAAATTTGGCAACAAATCGAAATCAAATTAATTCGCATTCGCAAACAGTTTATTTAATATTTTGAATATTTTAGGGGAATTTTGGGTGCCGGTGGTGACGATAGGCTAAAATAGCCATTTTGAGGATTTTTTCCAAAATCAGCATAAATCAGCAAATTTTTAAAATTTTGCTATTTGAAGTCATAAATGTACTGAAAAATGGATGAAATAATTAATTAATAAACAATAAAATTTATAAGGAATAAAAAGTCACATACAGAAAAATCAACATAATGCCATATGACAATATGGAAGTTTTTAGCAGCAGTTTTACACAAAAATGGCCATTTTAAGGGTCCCGGTTCCCAGTCCGGAATTTGAAAAGCTCAGGTCCCGGTCCCTGTCCCGGTAGGGCAACGGGAACCGGGAAAAACAAGCACAGGTAAGAATGGGGGTCTGAGTGAAAAATTAGAGATGAAAATTGGAGTTAAAGGAAAAAATTTAAAATAAATAATTATTATATTCTTTAAAAGTAACGCTTACAATTGTGCAAATGGCCTAGTTGCTAATCTTTTTAATTTTCCACTTTTTTCCCATTGTTCAATTCCTCTACAGAAATTATAATATTTTGAATTTTCTTTTTATATACTCATGGGTTTCCTATCGACAAAATATGCTTGTTCATATTTTTGTTTAATCACAAATATTTTATCTTTTTTTAAAGAAAATCCGTTTACAAATTGAGCCTAATAATCCCAAAAATCAGCGCTTTTCTAATAATATTCGATCATTTAGTCCAAAAATGATTAATTGTTTGAAATGATTGAAGAAAATTTGATTTGAAACTTTTCATTAATTTAATTGAGCTTTAACTTTTGGATTTGATTAAATAAAAACAAAATTAAAATTTAATTTTTTTATTAATTTTTAAAATTCCTGGTTGGTCCCGGTTCCCGGTCCCGAAGAAAAATCGAGGTCCCGGTCCCGGCTTCTCAGGTCCCTGCAAGTCCCGGTCCCGGTTTTGCCCAAAATTCCCGGTCCCGCTTCACTTCATTTCTCTCGGCATGTAAATTATGAAACCGTTAATATTTTAGGGCAAAAATAAAAATAACAAAAGTTAGCGTCCTCAAAATCTCCGAAATTCCCGGCGTACAAATATGTTTAAAACATTTTCAGGAGCCGATTAAGGGCACAGGCAAGAAGAAAGGAAAACTCCAACTAACGATAGTAATCAAATTACAAAAAAAAAAAGAAGATTTTACAGAATAAACGGCTTTTAAAAGTTAAATAATATGGCAAAACTTTTTATTCAATTTTCATATTTAATATATATTTTATATGTATCTTTTTTAATTTTTTTTTAATCTCAACTTTTTGTCGTTTTCTCATTCCCTTCCCCTGTTGTTTTTGCCCATCTTTTGGGTCACTGTTTGCCAACACAAAGGCAATTAAAATGAATAAATAAAACGATAAAAATGATGAATTTTGTGAATAAATTAAATTATTCTTTTGCCCATCGGCACTTTCTCCCATTTAGGTCATCGTTTTGCCGTAAATTTATTTAATTTATAATTCAGCAAATGTAACAGAATGAGTATCTTATACGACATATCTTACCGAACTTATTTTTTCAAAATTCATTATAATTAATAATAAATTTGAATTAAAAATTCAATCATTATGACTTTTTTCAGAAGACCACTTCTTTCTCCAATGTAAAATATTTGGTTAAAATACATAATTAAACGTTTAAAAACAAGCAAAAAATATTAATTATCATTTTTAGTGATAGCTGTTCTGATGTGTTGGGAAAAGACGGAAACGGTAGGAAATTAGGGATCAGTACCAAAATATACTGTAATAGAACGACTGAAATTTTAACAATGTGCCCGCCCTCCCCGCCGATGCTAGTCGCGCAAATTAATCGATAAAAATAATCAATAATGATGTCGCCGCCGCGCTAATTAATCGATAAAATTAATCGATAATACACCGCCACTCTCATCCGCTCCGTCGGTGTGCCGCGATGCCGAGTCACGCAAAAAAAAAAATCAATAATGACACTGCCCACCCTCCCCGCCGATGCCAATGCCGCAAGAAGTAATCGTTAACACAATCAATCAATAAAATAGGGGGACCGTCCCAATAAATAAAAATTTTTTAGTGTCTCTTTAAATTCTTTTGAGCAATTTTCAAATATGGAAGTATATAATGATACATTTCGTCAATTTCAGAATTGTTTTTTGTTCCGGTAATTACGACTTTACCGGTACAGAAATTAACGCAGTCATGCTTTTATCCCTCTTGAAATTTAAACCGCAAAATATTTCTGGTTCATAAAAGGCACGACGATTTTTTCTGAATTCGTTCAGTTCAATTTCATGTCCGAATTTAAAGGTCGAAACAATATTTTCAACTCTGTGTCCTGCGTAAGAAGCCCCAGGACACCCAGAGCCCTGAATTATTTCTATAAAATTTTTTATAGCATTTTCACAGTCTATCAGACTTTTCGTCCCCAGACATATCATTTTCCCGGATTCCCATAATAAAGCGGTGGCTTTGATGGGGCTTGCACATTTGATAACTGCGGCATTGAATTTTCTAGGGTTATACTTAAATTGGCATTCGGTGATCGTCAGAGAGTTTAGTTTAATCTCGGTACCGAGATTAGCGAGAGCAATGATATTTACGACAATCGGTTTTTGCATTTTTGATACAATGTACCAATCAAATGGTCCTTACACCCCGTTATATACCCTCTCTATAAATAGCAACCAAAAAATAAAATTAAATTGAAAAAAATGAGCTGCCCTCATAAAATTAAGTGTTGTCATTACTGTCCCTGTCATTACGAGATTTGTAAGAGATGTAAAATTCAGTCTTTTGCACTTCGGTACATCATTTTTAGATAATTTCTGGCTATGCTCCAAATGCGCAAAATATGTTCCCTATGAAAATATAAATAGTTCAAATAAATAAGAGGCATTAAAAATGTTTCGCGGTCCGTTCACACTAATTCTCTCGGGAGCTACCGGGAGGGTAAGACCCGTTGGCTTTTACGGTTTTTAAAACATCATAAAATCTAATTGAACCATCACCCACCAAAATTCTTTATTGTTACGGTGAGATGAATGATAGTATTTTAGGATTAATTGGGGATGGCGTTGAGACTTTTAACGGGATTCCGGACATGAATAAGATTAAAGAACTGGAAAACCCCCCTGTTACTCATACTTGACGATTTAATGCTTAACATGCAGAATACTTTCCTCGATATACTCTTTACCAGGGGCTCCCATAACTGGAACGTAAGTGTAATTTTTGTAACCCAGAGTCTCTATGGCCGGGACATTAAAACGGCAAGAGCCAACGCACATTATCTGGTATTAATGCGCAACCCTTCTGGACAATTGCAAGTGAGAACACTGGGGTCACAACTGTTCCCTAAAAGATTGAATTATTTCATGGATGCATATCACGATGCGACCAACAATCAATTTAGTTATCTCATGATTAACATGCATCCAAATTCTGATGAGGAATTCAGATTATGTAGCAAAATTTTTCCCGATGAAACTCTGGAAATTTATTTACCAATTGAATAGTATATAAGAATAATAATTTAAATTAAATTAAAAATGTATAAATTTAGCTCCGAAGTGAAGGAGAAGACAGCGTTCCTAAAGAAGCTTGCCTTCCTCAGATCAGAACAAAAGAAGAACGAATTAATCGAAAACGCTACAGCTGACCAAATTTTGGCAATCGTTGAAATTTGTGCAAATATATTGAGTTTTAATTTTAAACTCACGAACAAACAAAAAAGAAGGTTGGCACTATTCGCCGATTTCTATCGAGAAATTGCCAAATCACGTTCAGAGAAAACAGCAAGAAAAAGGATACAGCAGGGTAGTGGTATAGCCCTGGGAGCTATTTTGATCCCGGTGCTTAGTGTTTTAGCCCAACATTTATTAGAAAAAATAACATCAGGAAATTTGCAAAGAAAATGTTAATGATTCCCGAGGCAGAATATTTGGCCCTGCGGAATGCGATGAATAGCGGTGATTATCTCCAAAATGAAAAAGCAAGTTTAGACGCAAAGATTTCTCAGAATTTACAAGACCCCGGCATAAGCGAGGACCTCAAGGCGAAGAGGCACGATTGGCTCTACAAAGAAAGACGTACGGTGAAGGGGATGCTTGAAAATAGACCACAGAAGGTGGTGATTGAGAATCTTGTACCCGGTCCGAACGTTGCACCATATTTGGGCCTCAACAATCAATCGAAAGCACAGGAGACTGAAGAACCCCGGAAAATAATTATTCCTAGGAAAAGAGTTAAGGCGCAAACTCTTGATTCTGAATCAGATAATGATATACTTGAGGAGCTAACTCCGGAACCCCAAACAACACCCACACTCAAAATACCCGTTCCGACCAAAACGTCTATTATCCATCCGACCCTTTTAGATGGTCTTTTTAGGCACGTAAAGGAAAACAAAGATTTATTTAAAATTACTGCGGCTGGAAAGGTACTGTCGAACATGAATTTACCGATTGAAAACAATAATTATAGAGATGTTTTGTTGTATCTCGCGGGGAAGAAAGATGAAACGCCGCGCGGTGCAAAATTTCTTAAAGATCGTTTACTGAAGGATCCAACAGTAAAAGACATGGTTAATAAATCAAAGGTCATGTGGGGGCAAGGAAGGAAAAAGACAAGAAAATCTATAAAAACACCGGGAATAGTGCGAGAGAAGAAACCGTTTAAACCGCTATGATGGGCAAGACTGTAGAGAAAATTTTATCAAAAATTTATTATAATTTAAAATCTCCGGCAAGTTTTGCGGGGATTCAGAAAATTTTAAATGAAGAGAAAAAGATTGACCCGGAAATTACGACCGATGACGTTAATAGATTCCTAGAAAAGCAGAGAACATACACGATTCACAAGCCCATAAGGAAAAGATTCCCGAGACTAAAGACGATTCCGAGCGGCTTGCACACCGATTGGCAGTGCGATTTGTGCATATTTGATCAGGTGAAAAAGCATAACGATGGTTACAAGTATTTGTTGGTCTGCATCGACGTGCTGAGTCGAATGATCTTCAGTGCACCGGCCAAATCAAAGAAGAGTGAGGACATGCTAGATGCTTTTGATCGGGTGTTCGAAAAGTCGAAAATTATCCCGATGAAAATATATAGTGACAGCGGACTGGAGTTTCAGGCGGGAAAAATGAAAAAATATTTTGAGGAAAAATTCATCATCAAAAATGTAATGTATAGTCCCGACCTTCACGCCGGAGAGTTGAAAGGGCAAATCGGACAATAAAGGAACGGTTATATCGATACTTTACAAAGAAGAACACTCTACGATGGGTCGATGTAATAGATAAAATAATCTCAAACATTAACAACAGTGTAAATAGGACATTGGGGGTCAAACCGTCTTCAATTACTTTTGAAAATGCACGTGCGCTCTGGGAAAAATTATATAAGGCGACGGAAATTAAAATTTCGAAAAAGAACAAATTTAAAATTGGCGATATCGTTCGAATTACCAAGGAAAAAGGAAAATTTGCAAAGGGATACCTTCCTAACTTTACCGAAGAATTATTTAAAATCGTTGTTGTCAACGCAACGACACCCGATTCATACAGGATTGAAGATTTGGAAGGAAATTTAATAAAGGGTATATTTTATAACCGGGAATTGGTGAAAACGGATGGATGACTTTTACATAATACTACCCTCGAACACTCCGGGACAGGGGAACAACACATCAAAATTCACAGTACGACTCCCCGAGACTTTCGAATTGGGCACCAATTGGTCAGTAGCTCTCTCATCAATTATTTACCCCTACTCATTCACTGCTCTCGGTATAAATGGTCAAGAGTTTATTAAAGTATGGGAAAATGACAGCAGGGTCCCCATTCAAGTTAATTTACCTGACATGAATTTTAAAACCGCCGGGGGATTGGGAAATAAAATTAACGAAGCATTCACACATCATTACAAAATCAAAAAACAACGTGGAAAGAGAGAAGCCAAGGCTGAAGAAACCAAATTTAAATGTTTCTTTTTAAAAGGTTGGTAAGCAAAGGACCTCACTTTACCAGGATTAAAATAGGCCCAGTATTAATCAAATTGCTCGTCAAAAAACATACCGTTTTTATAATTTCAGTTTTCTCATTTTTGTTATGCTTTCCCTCATTAGTAATGACTGAATTTTGCGCTTATTTGTTAGGTGAATTTAACGTTCGCCTAAAAATGATGTGTAAAAATTTATGAGAAATAATTATAAAAATTATCAAAAATATAATAAATGGGAAAATTTAGAATATAGGTTTTTTTTAATTACATTAAGAAAAAGTGTATATTTTAGATTAAAGATAATGCAAAAAAAAAAGAAGAAGAATCTATAAAAAGTTAAGGGATTATCGATGATTGAAACATAAAAATCAATTAAATAATTATAATTATGAATTTGTTTAATCATATTTATTCGTTATTTGCCAACCCAAACGAAGCCCATTCTTTGTGAAAATGATCTGTCGAGTGGCCGAATTGACGCCAATTCCTACGATATCGCCAACACCGTAGGAATGAATATTCTGCATTTGTTCCGGAAAATATCGTTCATAGAGTCCAGAACCAAAACTAAATATATATCAATCGGCGCCTCTCGATCTGAAATGTAAGAATCCGAAAAAAGTTCTTGAGCGACCAATCCCTGAAGAGTTACAGACCCGGGATTGAAATGGCCAAATACCTTTGGGACTGAACCGTCCAACAGGTAAAAACGCATGAATGGCCAGCCAGCAAAACTAGAAACCGGATTTTTCGGTACCAAAAATAAAAATTAAGCATTTAATTCAGCATCAAAAAAATGCTAAATTAAAGACGAAATAAGCATGAAAATGGTAAAATAAACATAAAAATGAACAAAGGCGTAAAATTTTGGTGATTTTCAGGCAAAATCTATATTAGTTAACAATAAATCCTTAATTTTCTTTTCACACTGACAATTCTAATATTTTTTTAGCAAAAATTGACATTATTAAATCCAAAATTTTGTCAAGGAAAAAATTTGTGGATGAATTTTTAAGAAAATTTTCAATTTCTTAGGGGTGTAATCAATCATTCTAGAAATATACAATCAGATAGAGTGTAAATATAAGAAAGATATTTTATTATTTAATATTTATACAAATTACATAAATCACTCGAGAAATATACAATAATATAGCGTGAAATATAAAAATGTACATTTTATTATTTAATATTTATACAAACTACATCAATCATTCAAGAAATATACAATAATATAGCGTGAAATATAAAAATGTGCATTTTATTATTTAATATTTATACAAATTACATAAATCACTCGAGAAATATACAATAATATAGCGTGAAATATAAAAATGTACATTTTATTATTTAATATTTATACAAACTACATCAATCATTCAAGAAATATACAATAATATAGCCTGTTTGATAAGTTTGTATAAAACTTAAATAATAATATGCTCATCATTGTATTTTGCATGCTATAATATTATACAATACTCTATTGATCATGTAGTTTGTATTAAGATTATGTGTAAGTGCTTTAAAACACAAATTTTCTAAAATAGAAACTGTCGCAATAAAAGGCAAGGCAAAAGTGAATTTTTATCACAATTTTTTAAATTTATTCTACAAAAAATAAATTCTAACTTTTTCCAAATTTATATTTTTAGAATTTTTAAATTCTTTCAGCAAAATGAATTTTTGCTCTCGATTCTTTGTATTTTTTATTGCCATTATTTGGCTTTGCTTCTTTTTTGAATGCTCAAATGGCACTGGCAATTACAAAGTGCCAAAAAACGTTGCCAAATCTTCACCAAACCAAGGCCCTACCAGTGACAACAAAGCTAGTGATTCTGTTGGGGTTTGTTAACACATTTATACGCCGAAATTTTGAAATTTTTTATTAGATAGAAAATTCTGCACCAACGTTTTTTTTTAGGAAATTTGACTCAAATAAAGGGGGGCGATCTGTCCTGATTTATCACATTTTCCTGATTTGGAGGGTCCAAATCTGATAAAATGAAAATGTCCTGATTTGTCAGATTTGTCCTGATTTATCATATTTGTCCAGATTTTGAGGTAACGATCAAAATTTGTTCGGACTTCTTAATTAAACTCAATATCACTACTTTATCAAGAAAATATAAGATTTGAGGCAAAATTTGGTCATTTTTGGACAAAAATCTGTTAGCAAATAAAAATTTTTCGGGCGGCAACTATCAGCGCCACCGGTTGCGCCCCTATCTATCCCCCAAAATTTTTTGAAAAAACGCGCAGTAAAAAAAAAAGTCATCGCTTGGCTTTTAATTGCAAAAATTGGCCTTTTTGATGAAAATCTGTTACAAATCAGAACGAAATTTCAAAAAAATTTACCGGCGCGCCTAACTGCACCGCCGACCCCCACCCCCTCCCCCCCTCGCCAAATTGTTAAAAATCTGATTTTTTGATCCCGAATGCACTAAATTTTCCTCCACAAAATTATTTAAAAATCGATAATGGGGCGAAAAATAAATATTTGATAAATTTTTGATCGACTAAATTGTAAAAATAACGAATTTGAAGCAATTTTGCAAAATGTCCTGATTTTCGCCCCCAAAATCAGATTTTTTGGTCCTGATATCTGGTTTTAAAAAATTTTCGATCGTACCCCTGCTCAAAAACCACAAAATTTGAAAATAAATTAATCAAAATTGAGTTTAAATAAATTGGCATTTTTTATACTCTTAAAGTATTAAAAATAGTTTTCTTACAATTGATATTTTGTGAAAAAATAAACAAAAAGTTTAAAAATACGCTTTTAATCGTTTTTTAAAATTATAAGCTCGTATTTTATTATATGCAATTATTTTTTTAAGTTTTAAAATTTATTTACAAATTCCTTCAGCCTCTTGAAAATCATTGGGATGTCGAATTTTGTCACAAAGAGCTCAAAATCACTAACAACAAAGAGCTTAAAATTACTAAGTTGAAGATCGAATGCGATAATCAAAAAATTGGTAAAATTAATTTTAAAAAATTTGAAAACATTTTCTTCTAAAGGAACGCGTTCCGCCTTCGCAAAATATCCAATTTCGCTGAACAATGATTCAACTGGCATTTTTTATTTTGAAATTAAAAAAACAACGGACAGGTTAAACTTATCTGGGCTCCCAGATTTGAGGATTTATCCTCATTTTGTGCTTTTTTGATAGGTCAATGAGGATTTTTTTTTGAAGTGAGGATTTGAGGCTTCTTGTGGCTTTTTTGAGAAACCTTGAGAATTTTTGAGGCTTTTGGAGAAAATCGTCAGAATCTGTTAAATTTTATGATTAATTTTGATAAATTGGCATAGTGTTTCAATGTCACCAAAACGAAAATTTCTTGATTCTATGAGGCTATTTTGCCTGCCAAATGAGGCTTTTGAAAATAATTTTAATCTGGGGAGCCCTGAACATATGACATTTATTAAATCAAATAAATTCTTATTGTTTTCAAATGGATATTCTTTTCTAAATTAAAACTCACTTTTCAGCTACTCATACTTCGGATTCGCCGACAAAAAAAGGGAAAACCTGGGGAAAAGGCTCTGGCAGCAGGACCACCACACTTCGGCATATATGGGCATTGATTTTTTTATCATTAACGGTTCAAGGACAGGCAAAGGGCGGAATACAAAAAAAGGAGGTGATGTTGCCGGAATTGGCGTTCATTTGAACACTCGAAAAATTTTCTTCACAAAAAATGGACAACTTTTGGGTTTATTTTTTTAATTGATTAGCAAGTTATTTTGATTTTCAATTTTGTACATTTAAAAAAAATCTTATTTTTTTTTACAGATTCTCCTAGTTTTTCGCTTTCTCCTTCTTATACTGTTGCCCAATTGTTTCCGTTCGTTACTTTGACGACGACTGCTGGTGCAGAAGTTGAGTCGAACTTTGGACCTGATTTCAAATTCGATTTGGCAACTCTCTGAAGACATTCACTAAATGTGATTGATTGATTGGTTGGTTGATCATTTGTTCTTTTTTCTGTTCACTGTTTTCTTTTTTCCTTTATTTGTGCTTCTTTCATAAATTTGTTGCTTTAACATTTTTTTTATTAAAGAGAAGAGATGGAACTAACATTTTTCACTTCCAAAATAATTATTTTTTGGAATATTTTTTATTTGCGATCCATAGCATTTTGTCTTGCCTCAATATTTTCCAAGAAAATTCGGCTCTATCTTGTGAGGAAGGCCACGAAATTACTGATGGTAAAAGTTTGACTGTCATTTATTTGAAGAAGGTATTTTTTAATAAACTAAATAAATAAATTGAATATTTCATTAAAATGTTCTCTCCACGCAGCCTTAGCTAATTGTAAGCACTCAATTTCACACAACAATAATTCATCCAACATTTTTTATTTTGAAATTAAAGTCAAAAAATTAGAAAGGTAAAAGTATTTTATTTTTCAAAAAGAATTATTTATTTTATTTTTCAAAAAGAATTATGTTAATTTTGATTAATGTTTTATTTAAATTTCCATATTTCAGTCGTGTTTTGTTCAGATTTGCTGATAAACGGTAGAAAAACTCATTGATTTTCTTAAAAAATCGCTAAAAAAATCAACATTTTGACAATTTTTCGACAAAATCTGTTAATAAAATGCAATTAAATTTTCTAAATTTTCCCTGGCGGCGCCTATCGGCACCGCCGGACCCCACCCCCTAAGCTCCCAAAAAGTTTTTTGGAAAAATGCACCGCAAAAAAATTGTCAAAAACCTGATTTTTAAATCCCGATTATATTGAAACATAGGATTTGTGCCCGATGTTCTAATTTTGAAAATTTTCAGATCACAAAAAAAAGATTAAATAAATTTAAAAAGACATTATTATTATTAATTAGATATTTTTAGATGCTTCTAAGCAAATAATTAATTTTTTCAAACATTTTTTTGATTTTTAAAATAAATTTCAAAAAATCCAGGTCCAGGCCTGGATCCAGGTCTCGAGGAGCCTGGATTTTTCCTGGACCTGGATTTTCCTGGATTTTTGTCCAGGAAATCAAGGTCCAGGTCCAGGCCTTTTTCAAAATGTCGATCTCTAGAAAATGCCATTTCCGGTCACGGCCTTACACCTCCGACCCTCCGAAAGACCGTCCCTGGTCGTTAAAATTAAAATAAATTCCAAATTTGAATGAAGTCCTCAGACTTTTTTTTATTTTATTTTAAGATGAATTTTCTTTGAGCTGAGCTTAAACTAAATGATGAATAATTGAATTATTTATTTAATTATTAAAATGAGAAATGGAAAATGCCGCGCCTCTGCTGGGAACGATATTTCATTTTTATAGGCCTCGAATTCCATTTTAAGGTAAAAAGTCCAATGAATTTCCATTTTGTTTTGCTGTGTTCATTTTTGCGATTTATTTTATATTTAAAAGAAATCATTTTTAATTTTTAAAGTGCTAGTCATATATTGCACTCACAAATCAGCTTTTCCATTAGGTAATTTATTGAATAAGCCAATTTTCCAGATAAATAAAGTCACAATTTGGAATTATAAATTTTTTTTTACAAAAATTACCAATAAAAACTTTAAAGAAGTGTCAGTTTTTTGTGCACTTGATAAAAATCATCTGGGAAAATCCACGCTATATCAACATTTATGCTGATCAAAAAATCAATTGCGCCACCGTGATCAGATTACTATTTCAGAGTGACCGGGAGTGATCAAAATTTTAGTATCCAAGTGGAGTTGGGTCTGACCTAGCAATTGTACATTTTTTTAAATGTAAAACGAACCAACCTACAATCCTTTTTGATTTAGAAAAAACACTATAACATGAATACCCATTGCATTGACAAAGGGGGCCTGGGAAAATTTTTTGACGAATAAAATTTGAATTTTATTTTACATTTTAAAAATTCAAAAAACAAAGTTATTGAAGAAAAGCATAAAAAGAATAAATTGATCTGCTTTTTGATTATTTCTTCCTCAAAGAGTTGTTAAATCGAATTTGAAATTGAGCCTAAAAATTCGCCTCAATTTTGTCACCAGTGAAGAGCAAAGTAACGAATGGATAAAGAGAACCATAAGCAAAAGATGGAGCAACGAACCCGGAGGAAACTGTGAAAAAAAGTTAAGGGATTATGGACGAATTTAAACACAAAAACAATTTTAAAAAAAGACTATTAACTATTTATTTTTTAAGATTAACCCAAACGATGTCCATTATTGGTGAAAATGATCTTTCGAGTTGCCAAATTGAAGCCAATTCCTACGGTATCGCCAACACCATAGGAAAATGGACGTTTCTTTCCTTTCTTTTTCCGTTAATCCGAATCTCGCCAACACTTTTATAGGCATAAGTGCCATTTTGGATTATCCATTCCAATTCTGTCTTCTGTTTGACGGCGAATCCGAAGATAAGACAACTGAATAATAATAGATTAATAATCAGCAATATTTAACTTTTTATTATTTTAATAATTTGATATTCACTAGTTAAAAAACTCTTACCGTTTCATATTTTTGATTGAAATTTCGTAGTAAAAAAAATCTGACGAAATGTTGTTCAGCAAAATCGGATGTTTAGCAAAGACGGAGCAACACCAATCTTTTGAGGAAAAATATGTAAAAATAAATAATGAAAATATACCAACAACATTTCCCTTGCAATGGAATCAGTCAAATTTTTGTTGCCAATGATTTCGAGGTATTTGTGACAAGCTAAGGCATCCCAACTATTTTGTTGGAATTTTAAAAGCACCTGAAAATAATTATTTTAAATAGTTTTTTAAAACTTTTAAATTTTTGAATAATTATTTTTATGACTTAGTAAAAAAAATTAAAAATTTATTTTTTACCGTAAAATTAAATATTTTTCTCTTCCATTCAGTCACCTTTTTCTGTGTCTGCTTCTCCAATACATTGATTTTTTCCAAAATTTTTGACAATTGTTCCGCAGTTGCTAAAAAATAAAGTTTTAAATTTAAATGTAAATATTTTAAATATAACAGATTTGAATTTCTCCTCACCTTTTGACTGTTCTTTTTGCTGTTCTTCCAATTCACTGATTTTTTCCATAAGTTTCTTCTGTGAGATTTGTTCCTCGTCAGCTTTAAATATATATAATTATTTAAAGAAATAAAAATGAATACTTTTTATAAATGTATAAATAAATTTAAATATTATTTAAGTTAATTATAAGTAATTAACAACTCACCGTTTGCCTCCTTTTCCCCTTGCTGCTTTTGCCTTTTATGTTGTCCCTCCAATTCATCGATAATCACTTAAAAATGAAATAAATTCAATTAAACAAAATTGAAATAAAATAATATTCGACCATAGTAATTGTAATATTACGATAGGTACAGTAATCGTTGCTCACTCATTTTCCCTTACCCTTTTGCTGTTGGTGTTCCATTTCCATTTTGTCAACCTTCGTCTGCATTGTCATCACAATTTGTTCCATGACCTTTTTCTCAAGCTCTTCTTGGAATGCCTTCTGCTGAAATTAAACGTATTTTATTGACAAAGGAAATGTGTTTTTTAAAACATTAAAATATAATGCCAAAAATTTTTATTTTTATTTTTAAATGATTAATAATTTGACCCCACCGCGTCCAATTTTCTTTCCAATTTCTCCTCCATTTTGTCCATCTTCTCCTCCATTTCCTTGTGATCATTTTTCAGCTTGCGGTTCTCATCTTCGGCCTTTGAAAAAGAAGATTAACAAAAAAAAAAAAAACAAATGAAAAAATTTAAAAAAAACTAAAAAAAATTTTCTAAGTAATTAATTTTTGGCAAAAATAAGTCGTGAAGACATGTTTTTTTGGGTTTTTGGGATCCTCGAAGCGACATGGAACCATGCTGAGGGTTTTTGCGGTCGCTAACCATGAATATGATTGATTTTGACCCTTTCTTAATCCAGGAACCGACTTTCAACAAATGTCGACGAGTTATAACTTTTCATAATATCCGAAACTGTAGAATTGTCATTAGTGCCGAAAGAACACCGCATTTAATTTTTATTATTATTTTAATTTAAGTGTCGGATAGTTCATGATCACGAAATTGTTTCGACCAATTCAAAACCACCGACCTGAATTCGTACAAAAAGTCGAAAACACATTTTTTAACAAATTACATAATTAGGTAATACTTCGGAAATTGGTGTCTATAAAAATTCTTTTTGCACTTTTTTCTAGGGTAAAAAAGCATTTATTACGAATCCAAGCTTGCTATATCATTGCTTTGAATAATTTGGTTTTTTTTTGAAAGGGTCTGGGTTCAAATCCGCTTGGCTGCGAACTGTTTTTGTTTTATCTTTTATTTGTTTTATTAAATGCATAGAATTCACCTCATCAATTTTGGTACAAAACTCCTTCTGCTGCTGTTCATTTCTCAGTTTTGAAAGGTGTTCAGCTGAAAGACAGCAAAATTATTATTAAAATGATACATTTATAAAAATTATTTTTTATTTTGAACCTATAATTAGGCCAATTATTAAGCATAATTAATTATTATTTTTCCAATTCCGCACCGATTTCGTGCTCAAATTTGGTCAATTTTTCACACTGTTCCTTTTGGGAGGTGTTCATTTGATCAAAAAGAGCATTTTGATTTTGTCGGCCTTTCTCCAATTGGCACATTCTTTCCCGAATCGCTTCGAACTGATCAGCAGGAACTAAAATATTCACAATTCTATCAATAACTATTAAATTATCTTTACAAAATTGACAGTATCCTTACCGTATTTTTCATACTCATTCTCCTTCTGTTGTTGTTGTTTTTTCAACTGATTTTCCAATTCGCTGATCCGTTCCGAAAGTGTCTGCTGGACATTTTGCATCTGTGCAAATTGTTCGACAAAAGCTAAACGATGAGCAAATTTGGAAGGAATGTAAAGTAAACAAATTTACAGTAAGCTAGGTACTTTATTTGTTCGGTTTACTCTTTGCTTTGATATTTCTGCTACCGTATGATTAATTTTCCCTACCGTATTCGCCCTGCTGTTCGTCCTCTTTCCCATTTTGCTTGTTCTGTTTCAGTTGGTCCTGCTCCATGTTGGCAATCTTCGCCTTCAACACAATGTTTTCCGTGATTAGTTTCTGTTTCTCCAATTCGGCACGAATTTCTCTCTGAAAAATGCGCCAAAAGGAGTCATTTTTAAATATCATAATTTAAGGGTAATTGAGTTCGCAGATCATGAATGCAATCTCAGTTTTCATATCTATAAAAGCAAAATAAATAGATTTTAAAATATTGTAGCAAAATATTTAATTTTTAATTGTCGGAATGTTTTTCAACTCTCGCCTACCTTCTGTATCTGCTGATCAATCCGATCTAAAATTTATAAAAAATTTTATAATTTAATTAGTCTTCCGAAAATTTCCTTGATTTACTGACGAAATTACAATTTGCCATGCATTTGTTACAGTTTTCAGTTCAAAATTAAACCCTTACCGTTTCCATGTTGTCCCAAAATGTCGCAATTTACTGACGATGGTTTCATTGCTTGCGGCTCCATTAGTTTCATTTGCACAAATTGGGCCCTCAAAAGACGCAATTCGTCGGACGGACTAAAATTTGGAAAAAGTGCTGAAATTTTTTTAAATATCTCATTTTTATTATTTTAATAAAAATTTCTTTATTAACCTTGCTCAGCTGTTACTTTTGCATTTGTCGAATCATTTGAAATTGACATTTTAATTCAAATTTTAAAATAAATCCGCTTTCAAATGATTTTACTGAAAAGAGTTTTTTGATAATTTATTATAATTAAAGAACTCTGAAAAAGAATTATAAATTTCTTGCGATTTTCTCCTTTGCATTTTGTCAATAAAATGCCATGACAAAATCAATCATTCTTTGACCAATGGAAACATTCACAAATTTGAAATTGACTTGCCTAAAGCAAAATTTACGCAGAATTTTTGTACATTCAAAAAATGATTGACATTTAAAATTAAGAGAAAAATAATTGAATAAAAATGGCAAAATGGGGAAAAAGGCATTAAAAATGTAAAACATGTTTTAGATGCCAAACCCCCAAAATAAATATTTAGGTTTTTAGGTCGAGGTGTTTTAGTTACTTAAAAATTTTTCTCCGGTTTTGTTTCGGAGAGAAACGCATGAAAAGCATTAGAAAAACGAAGAACCGGAAGCCGAGATTCTCGCATATCAATCGGTACAATTGTCAAACTTTCTTTTAGGCGATATTCTTTATTTTACCAGTGAAACTCTTTTTGCCTAATCTAACATTTTTTTTTTTTTTTTGCAAATTTCCTGGTGCGACCTTCGCCTGAGGGAGTTTTGAAAGACGCCGGGATTCGAGCGCTAAAAGCGTGGCTTTTTACCCAATCCCCGTTTCCAGGGGATAAGGTGCTGAATATCCGCACCGTGAAGTCCGTCGTCCAAAAGCCCTCTACGAGTAGTCTGGGTGACTCTCGTAGAGCTTCGTCTTCTTCGGGATCCGGGACGTCGTGTACCAACCATGGGAGGCAGGGCTGGACGAAATTTCGTGTCGTTTTCGTTTCGTCCTACATTTTCGGCACTTTTTGAGTTTCGTTTTCGTGTTTCGTTTTCGTCCGCTAAAGTTTTTTCGTTTCGTTTTCGGTTTCGGTTTTCAAAATTTTGTTTTTCGTTTCGTGTTTCGTTTTCGGTTTTTAAAATTTTGGATTTTCGTTTCGTTTTCGTTTTCGTCAGAGCAATATTTTACGAAAAAGACGAAAATATTTACACCCTTAAGAATGACTTTTTTGGTAAGAAATAATAAGTTTTATTATTTAAGTATTTTAGTTTAGTGGTGAAAACAGCAGGTTTGTTTTGTGCTGTGCATTAATGTTCGATCCCGCATGACCGCACTTTATTTTACCGATTTTTTAATCATGTTTTTACCGATTTTAATAGAAAATCTGCTATGAAATAGCACTCAAATTTTCAAAAATTTTCCCGGCGTCGCCTATCGGCGCCGCCGGACCCACTTCCCATTCATCAACTTGTAAAAAAAAAACACTGCAAAAAAACGTTTGAAAATCTTTTTTTTTCAGCACGGTTTCACCGAAATGTACGATTTGCTAATTTCTTCCCCAAAAATTGTTAAAATCCATAATAGGATGTGAAAAACATAACATTTTAATACATTTTTATCGAAAAAATTATATATTAACTGATTCGAACCAATTTTGCAAGATTGCCTTTTTTGACCCTAAATCTTATTTTTTGTCATTGATGTTCTTTATTTTAAAAATTTTTTGGTCACACCCCGGTCCTAGAGCCACATTAGCTTTTCCACCTACTAGGATCTTCATTCCTTCAGTTAGAGGATACAATTTTAAAGTTTTATGTTTCTTAATTATGATTGAAATAAGTTCAAAAAATTTTCGGTTTTTTCGTTTCGTTTCGTACGAAAATGGTTATTTTTTCGTTTTCGTGTTTCGTTTTCGTCCGTCAAAATTTTTTCGTTTCGTGTTTCGTTTTCGGTTTTCAAAAAAATTTTTTTCGTTTCGTGTTTCGTTTTCGTATCGAACGCACTTTTTCGTTTCGTTTTCGTATACGAAAAAATTTTTTTGTGATTTTCGCACAGCCCTGATGGGAGGGGAGGTCTGGGTGACCGACCCGGTGTCGCTTTTCTCAAACTTGGACAAATCGCCACCATTCGTTTGGTCCGACTCGTCACCACCCGTACACCAATGCTCGTCTTCCCTATCGCGGCCGTGGCAATCCTCGTTTTGTGAATGAAGCCGGCAATAGCCGACGTTGATGCTTCTTCCTGCACAAACCCCACCTTTTGGAGCCGAATAATTGACCTTTTGCGGCAGAGACGCCTTTTTCCATAGGGGCGGGGTGTAGTAATTAAGTTGACTTTTGGCCTCTTATTTTATATTTAAAATTGTATTGGCATTTTGTTGTTTTAATTGTTCCTTCCCCATTTTTTCTTTTGTTTCGATTAATTAATTATTTTGTCTTATAAAAACTGATTGTCTTTGACTTTGTTTTCGAATTGCGTTATTGGTGACGGTGGTCCAACAAATTCAGTGCTTGTTTTGAATAATTTTGGAACTATTGTCCTATTAATCATCTAATTTAAAGCATATAAAATTTTGATTAAGTTAGGCATCGAAATTATTTTAACTGTTATACACTCAATTAACCATGCTTATTTTGATAAACTCATTACAATTCATTCTATATCAATGTCATACAAATGTAGTATTTGTATCATTATAAGCTCGGTCCGTTCATAACTTAAAATTTTAAGACGGGTCTCGATATTTTCGGGCCCATTAACCTTACGTTTAAAACAGCTGTAAGAATTGACTAAAATATAAGATTGTCAGGTTTCCATTCTTAAGTTTTTTAATTTTCAAGAAAATATAAATTATTTTAAAAGGTATCAGTTTTATATCTTTTCACATTTATTTTTTATTTTTGAAATTCCTCCCTATAGTGCCCAAACTTCCCGGTGCCCAAATTTCTGGTGCCCAAACTTCATGTCGCCAGTAGGATTAGAATCATCTTTAGTATTAAAAAGTTAATTTTTGTTGTCTTTAAATCGATTTTTAAGGGTAAATTTACAAAAAAAAACATTTTAAAAATTTAATCTTGGTTTAAATGGGGTAAAAAGATAGGGCTATAATCCAGGGGTGTGATCGAAAATTTTTAAAATCAGAATATAAAAATCTGTTTTTTGGGTTCAGGATCAGAATTCGCGAAATTGCTTCAATCAGTTATTTTTACAATTTATAGTCAAAAAAAAAAACAATCTAAATTAAATTTTTTGTTAAAACTTTACTCAAAAATAACGAATGCAAAGTTGAATGAAAGTTGTTTATAAAGTTGAAAAAATGGGTGAAAGTTGTATAGAAAGTTGTATGCAAAGTTGTATAAGAAGTTGGCTGGCTTCAGTGTAAAAATGCCAAGAACCGATCTTGAGTTGGCATAATAAATCATGCTCATTCGCACGTAGGTAAACTTTATACATAAAGCCAAGTATACCGGATGTGCTATTTATCCCGATTTCAGAAAAAAAAAATTCACTCAGATTCTAAGCCTGTACAAAAATGCCAACTACCAATCTTGAGTTTGGCATTATTGGTCTCGCCAATTTGCACGTAGGTGATCTCTCCACATATAAACAATATTTACTATTGTGTTAGTTTTTCAAATTTTTCACAAAACCCACCCTGATTCCCTGCGTATCCCCCTGAGCCGGATTCTGAAAAGCATTGCAAAAAACGTGCAAATTTTAAAGAAGCCTGTAATCCCTTTTTCGACTACTTCCCGAACCCGGACCCGAATCTATCTTATATCATTTGAAAGAGCAGAGTCTGTAGATGTGCAGAATAGCATTGGTTTTCCCATTCGATCAATTCTAAGCATAGTTATGATGGTTTGTTTACAGGCGGCCAAAATTTTTTGGAAAAATTTTCAAAAATTTTCTGAAGAAACTTTTTTTTGTTTAGGCCTTTAAAAAAATAATGAAAAAAGGCATAAAATTTTGGTGATTTTCAGGCAAAATCTATATTAGTTAACAATAAATCCTTAATTTTCTTTTCACACTGACAATTCTAATATTTTTTTTAGCAAAAATTGACATTATTAAATCCAAAATTTTGTCAAGTGAAAAAAATTTGTGGATGAATTTTTAAGAAAATTTTCAATTTCTTAGGGGTGTAATCAATCATTCTAGAAATATACAATCAGATAGAGTGTAAATATAAGAAAGATATTTTATTATTTAATATTTATACAAATTACATAAATCACTCGAGAAATATATAAGGATGGGATATTAATATTTAATATTTATACAAACTACATAAATCTTTCGAGAAATATGCAATAATATAGCCTGTTTGATAAGTTTGTATAAAACTTAAATAATAATATGCTCATCATTGTATTTTGCATGCTATAATATTATACAATACTCTATTGATCATGTAGTCTGTATTATGTTTATGGGTACATGCTACAAAGCACAACCTTTTCTAAAAAGAAACTGTCGCAATAAAAGGCAAGGCAAATGTGAATTATTATCACAATTATTATAAATAAATTTACAAAAACAAAATTCTCACTGTTTCCAAATTTTATATTTAATGAAAATTTTTAAATTCTTCCAGCAAAATGAATTTTTGCTACCGATTCTCTGTATTTTTTATAGCCATTATTTGGCTAGGCTTGTTTTTAGAATTCTCAAATGGCACTGGCATTGGCAAAGTGCCGAAAAACATTGGCGAATCTTCTCCAAACCAAGGCCCCACCAGTGACAACAAAGCAAGTGATTCAGCTGAGGTTTGTTGACACATTTATACTGCGAAATTGAAATTTTTTGGAAAGAAAATCTGGCACCACGTTTTTTTTTAAATTTGACTCAAAAACCACAAAATTTGATGATAAATTAGTGATAATAAATTTGTGTTTTTGACTCTTAAAGCCATAAAAAATAGTTTTTCTTACAATTTATATTTTGTGAAAAAATAAACAAAAAGTTGATAACTTTTTAATTTATTTGTTAACAAAAATTAATAATTTTTTTTTTATCATTTTTTAATACTGTTTTCAGCCATTGTAGAAGTTTCTTATGATATTAATTTTCGCTAGAACAGTAAATGACGAAATTTTTTTAAAATATTTTTTCTACCATGAATGAATTTAATTTATTTTGAATATTAGAAAATTTCGAGAAAACGATTTTTCCTGATCACTGTCAAGTCACTTTTTGTTCGGAATTTATAATGATCAGATGTGCATGGTGTGACCAATTCCTTTGCTTCACTCATTTCTACCAAAACTATCACATGTGCCAAAATTAATGTTGAATAAAATGGGAAAAAAATATGTTCTAATTTATTAATGTTAAAAAGCTTAAAAACTATTTTGGATATGAAAAAAACAAAAATAATTATTTGCAGGGTTGGGGAATTGAACTTCAGAAGAAAAAAAGAGAATAGAAGGCATAGACCACTGGGCCAGAGACGCTCACATTGGCTTTTCATTGTTTGGAAATGATATTAATAAGGCAAAAAGGAAAAGCTTCATATCGGCCAGAAGCTTCATTTAGCAAAAATAAAAAAAATTTTATAATACAAAAGGGGGGTAATCTACCTACCCTGAAAGTTTCATTCGGAAGTCCCACGGTCACTTGGGTACCTCTCCTTTGTAAGGTAATTTACGAATAATTTCAGTGACAAATGAAATAATATTTCTTGAAAAACTTTTTAAAATTAAAAAGTGGCTAAATAAAAAAAACTTTAAAATTAAATTATTTCCATTGGTCAAATCCCTAACATTGTGCTATTCAATATTGCAGTACTAATAAAAAAAAATTATTTTGGTTTTTTTCTCCTCAAAATTCTTGCATTTGTATTTAAACTAAATAAAGCGCAAATGAAAATAATGCAAAAATATAACAAATGATCAGCCAACTTTTGTAAAAATATTTATTTAAAGAGTGGTCAAATCGTATTTTTAATTTCTGATAATTTATGCTTTGATTTTCTGCTCGTGTTTATGGTCGTTTTTGTTTATCTTTGTAGTTGGATAAAAGTGAAAACCAGAAAATTGAACAAAATACAAAACAAATATAAATAAAGAGATTGGACTAGAGTGGTATGGGACCGGTAATTTTGGGCAAAACCGGGACCGGGGACACATGGCAAGGTTTGATTAAATTTGATTTATTATTAAAGTTTTTATAAATGTGGCAAATTTTTTTTATTCAAAATTTGTAATTTTAAACAAAAAAATTTCGACTCTATTCGCAAACACAAAAAAGAAAGTGTTTTTCCTACTATTTAGAGCATGGAGAAGCCAGGAAAAAATTTATTTACATAAAATTCCTAGCCCTAGTAATGTTAATGGCACTATTTTTATTTACATTCATAAATCAATTTCTTCTAAAAGGTTTGCTCTACGTCTTCGCTAAATATCCGTTTTCGGTTATGTTGTGTCATCAAACAACCATGATATGGAAAATTTTATCAGAATTTTCAATACTTGGATTTAGGGGGGTGGCAGTAACGAAATTTTTCGTGACTCGTAAACCGAGTGTTTTGAACAAAATTTGATAATTATTTTGAACTTTCTTTATAAATATGAGAATTACAAATATGAAAAACGAAAAGCAAATGGAGACAGAAGGAAGGAATGCTATAGAAATGCCAAAAATAAAAAGGAAATAAGAAATGATTTACAAAGAATCCGGGTTTTGTTACTCAAAAAAAGATATAAAAAATGGCGACGAATTTTTTGGGCGTTTGCATAGTCGATTCAGGTGTAGGAGGGGGCGCAGATCACAATGGTGGCCGAATTTTTTTTTTTTTTGGTCAAGTGGTTCAGAAGTTATGGCCAAATTAGTGCGCGATTTGGCCCAAATCCGGGATTCAGGGGCGGGTGGCGCGAAGACACGCATCTCACGGTAGCTGCTGCTGCTTGAACAGCCAGCCACGTGCCTTGCGGTAGCTGCTACTGCCCAGCCAGCAGAATGCTACTGCATTAACAAACGCAACGGTCTACCCCGTTGCGGTTTACCGTTTATAAACGGCTAGGCTCGGCACTCTAATTTTGATTTCAAAGTAAAAAATGCCGGATTCAGAGAACAAAATTGGATGTTTAGCGAAAACAGAACGACGACCTTAAGGTTATTTTTTATAAAATATTTATTAGTATTAAAAATTAAAATTAATAAATAAATTCATTCTTTTCTGTATTTTTGCCTTTAACTCAGTAAAACCCAATAAAACTTATTCCAATATAAAGAATTTGGCTAAACCAGGCAATTGACAAAAATAGATTCTTTCAATTTTTGTGAGTCAGCCATAAAAAGTTCCAGATTAGCCTACAAACTCTATTTTTCAGATTTTTAGAAACCATACACTTACCGCTTCCATCGCCTTTGTAATGGACTTTCAAAGACTCCGAGCCAAAGATTTCGAGATCACTGTGACTGGCATTGACATCCCAACAATTTTGTTTTGGGATTGAAAAATTCTAAAATAATTTTTATTTTTATTTATTTTTAAATCTATTCGTTCTTTTCCACCTCAGAAATGTTCTTGCGAATGTCCGGATGCTACAGCTTTTAAAAGCTCTGCAAAATTATAATAAATTAAAATATTAAAAATTAATTTTCATTTTTACCATTTCCAAATCGATCTTTCAAAACGGAAATAAAGATTTCTTCCTTCTTTTGATGTTCCTCCAATGCGATGACTTTTGTTTCAATGGCTTTGACCATGTCTTTTTCGGTGTTCTGCTGCTGGCCATCTGAACAATGAGCAAGTGAAAATCAAATAATTATTTTTATTTGAATATATTCTAATTCAAATATTAAAATATTAAAAGAGTGTACTTTAGTCAACCCCCAAGAAAAAAAAAATGGCACAAATGATACACCAATCGATTCGTCTCGAGGAGTATCCACTAAATTTCATTGGGACTCAGTTGTCCCAGTGCCTAGATGGCATCGGTTCGAATTTATACCTTGTTTTTTAGACTCAAGAGCTTTCGAATGATACCAAATTTGTCCGAATTTGACCGTTTTAAAGGGTGAGGAGCCCCCCTTTTCACTCATTTTTCGAGTTTTAAACCGGTTCAAAAAACCGGTTTTTTGGCATTTCCGCAACTGGAGACCTATTTTTTCGTGCATAGCTCGTAGAGACGAATCAATTGGTGTATCATTTGTGCCATTTTTTTCTGGAGGGTTGACTAAAGTATATCCTATTAAAAATTAATTTTCATTTTTACCATTTCCGAATCGGTCTTTTAAAACGTCAATAAAATTTTGGTTTTTCTTTTGTTGTTCCACCAATTCGTTGAGTTTTGTTTCAATAGCTTTGACCAAACCTGTGTCGGTGTTCTGCTGGCCACCTAAACAATTATCAAGTGAAAATTAAATAATTTATTTATTTGAATAATATATTCTAACCCAAATATTAATTCCCGATTGTCTCAGTATTGAGTTTCGGGATCGAGTTCAGTCTCGAGAAATTTTCGGACACTCGGCAATTTTTTCAGAAAAACAGTTAGCCTCCATAAGAATTGTTTGAGGAATAAAATATTAACATAAAAAATTAATTTGCACTTTTAATAATAATAATTCCAACCATTTCCATGTTGTTTTTCCATCTTTCCAACAAATTTCTTCAAACTTTCCATCTCAGTATTGATCTGCGCATTCTCAGTCTGATTCTTCATTGAATATAACTGCAAATTTGAAAAAGGGATTTTGACTTTTATTTTAAAATTTAAACTACCGCAATGAAGCTGATCAGTGCCACTGTTACCGTAATGTTCATTACGGTCAAAATAAATAATACCGTCATTTTTCTCTGCATTCCGATGTCTGAAAATTGAAAAAAATAAGCTAATTTTAAATAATGTTTCCATTTCCTTTACCAGATCATTTTTTCTTTTTACATATAAGGCTATAAACGTAATAAAAAGTGGAAAAAATGAATTAAAACAATTAAATTATTTATTTGGTAATTACCAATTTCTACCATTACCAAAAAATAACCAGTTTAATTTATTTAATTTCTTATTATTAAAATTCTTTTTTACATTGTCCAATTCGTGCATTTTGCGGGGCCTCATTTGTGATAATTGTATCAGACATTTCCATAGGTTCGACAGGTCGAAATAAATTTGCAGACATAATTTAAATGCTTAATTGTAATTATAATTAAATGTAATTAACCAATTCTAAATTAATTTCGAATTAAATATTGGCCTTCTAGGCTATTAGTCAATTTATCTTTCGTGTTAATGAATCTGGGATAAATAATAAAATTGTAAGGCCAAATCAATTGGACGGAATGAATCGTTGGACAATGAGATGAGAAAATGTGATAAATGCAGCAAAGCAAAGTGAATAAATTAACAAATGACAGAAAAAAAAACTATTGTAAATGACAAAATGAATTGATGAAAGCGATCGAATTATCATAAGCATAGGGAAGAAAAAAATAAAAACAAATGGACCAAATGTTAATTTCCATTAAACTACGAAAATTTGGCAAATTTTACTCAAAATTTTTCTGAATTTTTAATGAATTTATTAAGAAAATTTGTTCAAAATTTCAAAAATTTAGATTTCCCCCCTTCGTGGATGAATTAACTATTAAATTTTCAACGCTCGGGGTCACCCATGTCGGGGGTCGGAGTCGGGGGAGCCAAATGGACGTCGTTTATGTTAGTAAGACACAAAATAAGATTCCTTATTTTAAATTGCCATATTTATGAAATAGACCCATTTGGGGCTGTATTTCCGAACCCCCTTGAAAAGGGGCTTAATTTCGGGGGGAAGGGTTCGAATTCAAGGGAGAGGGATTCTACTTCTGTAAATACGGTATTAATTTCCGTATAACTCAAGTGAACCCAATAATTGTTGACTTTGTTTGGAAAATTAATAGGCTCTATTGGAGTAATAGGAGCATAAAAATGCCACAATGTGTTAATCCTTCATTTTTATTCTCACCGTAAGTTTTAAATTCAACACTTATTTTTGGTATTTATTTTCAATAGCACTAAGCTTCCCAAAAAGATAAAAATTTATCTACGCAGAATTCTGATTTCCAAAAATTTTGGGCCTCGGAATGCCATCCCTGGTATAAATTGCTTTTTTCCTACCTTTCAATAAATTTTTTGCATGAGGCATTAGATTTGTCATTTAGTTAAGTACTTACTGTATGCTATGAAAAAAGAGACAATTAATTTATTTTTTAGATTCCTCCGATTTGGTCGAAGGTTATCTTTTTGTTTCTTCTGCTGATGGCTCTTTGTTTCCATGCGTTTCTTTGCGTGATTTTGATGACAAAATTGAGGCCAACTTTGGTCCCGATTTCAAATTTGATTTGGTTACTCTCTGATTGATGAAATATTCACAAAATCTGATCAATTTTACCGATCATTCTTTTATATATTCTTTTTTCCATTTACTTATAAATTTGCGAACCAAAAAAAAAGAGAAATGAAATAATGCAAAAGCGAAAGCCCATCCTTGGTGGTACGTAACAGGGATGGCACGGAATTCCGACTTCCGATTTCCGAAAATTTTGATAAAAAGTCGGAAATTTTCGGAAATTTTTTTGAATTTTTTTTCAAAAAATTAATAATTTTTTACAATTTTTGTTAATAAATTGCACTGAAATTTTCAAAAATTTTCCGGCGGCGCCTATCGGCACCGCCGGACCCTAAAATCTTATTTTTCTTGAGAAATTTTTGCATTAAAATCGCTAAATTTGGTCGGTTTTTGGACAAAATTTGTTAAATATTTGCATTAAAAATTTAAAATTTTCCCCGGCGGCGCCTATCGGCACCGCCGGACCTCCCCCGCCATGTTTCCAAAAATTTTGAAAAAACGCGCCGCAAAAAAAGGTAAAATTTTTGATGAAAATCATTGAATAATTTTAAAGCTAATATGTATTTAAATAGATCAAAAATTTTTTAATCACCTTTTACTTGGTTAAGAATTTAAAATTTAGCCTATTAAAATATTTAGAAAATTTTTATCATATTTTATGTTTTTTGAAAAATTTCCGATTTCCGACTTCCGAATTCCGATTTCCGACGTTTTTGGGGTCGGAATTCCGATATCCGCCTCGGAATTCCGATTTCCGAAAATTTTTGGACCCCCGGAATTCCGATTTCCGAAAATTTTGGGGCCTCGGAATGCCATCCCTGGGTGACACTATTGTGCCTCTTATCCATGAGACACAGAAGTGAAATTTGTCAGTTTTTTAAAATGTATTGTTTTGCGATGCACACTATTGTGCCTCTAATGCTTTAGAGATAAGAAGCGTGCGAGGCCGCGAAACTCGCATCAGAAATTTTAATGGAAAAATAGTTTTGCTGAAAATTTCAGATTTTCCTTGTTCGTACCCCATCCAAGACCAACCCCACCAAAATTCCTAAAAAATTCTGCGAAATTTTCCGAGTCTACAATATTACCAATTTTTGGTGAAGTCTGTTAAAATTTAAGAAAAACTATTAAAAAATTCCCGCTGGACACTAAATTATTCAAAAAAACTTGTTTAAAATCGCAAAATTTGGAAATTTTTTGGACACAAATCTGTAAAGTACTGCATTTTGATGGGTTTTTTTGAGTAACGTCATAACTAGAGAACGTAAAAAATGCACCAAAACCGCGCCAAAAAATTAAAAAAAGGCATGAAAAAGGCACAAAAATCCTCAAATAGGCATGAAAGAAGGCATTTAAAACTTTCCAATAAAGTCACAAAGTCATGAAAAAAGTCACAAAAACTCAAAAAAGTCATAAAACCCAAAAAAGTGGAAAAAGTCAAAAAAGTGACAAAAAATGCATGTTCGAAGCTTCAAACAAAATATAGCTCACTTTTTAAGTCATTTTGGGGTCATTTAAATCATTTTACTTAAATTCTTAGCCCTTATTATGAAAAATAATAAAGAGTAATTAGTAAAATATAATACAGTATTTTTAAAGTGTAATCTTTTATTCATGAAAAAATTTGAAAAAAAAGATCCTCCTCCACCTAATTTTTTTAATAATTTTTTCTGCAGTATTTTAAGATCTGAACACGAATCTGACATAATTTTACTCTCCTCATTAGCGCTTCCTTTTTTAAGCACAAAAATCACAAATTTTATGGGTCAATTTTTGGAAAAATTTTTCTATTCTTATGGGTGAATTTTCTGAAGGGTCATTTATAAGATTGTATTTTTCGTTTTTATTGAATCTTGTTAAGGATTTTTTCGAAAACCTAAAATAGGCTCCAAAAATGGCAAAATATGCACAAAAATAGGCGCCTATGCATTAAGCACAAAACCCCCGAAATAGGCAAAAATATGCATTATAAAATTAATCATAAAAGTCTCTAACCAAGCAAGAAATACTCTTTTCGTGCTTATCTGAGCCTATCAAGTGCGCAGAAATATTAGAAATTTTTCTAAAAACGAAGTCCTACTTTTCATATATGAGTGAGTTATCTTTAATCTGCTTGAAATTAAGAGAAAAAAAATGACAAATTCGCCAAGAAAAAAACTTGAGGCTTATATATCAGGGATGGCACGGAATTCCGAGTTCCGACTTCCGAAATTTTTGATAAAAAGTCGGAATTTTTGGGCTTTTTATTTTTAGTTTATTTTCCAAAAAATGAGCAATTTTTGTACAATTTCTGTTAACAAATTGCATTAAAAATCACTAAAATTTTCCCAGCGGCGTCTATCGGAACCGCCGGACCCCTCCCCTATTCCCCAAATTTTCTTTGGATAAAGTGCTCCGCAAAAAAATAGTGTCACTGTCCCAAAAAAAAAAATACAAAATGTAAAATTACATAAAAATATTTTGAAAATCATTAAAAAAATAAATAAATATACTAAAAACAGTTTGATATCACCTTTTACATGGTATGAATTTTAAATTTAGCCTATTAAATATTTAAATTTTTTTATTATATTTTATATTTTTTGAAAATTCCGGCTTCCGACTTCCGAAAATTTGGGCCTCTGAATTCCGACTTCCGAAATTTTTTGTGCCTTGGAATTCCATCCCTGATGTGGGGGATAAAAAGAGCAAATACGGTATGCGTTTTTTGAGCTCCTTTCTTCAAAACAATTAAGGAAAAAAGTTAAAGCACTGAAGCATGTTGTAATGGGCATAAGGATGTTTCTTAAAGTCTCCCATGGGATTTGGACAGAAGTGGACAATTGGACGGACAGTGACATCTCAACAGTTCAACAGTAAAGTTTTTATTTGAAGTATAGAAAAAAATTTTTTTAATTAATTTTTCCTCGAAAATTGGCTTAAATTTGCTGTTACTCGAATATAAGCAGAAAATTTTGAAAACATAATTTTTTGCGCACTTGATAAAAACTAAAAAATTCAAGCTAATACATACAGCCTTCGATGCTGTTCAAAAAAAGGAATATATTCGTTAATTTGCTTGCTTTACATTTTAAAAATTAAAAAGACCAAATCATAATTGAAGAAGAAAAGCATAAAAATGATAAAAAGAACAAAGTGATCAGCTTTATTTAATAGCTTTTCCTCAGAGAGTTGGCAAATCGAATTTGAAATTAGGCCCAAAATTAGCCTCGATTTTGTCATCAAAATACAGCAAAGAAACGAATGGATGGAAAGAATCAGCAAAAGAAGGAGCAACGAAAAAATCATCAGATGAATCTGTGATAAAATTATGGGATTTGAACAATTCAAACATAAAAATCAATTAAATAAAAATAGCAAAACTTAATTATATAATTTGTTTATTTGCCAACCCAAAATTTCTCCGTTCTTCGTGAAAAAGAGTTGCCGAGTGATAAAATGAACACCAATTCCTACGGTATCGCCAACATCGTAGGAATATTTGGCATTTGTTCCTTTTCCTTCTCCGTTAATCCAAATTAGAGACCGGACGACTGGGGTCGGAGGGATCCCGAGTCGGGATCCCGACTGAATCCCGATCCCGATCAATCCCGAACATTTTGGAAAAACGATCGGGACGGATCCCGAATCGGGATCCCGATCGAATCCCGATCCCGATCAATCCCGAAGATTTTTTTTCGGGATCCCGCGGGATTATCGGGATTTGCTAAAATCCAATTTTTTTTACGTTTTGTGCCAAATTTTGTTCAAATGCTTATCTAATATTCCTAATTGATCAATTCGATTGAAGAAAAATAGGGATGGGAATTATAGCAGCTTTTTAGAAAATTTTCAAAATTCGAGTATCATGCCTAAAAATCAGATTTTTGGACCAAAAATTAGAACATTTAACAACATAACTTTAAATAGTTTTTTACAATTTAATTAATATCAATTTTTGTATTTTCGCCTCCTATAATCAGTTTTAACAATTTGAGGATAATTAGCAAATCGTTATGCATCGGAATCAAAAAATCAGATTTTAAAGAATTGTTTGCTGAGAATTTTTCAAAAACTTTAGGGGAACAAGGTGGAGGCCGGCGGTGCCGATAGGCACCGACGGGAAAAATTTTGTAATTTTTGATGAGATTTGTTAACAGATTTTGTCCAAAAAACCCCAATTTTTTTTAGCGATATTGAGCAAATTTTTCAGGAAATTAAGAATTTTTAGAGTCCGGCGGTGCCGTTATGCACCGAAGGAAAATACTTAGACAACAATTTCTAATCTAATTTATTAGACAAAATTCTTAGAAATTGTTGTGCATGAAACTACCTAATAAGATTTAAAATATTATTTAAGGAATTAAAAAAAAGAATTTTTGATAATTCTTTTTTTAAAGGAATAAAAGTCACAAAATGGCCAACCTTTGCGTCAAATTTTGAAAATTTTCACAAGTATTTTGAGACTCATGAAATTTTTTGGGATTTTAAGGGAATTTAAAGAAAAATAAGCAAATTTTTAATTTAAAATTTAAGGTCTTAATTTAAAAAATGAGATTTTTTCCAAAAATTATCGTGACTTCAATCCCGCGGGATCCCGCGGGATTGGTAAAATGGTCGGGAGGGATCCCGATGAAATCCCGATCCCGATCAATCCCGATGAATTTGAAAAATCGTTCGGGACGGATCCCGAGGTCGGGATCCCGAATTTAATCCCGCGGGATCCCGAAGAAATCCCGCGGGATCCCGATCCCGTCCGGTCTCTAGTATTTAGTGGTTTTTATTTATGGTTTTAAAACATTCGTAATTAAATTTTAAAAATAATTTTACAATTAAAAAAATTATAAAATTTTATTGTGTTGGAATTAAACAAAGCAGAAATTAAATAAGATTATAGTTTTGCCACTAGACTATATGTTTTTCATTTATTTCGGTTTAAAATAAAAGATCAAGTTAATATTTTTTCTCTAAAATTTTTCTTTTCTCACAATTTTCAAAAAATATTTTCTCTCAACCCCCCCCCCCCCCCCCCCCTCATTCTTACCAGGTGCATATAATCTCGTGTCTCGTGTCAAAATACGAGACGAAAAGGACGAGAATACGAAACACGAGACGATCAACATCCCTGATACACTTCCTACAAATCAAAAAAAAATTATTAAAAATCGTTTTCAAAAATAAAGTTTTTTTATATCGTTTTTTTACCAAATAAAAGATCGGAGATAAGTTATGTCGGCTCCCGGAAAATGCATCAGTGGAAAATGCGTCAGTAGAAAATGCATCAGTGAAAATCTTAATGTCATAAAAAAAGTTCCTTAGGTTTTCGAGATCACTAATCAGGAATTCAGTATCCATTTCGGCCAATTCCGAACCCCGGACCCGAATTCAAACAAAAAGAAGAAAGCTCAAATTCGAATTTAGTATTTTTGGTTCAAAAATGGTATAAATGGTCTCTTATTGCAGGACTGATTGCTCTCAGTTGTTTCCATGTATTTAAACGGGTTTTAACCAAAAAAAAAATGCTAAATTCGAAAATTGGACCTTCGATTTTTTGTTCGAATTCGGGTCCGGGGTTCGACATTCAGAACAATATGAATATAGAATTTACTTTTATACTCCAATACTTAATGCTACAGAACTTTATTTTAAAATATTTGTATTACTGACGCATTTTCCGGCCACGGTTCTGTCATAGTTGAGTAAACTTTTTTTGTGAAGCAAATTTATAAATAATATTTTAGTTTATTTTTAAAAGTTATTTGTTTTTTTACAATTTTTAATTCAAATATAAATGAAAATTACTCAATTTTTTGAATGAATTTAATTTCTAAGTTCAGTAAAAGAAAAAAATCCACTTTTACTTTACTTTTTTGTGCATATTTTGTTACCTATTTGAAATATTTCGTGCCTAAAAGTCCGGTCACCAATAATGATTTAAAAAGATTATTTCAGAATATATAATGCTTTGTCAACTTTACTTTTAAAATACGAAAAAATGACGAAATAAATGCAAAATTCGAAATTACATAAAAAGACAGCAAAAAAAAAGAAGAAAAGAATATGCCTCACCGTTTCAAAACCTACTCATTGAAAAAATGGCATGAGATTTTTTCATGCTTTAATCATTTGCACTCCGTTGCTGAAATGGCGAGGAAGTAAAAAAAAAAAAATCAAAAAAGGCAAAAAAAATAAATAAATACAGAAAAAAATAAAATAAAAACGCAATTTTTTATCTCAAAGGATTGACCTTAATTTCAAAAAATCATTTATATAAAAAAAACTTTCCACTTTTGACAAAAAATGTTTTCTTTTGAAATTAACCTAAAATAGTTTAAAAAACATTTTTTTTTCTAAGCGAGATTTTTTTGTTAATTATTTTGAGATTCTTAGCTACTAATATCCTTACAAATTAGCCTAGTAATAAATAAAAGCTGCGTTTTAAATTGATTTCGACAGAGTTTTGCAAAAAATAGAACTACACCACCAATAATAATAAACAATGGCTCACTACTTGAAAAATTTAAATAGTTTCTAAGAATTACTTTCCAAAATCTTTTCATTATTTTCTGAGTTTGGGTCTGTTTTTTTTACCATATGATTACCAACTAAATCTCTTTACATGATTCTATCCAAACCAAAGATAATTAGCTAATCATCCAATCTAATTACTCATTATATGGTCCTATGGTGGTGTAATTTTCTTCAAATGGCTCTTAATCTTTTCCTGCTTTTTCTTGTTTTGTTCTTTCTTGACTCCGTTTACATAGGCATAAGGCACAAAACCACAACAGAGACAAGCATCAATTGCGGTAGAAGCAGCGTAACTGCCAGCACATAATGGAATATCCACGGGTAAGCAAGCAATGCAAAAACAGCCTAAAATTAATACCAAAATGTTTTAATGGGTCAATGTTTTGGAACAAATTTGTTTATACAATAAAAATCTTAAAAAGTCATTTTTAAATTTATATTTATCCGATCAAGAAAATTTAAAATGTAATGATAGGGCTAGCAGTTGTATTACGATTTGCATATTTGGCATTTTTAAAGCATACAATTTATGGTCCTAATAATAGAATATAAACTTACTTCCACAACAGTTTCTGTCCTTTGAAAGATAATTCACCCAAAAAGCAGAAACAGCTGCGGTAGCACAGCATGGCTTTATACAACGTTCAGCGTCATACAAACTGTCCATTGCATGGTCAATCTCTGCTTGTTTCTCTTTCAATTCTTAAATTAAAATAATATTATTTTAAATGTAAATAATTAATATATTTTTGCCTTTTTGTTTTTGCTGATAATAATAAGTGTCAAAAATTCGCTAATCTCTTTCTGTTTTTTGTCCGTTGCCAAACAGTTCAAAATTTGCAATTTCTTAAATAATTGAATGGCTTCCAATGCTGTTTTGTCCAGGTCATTATTTTCAATGCTAAACATAATTAATTAATGCAATTATAAATTTTCATAATATAAATTACTTTGTCTTTTGGTTTTTGCATATACATTTTTCAAGTTTGGCAATTTCTTTTTGTTTCTTTGGTGAATTTATTTCTTTTTCAATTGTCTTCTTTATACGAAATGTATTAAGTGCTTCAAATGTTTTGAGTTTTGAGGTCATTTTCGTCTCAATGTCTTTCAAAAATTATTTAGTAAGGCGAAAAACTTCTTTACGTCTTCACGTGTCACCTGCTCATTAAAAATCATTTATAATTTTAAAATTAGTCATTTAAAAAATAATTTATTTATTTTTACTTTTTTGTCCGATTTTTGAGGTTTTCTCTTAATTCACTTTTCTTTTCATTAAATTTCTTTTCATCATTAATTTGCTCAGTTTCCTTAATTCCATAGAACTGTTTTGGGTTGTTTTTGTCAATAAATTCAATGATTTGCTTCAGCCATTTTCTTGTTTCTCCACTGATCGGATGTTGATCTAAATTTCGGAAATTTAAAGATATACAATACTCATTTTGTTTTCTTTTGTATATTAATTTAAAAAAAAAAATAAAATTCAAATGAATTAGAACGATTATTTTGTTTTGTTCGAAATTTATAGAATATTTTTTAAGCTTTAAAACTATTGTGAAGTTATGGCAAAAAATAAAGTCTTCTCAATAAAAATTATTTTTTATTTGAAAAGACAAAAAAAACTTATTTATTTTTTATTTAATCTTTTTAAAAATTATATTTTATTTAATTCCCCTCCCAATGCTAAACCGTAATGCTGAATTTTACCATCATTTGATGAAGAATATTCACCAATCTTTTTTGGTGGCATTCCATGAGCGCATTCAAAGCAAAGCCAAAGAATGGCAGAAAAAATTACAAAGAATGAGGGATTCAATATCATTTTGTTGACAAAATATAGATAATTTGTCTATATTGATAATGAAAAACAAATACTGGATCTAAACCAAAGAAGGACAAAAAACAAAATTTATTACCAAATTTATCCATGCCAATTGAAAAATTTGTGGATTTGATTTCCCTTTTGGCATAGATAATAACGGAAAAAATTCATTTGGCAAACATGGAATTTATGAATTTCTTATGCTTAAATGCAGAAAAGATGTTTAAAAAAGACGGTTATTTTGCCCAATTAAATTTCAAATTATTTAAATGAATTTGGCAAATTGAGGTAATTGACCAAAATATAGTGATTAAACAAAAATGAAAAATGAGTGAATTAATTGAGGAGTGACAGCCTTTTATGCAGAATGTTCTACTTAATGATGTAAAGAAATCCTACTCATTGACGTAACGATGAGATGATCATTATTTGGCAATTTAATTTTGAGCATTTCTTTCTTTATGAATTATTACAATTACTATTAAAATAAAACAGTGAATTTTTGATTTTTTAAAATTCTTCTAGAAAAAATAATTCAGTGAATTTTTGATTTTTTTTTATTCTTTTAGAAAAAATAATTTAGTGAATTCCCAATTTTTTTTTTATTCTTCTAAAAAAAATAATTTAATGAATTTTTGATTTTTTTTTTATTCTTTTAGAAAAAATAATTTAGTGAATTTCCAATTTTTTTTGACGATAATTATTTGGAGTCGCTTTATCTCCTTTTTTAAAAATTGGAATTATAAATGAAGTAAGCCAAAAGCTCGGAATTTCTCCATAATCTAAACCCATTCGAAAGAGTTCACTTATGATAGATGCCAAAAGATCTGCGCATTGCTTAATCAATATATAAGGTAAACCGTCTGGGGATGTCGAGTTTCTGTTGGGTAATTTCCTTAGTGCCTTCCAGACCTAAGCAGCATTTATTTCGATATCTTCATGGGCAAATTTTATGAAAATTTTGCACATTTTCTTATCAAATAGCAGTAAAATTCCCAATAATGATATGCAATTAAGCAGTTCAAAAAGGTTTTTCGTCTCTAAAGCTGAAAAAACTCAGAAGTTCGGTATTTTTAATTCAACCCTTTTAAAAAGTTTGCTTTAAAATAAAAGTAGACGAATAGAGTCTGTTTTAGGTCTAAGAATGATTAGGACTTTGAATGATATCAAGCTTGTTCGGTTTGATCAACACACAAAAAAGTTACATGGACTCAAAGTTGGCTCAGACGGAATTGGCCTTCTCCCAACGATCAAATAAGACGGTCTCTCACGTCCCTTTGTTTTTTCTCCGAAGCTGCGATTCACGCAAGAAGAAACAGGCATTTCGTCAAATAATTGAACAAAAAAAAACTTTCTTTTCTGTTTTTACCTGACGTAAGATTTTATTTAATTAAACATTAAAAATGCTCATTTTAAAAGAAAAATAAAAAAAATCGAAAATTCACTATTATTTTTCTAGAAGAATAAAAAAAATCGCAAATTCACTACATTATTTTAATAGCAATAGGAATAATTCCTCTTTAATATTGAAATAATTGCCGAAAATTAAATTTTCCAAATAATGATCACTTCATCATTTACGTCAATGAGTAGGATTTCTTTACATCATTAAGCAGAACATTCTGCGTAAAAGGCTTTCACTGCTCAATTAATTCACTCACCATATTTTTCATTTTGTTAATTACTACGTTTGGTTGGTTTACCTCAATTATGTAAATTCATTAGAATACATTGAAACCTAATTGGGTAAAAGAATCTTTTTTAAACATCTTTTTTTGCATTTAAGCCATAAGAAATTCATAAAATCCTGGGTTACCCATGAATTTTTTCCATTATTATCATGTCTTAAATGGGGTTTAAATTAACAATTTTTTGAATGGCACGGTTAAATTTGGTAATAAATTTATCTTTTGCCCTTTTTTTTGCCCCCTTATTTATTTTTCATTATCAATATAGAAATCATCTATATATTCCCAACACAATGATGTTGACTCCGATTTTGGGTTAATAGGCGAAACGTAAGGCGAAATGAATGTTTTCCAACCAGAGAAAAAGCAATTTTAGCTTTAGTAATTATAGTAATTAAAATTAATCCAAAATTAACAGTACATGAAAACTCTTTAACTTCCGGTCACAAAATGTTTGGATTTAAAATAAAAGAAAAATTCAGTCGTAATAAGACCAGAGTTTAGTAAAAAATTATTTCTCAAGGGCAAAATTCAGTTAACAAAATTATTTCTAATACATAAGTTATCAAAAATTTCTGAAATTTCTACTTTAAGTGATAATGCTGGTAATGTGTATACCAGTAATGAGCTAAAATGTAAGAAAAAAAACTTTGAATCGAGTTTAAAAATAAGATATTTTTAATGAATTTAAAACAAACACGAATAAAACAGTATTAGTGCTTTGAAAAAAGCAATTGAAAACGGAATTAAAAAGTGGGCAAATAATTACTTAATTAAAATATCGTCCTCTTCCGCCGTTGTTTCTGTTTTCTTCAAAGAGTGCACAAATTGAATTTGAAATTGGGCCTAAAGTTCGCCTCGATTTTGTCGCCATGGTCTCACCAAAGAAAGGAATGGGAACAATTGGTTGAAAGAACCCTTTTTTTGGTGAATCCATTTGATTAATGGAAAAAAGCATGTGCTATAATTAGGGTTGTAAATTGGCGACAAAATAGAAGGGACCTGCTGCTGGGATAAGATAAATGAGAATTCACATGTGTTTTTTTTGTCAGTGATCCGCGGATTTTTGTTGTCTTTCGATAAAAATCATTAAGCATAATTCTTTTTTGAAAGAACCCACTTTTTGGTGAATCCATTAGATTAATGGAAAAAACCTGTGCTATAATATGAATTAGAAGCGCAATTTTCTTATGAACAATTCTTCCTTCCATTTCTGCTGCTGTTTGGCGGCGCATCCGAAGAAGAGAATACCCAAAAAGGGGCTAAAATAAATTTAAATGAATAAAAAAATAATTAATGTTTTATTATTATTATTTTCTGATAAATTTATTTTTAGTATAAGAAATGAAAGTAAAAAAAAGCCGAAGAAATCTTTGTCAAATAAAATTGGATGGACAGCGAAGTCAGTGCGATGTTATGCGCCTAAATTAACAACATTTTATAAATTTATTTTAAAAAATTACCTTGTTTATGGCAATGGACTGTCAATCTTTTCTCATCACTGATTTCGAGAACATTGTGACAATCGTTGACATCCCAACAATTAATTTTCGAAAAATTTAGATAAAAGTGACAAAAAATTTAAATATTTAAAAAAGCGAATATGTAAAATTTGAAATTTTGAAGAGCCGTGCGATGAGAAAATCCCGAGAAGCTGATGATTCTCGGATTCTCGAACAGCTCTAGTCAATTCAAAAAAATTTCTATTATAGAATGAGCCTATTTAACACAAAAATTAAAAGAATTAAATTTTAATCATTAACAAATTTCAATTCAATTTATTTAATAAGTCATTTCTGATAAAGAATCAATCCATTCATTTAGTGCTTTCTTCGGTCACTTTTGACCAGGCAATGGATTTTCAGGCTACCATCCTTAATTCCTTTTATTAATATTATTTAATAAATTTTATTTATTTTCTTTTACCGCAAAAGCAAATGTTGCCATCATAGATACAACCTGTTGAACACAATAATCCTGGATCTTCGCACCCATTTAAAGAAGGGTTGTAAGTGCACTGGGCATTTGCCATCAGCAAAATGTCCATAGCAAAGATTGTGACGAAAAGCATCACAGCGATGGCGATAATTTGGGAATTGTTCATTTTTGGGTATATTTTTGAATTAACTTTGAATATTAGTTAGCTTAATTATTTAATAAAATAAATGATTATATTAATATTAAATTATTTGACACTTTAATTCTCAGATTCTTTTTATTCTTTTCAAAAAGATTGTCAATTAATCAAAAAAAAAAGAAAATTTCTCAAAAATGGTATCAATCTTTTCGAATTTTAAAAATAATAGGCAATTTTAACGAAAAATTATTGAATTTAAAAAAAAAACTCCCAAATCTTTTAAGAATTCAGAAAATTACCAGATTTTGTTGGTATCGTTTTGAAAATTTTATGCCGGTTATTTTTTGCGCCCAATTTATTAAGGGCGCTTTCCGTAAATCTGCGCCAAAAATATTTATTAAATTATAGATATGTTAAAATTTGATGCTTAAATACACATTCTTTCAAAAGTGCTTCTTTCGCGGTATCAATTCCATTCATATTTGCTTTTTCACATTTTAATAAAAATAAAAAGAATGATGAAGAAATAAAATTTAATTAATTTTTTTAACATTTGCTTGAATGGAAAAGCACTTTTCATTTTTTCACCACTTTTTTGATGAATAATTTTTCTTACCCAAAGTTCTAATTATTTTAAATTAAACAAAGAAATAAGTGTTTGTAAAAACATATGAATTTTATGTGTCGCTTTTTTGGAGTAAAAATTAATTAATTAAAAAATTATTATTTTTACTTATTATGAAAAAAAAATTAATGTGGAAGCAAAGTGTCATGGCAATTCCTTCTTTACAATTTTAATATTTCTTCTTTAGTCCACCCGCTTAAGAAATTACTGAAAGTGCTTAACAAATTCTGCAAGTGAACTGTTAAGTTATTAGTAGAGACCGGACTTTTAGGCACGAAAATTTCTCAAATAGGCACCTAAAATAGGCACGAAAAATGTGAAAAAAGGCATAAAAAATGAACAAAAACGTTAAAAAAGGCACGAAAAATTGGGAAAAGGCAGCAAAAAATCTACATTTTAGGCAATAAATTTTTGTCCATGTTATAAAAGACCTTTTTTTTTTTTGCTCCGATGTTATATCAACAATTTCAGTGGTGTTAAAAATTAAAAAACCAAGGTACAAATGGGGGTCCGGCGGTGCCGATAGGTGCCGCCGGAAAAATTTTTTTGAAAATTGTAAGAATATGATAAGAAAAATTGCGAAAAGTTTAAAAATTTTTTATTTTTTTTCCAAATGCTGAAAAAGGCATGAAAAAGGCACTAAAAGGCAAAAAAGGCACCAAAATTTCGTGCCCGGCATAAGACACCAAAATCGCAAAAAAGGCAAAAAAAAGGCATTAACCAAGTTAAAACTCGTTTTCGTGCATATTAGGCCGTAGCAAGTTAGCAAAAAAAAAGGCATATGCCTCAAAATCCGGTCTCTAGTTATTAGCATTAAATATTTTATGTGGATACCTTTTTTGAAACAACAAATTTAATAAATTATACTAATTCAATTAATTTAAAATTTAAATTGTGAAGTTTAATTTATATAAAATAGTCTAAACTCATAAAATTTAACTGGTTCGATATTCTTACCACTCTTTTCCTTCTTCAGCTGCAACTCGCCGTTTTTCTCCTTTTCCCCTTGCTGTTTTTGTTGTCCCGACTCGCCGATGGACTAATCTTTTGTTCGTAACTATTTTCTTTTTCTACCAATTTTTTAAAATTGATGTTATTCGGAAGCACTAAGTGTTTAGAAGCTATCATTAAGCAGATGTTAAGCGATTAAAAAATTTTCCTAAGAGTTATAATTTTTATTATGAAAAAATGGGAATTTCATGAGTTTTATTTTCTAACTCTTTGGAGAATTATTTAATCGCTTAACATCTGCTTAATGATAGTTTCTAAACACTTAGTGCTTCCGAATAACATCAATTTTAAAAAATTGGTTAGAGATTAGTCCGTCGGCGAGTAATACGTCGGCGAGTTGTCATGATTTAATTAACTTGAGTTCAATAAAATAGCTTTTTAGAATTTTAAATCAACAGAAGGAATAAATGTTTTTTTTTAGTAATTTTATATTTTAAGTCTTAAGTTCATATAATTACACGCGAGAAATAACAAAATTTTCCGATTAACACAAAACAACATAATTTTAATTGAATATAAAAATGAAGCAAATAGATCAACATTAGTGAATAATTAATTCTTTCTCAGAGAGTTGCCAAATCAAATTTAAAATTGGGCCCAAAATTCGCATCAATTTTGTCACCAGCATCCTCCAAAGAAACGAATGGATGAAACGAATCATCAGCAAAAGATGAAGCAACAAAAAAACCAGTGGAATCTGTGAGAAAATTAAGTGGTTTTCGATTAATTTACACATAAAAAGCAATTAAACAAATAGACAATTAACCAAATTGTAATATTTAATTATATTATTTATTATTTGCTAACCCAAACGAAACCCATTTTTGGTGAAAAAGAGCTGTCGAGTAATTAAATGAACACCAATTCCTACGGTATCGCCAATACCGTAGGAATATTGGGCAATTGTTGGTGTTCCGTTGCTCCAAATTCAGCCACCACTTTCATATGCATAAGTGCCTTTTTCATTTTGAACTTTGTTCTGCTGATGTTTGACTGCGAATCCGAAGGTGGTCCAACTGAAAAAGAATAATAATTAATAATAAATGAATAACTTTATAATTATAATAATAATAATAAATCAATTCTATAAATAAAGATTCTCTTACTTTTCTATATTTTTTACTGAAATTTCGTAGTAAAAAATGTTGGACGAATTATTGCTCAGCAAAATCGGATGTTTAGCGAAGACGGAACAACAACCTTTTAAAGAGAAATATAATATTAAGAAATTATAAAAAATACCATATTCATTTCCCTTGTGATGGACAGTCAAATTTTTGTCGCCAATAATTTCGAGATTCTCATGACAAACATTGGCATCCCATAAATTTTGTCGGAAATTTAAAAGTGCCTTAAAATAAATAATTTATTTAAAATTATTAGATAAAATAAATTTGATTTTTTAGAAAAGTGAGTTTTTTAATTAGGTAATTTTTTCAATTTTCGCCTAATTTACCTTTTTCTTCTGTTTCTCTTCTTTATCAAATTCGCTAATTTTTACCAAAATTTTCTTCTGATCATTTTGTAATTGTGAGAATTGGTCCGAAGTAGCTTAAATTGTTTTTAAAATTTAAATTGGTCAATTAATTTAATATAAAATTCTTAACTCGTATTAAATATTCCCAACAAATATTTTAATTAGTGCTAATTTATTCTTTATTAAAATTCCCTCGCCTTTGGTCGTGCTTTCGTGCTGTTCCTTTTGCTGCTTCTCCATTTCATTGATTTTTTCCAAAATTTTTGACAATTCATCCGCAGTAACTTAAAACAAAATTTTTAAAATTTAAATGAAATATATAAAAATTAACAAATTTATTTCCTTTTAATTTCTCCTCGCCTTTTGACTGTTCTTTTTGCTGTTTCTCCAAGTCATTGATTCTGTCCAAAATTGGCTTCATTTGGTCGGAGGAAACCAGGGTGGCCAAGTTTTTTTTTTCAAAATAAGACAAAATGGCTCAAAAACTAAGATTCGGACCCCAAAAATAAGATTTTTTCTAAAACTAATTGTAGCATGAAGGAAACGCAAAAAAACATGAAAAACGACTTAAAACATTGTTTAGTGTAAAAACCAGGGCTTGCAACTGAACATTTTCAAAATCTGCATTTGGCCGACAAAAAATCATCATTTGGGGTCAAAAATAACATTTTGGAAAATTTTATTCAAAATGAAAAAATCAATAAAAATGTTTTTTTCGTGGCGCGCTTTTTCCAAAAAAACTTTTTGGGGATCGGGGGGTGTCCGGTGGTGCCGGTAGGCGCCGCCGGGAAAATTTTTGAAAATTTCACTGCAATTTGTTAACAGATTTCCACCAAAAAACGACTAATTTTTGAGATTTTGAGCCGATTTTTATGAAAAAAAAGTTTTGGGACCCGGCGGTGCCGATAGGCGCCGCCGGAGGAAAAATAGAAATTTTGACCATTTTTTAACAAATTTTCACTGAAATTTTGGGGAATTTTACAATCAAGAAAATGAAATAAAAATGAAATTTTTTTCAAAAATCAAATTAAATCAAATATTCGCTTCAATAAAAAATAATATGTCAAAACAGTCATTCAAATTTTACATTTTTATTTTCAAATCCAAAAATAAGCACAAAATAAGCACGTAACGCTAAAATAAGCACAAATCTTAGAAATAAGCACATTTTAGCTTTCTAAGATCCGACCCCTCAAAATAAGCACAAATCTTAGAAATAAGCACACTTGGCCACCCTGGAGGAAACTTAAAATGCTAATTAAAACTAAAAATCGCCGATTTTTGTGATTCCCGGGACAGTGACCCATGGATAGTCCCAATATTCGGTAATACAGTAACAATGAAAATTTCCTAAGAATTTATGCTTCAATTTTTAACCATATTTGCCCTTCCTTTGTGCTGTTGTTGTTCTTTCAAATTCAATTCATGGATTAATCCAAATATCTTTTTGCAAATTTGTGAATTGGTCAACGGATGCTTAAACTCGGCAAATATTTAAATGCGTTTTATTAATTAACAATTCCCATTAATTTTTTTATAATTCCCTACCGTATTTTCCCTGCTCATTTTGTTGTTCTTTTTCCTTTTCCATCATGTCAATTTTCGCCTTCAATGCATTGTTTTCCACCATCAGATTCTGTTTTTCCAATTCCGACTGAAGTGCCCTCTGTAGAAAATTGAAAAAACTGAATAAAATTTTAATTAAAAAACAACGTACGTTCTCGAGTTCCTTTATCTTGCACAATTGATTCGCCTCCTTCAGCTCAGTTTCCATCTTGGCAAATTTCTCACGAAATTCCTAAGTTTAAATTAAACATTTTCGTACGATAAAATTTAAATTAGAAAGTTAAGTACAATTTGCTAACAAATTTTTGTCCAAAAAATACCTCATTTATTATACCATTTAACAATGAGTTTCGCCCACCTTCTGTTGCCGCTGCTGTTGGTCACCAAAAGTTTCGGTTGGCCCAGCATTTTCCTCTGATTGTCCGTCCCCCACTTTTAGTTTCAGCGAATTGTACATTTGAAAATTAAATTGACCAAATTTTTAACTGAATAAAATAAAAAAACGATTTCTGGACCAAAATGGGTTAAAAATCAAAAAATTTCACGGCGACGCTTATCGGCAGACCGCCGGCGGTGCCGGGTATTTTTCTAAAATATGTGGCACAGTTACATTTTAGAGTAATGAAAATGAACAAAGTTTTTTTATCCGGACAAAAACATGTAGGCTGTTTTCGCGTTTCGGAAACTAATTATTTCTTTGCAATCATTAAAAGAATTACATATGTTCCGAATAATAAACAATTTTTTTTTGTGGCGAATTGTTTATTTTGCGTAAATTCAAAAAAAGAATTTTCAACACGGAAAAACTCAAATAGGATATTTCTCTCTCCACTTTGACCTCAAATTTTTACACATTTTTGTCTTTTTATTTCTTGTGATCATCCATATATTTTACCACTTACTCTACGACACATTTATGGTAATAGTGTAGTTTGTCCCCCCCCCCCCTTTTTGAAAAAAAATTTTTCGAAAATTTTAATGTCATAAAAACAAGTTCCCTGGGCTTTTCGAGGTCGCTGATCACGAATCCGGCGTCCATTTCGGCCAATTCGAAATCCCGGACCCTAATTCGAACAAAAAGTCGAAAACCCAAATTTCCGAATTTTGCATTTTTCGTCTAAAAATGGTGTAAATACATGGAAACATTTTGAAAACCACAAGCCTTGCAATAAAAGATCATTTAAACCGATTTTGAACCAAAAATGCAAAATTCGAGAATTTGGATTTTCAACTCAAATTTCATCTAGAATTTGCAAAAAAATTTCCCGGCGGCGCTTATCGGCACCGCAGGATCGGTGTTTACTTATTAATCCTGCTGTAGAAATGAGTCAAAAATACGACTTTTTTTTCATTTTTTGGACAAAATCAGTTAAGAAATTGACAAAATTTTCAAAATATTTCCGGCGGCGCCTATCGGCACCGCCGGATACCCATTTTTTTCTAGTTTTTTGTAAAAACTGCGCCGGAAAAAAAGCGGTTTTGAAAAAAAATAGTAAATTTATGGACCATTAACAGATTTGATTCCCGATCTCTTTTTACAGTTTAATCCATACGGAAAATCTTAGTCGCCCCTTTTAATGCATCCCGCCAGCCCCTAAAAATTTATTTTCCAAAATATCAGGTATTTTTTCTTTTTTGGAAACTTTTTGAAATTTAATTGATTTTTTTTTAAATTTTCAAAATCCCACAATCCCGCGGGATCCCGTCCCGCAAAAAATTTTGGGTTCCAATCCCGCAGCGGGACCCGCAAATTTGAAATTTCCGGTCTCTATTATCGCCCTTCTGATGACTTTTTTATTTTACGAATAAAAACTAGGGTTGTACAGGACCGGGAACGGGGCGGTAATTCCCGGTCCTTCGAGGTCCCGGTTCCCGGATTTTGAAATTCTATTTCCCGGTCCCGGTCCTGGTAGGGCAAACGGGAACCGGGAAAAACAAGCACAGGTAAGAATGGGGATCTGAGTGAAAAATTAGTGATGAAAATTGGATTAAAGAAAAATTTTAAAAAATATAAAAATTTTCCCCGGCGGCGCCTATCGGCACCGCCGGACCCCCTTCTTTCCTCACCAAAAGTTTTTTGGAAAAAGCGCGCCAAAAAAGTGATGTGAAAAGCAAATCTAAATTTGAAATAATATTCGACCATTTAGACCAAATGATTAATTGTATGAAATAATTGAAGAAAATTTGATTTGAAAATTTTCATTAGTTTAATTTAGCTTTAACTTTTGGATTTTATTAATAAAAAACAAAATAAAAATTTAATTTTGTGTTATTTTCACTTAAAATAAATTAAAATTGAATTTTATTGAATTGTCACGGCTTCTCAGGTCCCGGCAGGTCATGGTCCCGGTTTGGCAAAATTTTCCGGTCCCGTACAACCCTACGCATAACCCAAAAGAGATAATTTGTTGATCAATCATACGAATAAAGTTTTTACTTTCTCTTTAATTAGACAAAGATAATTTGAATATTCTTTAGTCATCTTAAAAATTTTCGGAATTTTTCGCTAATCATTTTCACAAACTCAGAAAATAGAGCATTTTAGTCTAAATTTTTAAGTAATTAATTGATTTAAATGAATTAAAATTTTTGTCATCATTTTTTGATTGGTTTTCCATGAAAATTAAATTTAATTTAATATAACGAAACTAGTGCGCAGAAAAAAATGCGATATGCCTCAAAAAGACGAGCTCTATTAATAAACTAAATTATATCTATTTAATTATAAGAAAAGAAATGTTTTTTTCAAAGCGAATGCTAAGCAATTTGACATCTCAGAAAAAAATTGTGGGAATTTCAAATTTTCATTACGTTTTAACTCAAGCCCTAAACCGCTGATTTCAACCAAAATGCTCTAGAACTATTCATTTATCTATTGATTCTAAATGTCCAAAATGATTCTGTAACACATAAACAAAAAGTAAGAGAATTTGCGATTTTCATCTGTTAAAGACATGAAAATAGTACGCCAAAAAGAGAAAAGAAATGCAAAAGTTTAATCACTCCATAACTTTTTAGCTAACCCTTTTTTTACTCTTAAAAATCCTTGCATTTTGAGTCGATATGCAAAATGTGGTGAAGTTTAAGTTATTTTTTACACCATTAAAATCGAAGAGATAGTATTTGAATGACCGATGTTTTTTTTCCGATTTTTGAAGCCCTGTAACTCTCGAAGGAGGCAAAATTCACCGCTAAAATGAAAAATTCACAATAGAAGTTAACCTGCTCTATCCAATGGTATATCGTTTATAGGCATTTTCCGACTGACAGCTCGGAATGTTCCCTTGTTAATAAAAGTATTGAAGAAAAAAAAAATACATAAACAATAATGATTAAAACCAAAAAGATCTCCGCATGAAAATGGTAAATCGGAATTAGAAAGTGCTGAAAATGCGTCGAAAATTCCTTACAATTTTAATTTTAAAATGGGCCAAAATTCGCCTCAATTTTAAGGTTCCAGTAAGACAAAGAAACGAATGGAAACATTTGGTAAACATCAGAAGATGGATCGAAATCAAAAGTGCCTAAAATTTAATGAAAAATATAAATCCAAAAAATTGTAAAATTAAAATTACCCATTCGATGCCCATTTTTGGTGAAAAAGATTTTACGAGTTGCCAAATTAACGCCACATCCGACAATGTCATTAACACCGTAAGCATTTCTCTCAAACATTCCTTTGTAAGAACCGTTAATCCAAAAAATGCCTTGAGAATCATATGTGTAAAAGCCCTCGCCATCATACATTCTTTCGTCCGATTTTGGCTGCCTATTTACGCCAAATCCGAAGCAGATTGGACTAAAATTCATAAAAGTGTTGTAAATTTAAATGATTATATATTTGAGAAGCGCTTACCATCCTCCGTTTTTTATTGAGATTTCAAAGTAAAAAATGTCCGATGAACCAATGCCCAGCAAAAAGGGATGTTTTGCGAAGACGAAACGCCAACCTTTTGAAGAAATATTTTATAGAGCGGAAAGAACATTTTGAGTAAAAATTCTATTAAAATTCATTTAATTCAAAAATTTGTGTGCAAAGCCTCCAACAAAACTTGGCATTTTAAAATATTAATAAAGTCCAAAATTTTCAAATTCTTAAAGAATGCTGGATGTGTAGCAAATATACTTGAGAACACTTTGAATTAAAGAATTTTAAACCATAAAGCGGCAATATTGTTTAGGTTTTTATTGCACATTTATTAGTGTATTTTGTGTGTATTCGCTTAAATTTCAAGAAAATTTCATTTTTTATTTATTAAATTTTTTGATAATAAATACTTCAAATTAATTTTATTTTTGGAATAAAATTACCGTAATTTCTTTTCTTAAAATGAACAATCAAATTTTTGTCACCAATGATTTCAAGGTCAGTGTGACAAGCGTTGGCATCCCAATAATTTTGTTCGAAATTTAAAAGAGCCTTAAAAATTGAACCATATAATTTTATTTTATTTATATTTTCAATTTGTAGAGTAGAATGGTATCGGCGTGAATAGGAATAAACGTTGGAAAATTTTCAAAAATGTTATAATCGATTAAAAAACATTTAAAGGGAAATAAAAAAGCAATTTCGAGTCACATTTACCTTTATTCCAGCGCTCGGATCGAAAATTTTTCAAAATCAGAACATAGGGCTCAAAAAAAACTGATTTTGGAGTAAAAAATCAGAACATTTTGCAAAATAGCTTTAAATCGGCTTGTGTAACATTTAATCAATTAAAATACCATCAAATTTGTATTTTTACTTCCCATTATCGGTTTTAATAATTTTTGGGGAGTAAATTAGCACCGGTGAACCGGGACCAAAAAAAAAGAAGCAGATTTTTAACAATTTTTGCGGCGCATTTTTCGGGGGGGGGGGGGGGGGGGTCTGACCGTGCCGATAGCCACCGCCTGGAAAATTTTCAAAATTAGAGTACAATTTGTCAACAGATTTTCACCAAAAAAGACCTTGGCTATTTCGAGCCAATTGGAAAGATCATTTTTCTTTTAAAAATGCCTTTTAAGGGGCGCGCTTTTAAAAAAAAACAGATTTTGTGATTGGGTTCATTTTTTAAGAAAATTAGGAGTTTTGAGGCCCGGAGGTGCCATGCCGTAGGCACCGCCGGGGAAATTTTTGAGATTTCTTAGTTTTTTAGCAGATTTTGTTCAAAAAATAACCAAAATTTCATCTATCTTTAACTTTGCATCACATTATGCCATAAAATTTCAAAAATACCAA